>VZRI01003558.1:378106-590782 GCA_013397515.1 Upupa epops
AGGTCCTGGAACGAGTCCAGAGAAGAGCAACTAGATTGGTAAAGGGCCTGGAAGGTAAGCCCTATGAGGAGAGGCTGATTGAGCTGGGTCTGTTTAGCCTGGAAAAGAGGAGGCTCAGGGGTGACTTTATTGATGTCTATAACTACCTAAAAGGTGGTTATGGTCAGGTGGGGGTTGGTCTTTTCTCCCTGGACACTGGAGACAGGACAAGGGGTCACAGTCTTAAGCTCCATCATGGGAGGTTTAGACTTGACATTAGGAAGAGGTTTTTTACTGAAAGAGTGATCCGGTTTTGGAACGGGCTGCCCACGGAGGTGGTTGGGTCACCGTCTCTGGAGGTGTTTAAGGCTAGGCTGAAGTGCTGAGTGGCATGATCTAGATGTCAGATGTTTAGGTTTACTTGGTTGGTTTTAGGTTGGACTGGATGATCTTTAAGGTCTTTTCCAGCTTCATCATTACTGTGATACTGTGACTCTGCACTTATTAAACCTCATTAAATTCCTCTTTGCCCAACCCTCTGGTCTGTCAAAGTATTCCTGGATGGCTGCTCATCCATGAGGTGAGTCAGCCAGACCACCCAGCTCAGTGTCATCAACAAACTTGCTGAGGAGACCCTCTTTCCCATCATCAAGGTCATTAATAAAGATATTGAACAAAATTGGACCCAGCACAGGTCCCTGAGGGACACCACTGGTTACAAATCTCTAGCTAGACTCTGTGCCATTAATCACTACTCTTTGGGGTCTGTTATGTAGTCAGTTTTTAATCCAAGTCACAGTCTGTTCTTCTACCCCACACTTCCTAAGCTTACTCAAAGGACTCAAAGGCCTTACTAAAATCGAGGTGGACCACATCCACTGGTCTGCAAGCATCCACTCATTTAGTCACAACATAACAGAAGGCTATCAGATTAGTCAAACATTATTTCCCCTTGGTAAATCCATGCTGACTACTTCTCATTACCTTCTTGTTGTGAATACTCTTTGAGATGACCTCCAGAATGAACCGCTCCATCATTTTGCCAGGGATGAAGGTGAGATCGATTGGTCCATAGTTGCCCAGATCTTCCTTTTTACCCCTTTTCAAGACTGGAGTGACATTAGCTTTCCTCCAGTCCTCAGGCACCACTCCTGTTAACCACAATCTCTCAAAAATAACGGAGAATGGAAGTACAACAACATGAACTGCTGTTCTCTCAACACTCTTAAATGCATCTCATTAGGACTCATAAGTTTATGAATATTCAACTTGTGTAATTTATCACTAACCCAGTCCTCTTTAACCAGTGAAATATCTTCCCTCTTACATGCTATCACTCCTACCTATCGGGTCTGGAGTTCCCAAGGACTGGTCTTAGGAGTAAAAACTGAAGCAAGAAAGTTATGCCATTTTTATCTAAGATATAAACCTGAGCCCACGTATGGGCCCCCTGGGGCTGGCTTATTTCACTGTCTTGTATTCTTGATGGCAAATTCTGGAGGTAGTTGTGAACTAAGCAAGTTTTGTGCTGAGGTTAGATCTCAAGGGGAAGAAGGACTGCTGGGATCTAGTCAATCCCTATCCTGTCTAACTTCAGTGTGTTACCATTTTCTCACCCAGCCTCCTAAAAGTTTTACAAACCTGTTGTTTCCTAGCCACCATGTTTGGAATAACCTTTAATTTAGCATCCCGTCTTTATCAGCCCACAGTGCTTTTTGTTCTCTACAAAAGCAAACTGCTGTTCCTTGTTCACTAATCCAACAGCAGTAGCAATATTAAGGAGAGAAACCAAGACAAACAAAACTGATTAGGGCAAAATTTGCTTTCAGAGAACCTATTTCTGTCACAGGGGGATGGATAAATAAAATAATGTTTCAATAATTTATGCGGTGCGCACAGGAGAAACATTGGAAATGTGAAACAAAAAAATGACATGTAAAGAACAACTGAAGTTGATAACTGCGTTAATCAGCTCAGGTGATAATTCTAAAATAAATGGAAATATTGCCCTGGTTTTCAGCTCAAGAGCAGCAAAAGGCTTTTGGATATGAGGTTCTCTCTGAGAAGTTCACTGTAGTCTTGTTCTCCTTATTTCAGTGTGTTACCTGACAGGAACTTAAACTCCCCTTATCACCAAGAGGCAACATGGGCTAATGGTTAGCATGAAGCTAACAGGTACCCAACACCCTGTCCTCAGCTCCAGATTTGTTTTGGGAACAAAGTTAAGTCCCTTCACTGCTTTGTGCCTCAGTTTACCTGCTAGTAATAGAAAGTATTTATCTGCTTCCTTGTGAAATTGTGAGCTGAAAGGAATATCGTGCACTGAGAGCTTCAATCTCCCTAATGAGTGATGAGCACCTTTGTCTTTTTTTTACTCTCTGAGATTCTTTACCTCTGTTTGGTCACAGCCTCCTTCCTCAGATTCCTATGTCAGCTCAATATAAAAAGAGAAAAAGTTGCTATAGCATCAACTTGATGATCACTGGGAAGGCAGGAGCAAGTGGGGCTGCCTGGGGCCTGGGCAACCATGGCATTGACGCAGGAAGGCTGCCAGGAGGGTTTAGGAGTGATGCTGGGGGATCCTGCACATGCAGTCATGTAGCCAGTTTGTGCAGGGGTCGAGGTCTGGGTCTGGGTCTGACACTCCCTCAATGCAGACCTTGTGTGTAGGGTTCCTGCAGGATTTATGTGGAGGAGTGCTAGGCAGAGATTCTTTGTGCCGCTGCTTGCTTTTGTTGGTCTGCTGGAGACAGGGGCAGGTCACAGAGTGCAGGTTCCAGCCCACGGCAACGGCAGTGGCAGCCGTGGGATACTTGAGGCACCTCGTTGTTTCAGAAAGGTAGGGTCCCGAAGTGCTGCGACTAGGAAGGTGCAGGCACTGAGTGAGAGGCTGCTGAAGAAGTTGAAGCCTCTTTTTCTGTCTCTCCCTCTTCTTTTCTTTCCCCTCCATCTCTGCCTGCCCCCCCTCCTGCCAGCCCTTTGTCGACACTTGATCATTTACATCAAGTTGACATTCGCAGAGTTTACTCAGGGGTCTGTAATTGTATTCTTTCACCGGTTCTGCATTACCAACCATGAAAATGGAATCTTATCATCCCTGACCAATTTTTAATGTACAAAATGATTTGGCCGAGGTTCAAAGGGAGTCACAATTGAAATCAGGTGAATGATACATGTAGGTTTTTTTCAGTTTCTTCGTGCCTTGATTTGATTTTTCTCGTATGGCATACAGGGAAGTGTAGCTTCTTTTTATGTGTGTGTGTGTGTGTGTGTGTGTGTACAAGTTATATAAATGCATGTATATACTCTGCACATATATTGATGCACTATCTGCCTATCTATATTTTGTATACATATCACTCAAATTTACCCATTTGCACTGCAATGGGTGACAATGAAGTTTGCTCTAATCCTTAAAAAGCAATCAAAGAATTGGAACAGGGCTAAAGCCTGCTGATACTGCACTGCGATTAATAGGACATTATTAAATAGCCCCCCTCCTTCAGCTCCTCTTCCCTCCACCTCCCTCCCTCGCCATCTTGCCAGATGAAAAGAGGCCTCGGAGACAAAATAAATAAATAAATGAGGTTACATTTACATTATAAAGAATAGGGAAGAAAACAATAGGGAATCCTCCTCACTGAAAGGCATACCATCTCCAAAGGGACAGAATCCTCAAAGTATGGGGGGGAAGGGGAGATCCTGCTCTCAAATATCATTAGAATGTTTTTTATCTTTTGGCAGTTTCATATTGTGAATAATATGGACATTTAAAACTCAGTCAAGCTGCTTCTTTCAAGAGTACAGTTCCTTAAGATCAAGGAATCTATCAACTTACATAGCTCCCTTAGCTACCTTATCTGAGTGCCTCACAAACAGGAATGTATTTATCCACACAATCCCTGAGCAGGAGCAAAATGTTCTTGTCTCCATTTTATAGATTGAGGAGAATGACAAAGAGACTCAAAGCTCAAAGCAGCTGCTGGTTTGGCAGTGCCTGACTTGAGGCACCCAGGACTTCCTACCTTTCCTCTTCTGCAGAAGCTGCCCCTCCATTCTCCTGATGTAAAGGTAGAGACTGTCTGCATTTCTGCATGAAATGAATAGTTTCTGAAAACTACAGTAAAGTAATGCCAGGTTTGACACTTCAGAGTCATTGACGTTTTTTAGAATAAGGGACTTCCATGAGGTCATGCAGAGAGCAGGTGGCCATTCTGGGACCTAAACCTGACCATAAACCTGGGTTTCTGGTACCATAGATGGTAGAGAATTGTATGCTGGTAAGGAAGTGCATCTATCCTTTGTGTCTATATGTACTTGGAATTCAAGAGAGGCAAGAGAAAGAACTCACTGTTTAATGCTCAGAATTGACCAATGCGCACAGCTTTCATGAAGGCAAGATGCACAATGGCAGAGGTGCAAAGAGGTTCCAAGTGCTCTTAGGGTTAATATGTCCTGGGGGTAGGACAATAGTATAACTGGTAAGGAAACGACTTTGGTGGTAATTTTAATGTTGAAGTGCCTAGTAAAACAAACAGTGTTTCAGAATGCTCTTCTGGTGACATCAAACTCAAAGCTCTGGGAAAGACAGACCAAGCCTGGAAGCAAACTTAAGCCATATGTGCTTCAAAGTTAATCACATGACTGAATTCTCACAGGTTTCTGTGTGTTTTGTGTAAGCCTCATTTGTCTTAATATGCAAATTGAGTTATTTGACATCCTTAAATACATTTGCAATTTTAATCACACTCTGATTGTGTTCTTCACTCTGAAGTATTACTCTCTCTGAAATATTTGTCCACTATGAAAAAAAAAAAGTAGTTCCTATAAGCAATCATCTATTTTTCCAATTTGTTGTAGAACTCCAGAATTTGAAAGATTTCTGAAATCAGTGTCCTCATAGCCTTTTTTGCAGTGAAATAAGCATGAAACATCTGCTTCTAAAATGAACACTTATAAACCATGGACTTCTGGTAATGTTTTGGAAAAAAGTACACACTTCTCTGTAATCTGTGTATCTGTTAATGGTGATTTTAATGGCGGAACATAGACACTTCTGAAAGATTCACACAAGTGATCACTGCATACTCTCTTTCTTGCCTCACTGTTGCTGTGATTTCATACTGAAGACTAGAAACCTGACCAGAACAAAATTATTGTTAGTTTCCCAGATGAATTCAGATCGGGTTTTGATGTTTTATAGTGAATAGTGTTTCTACAAAGGATTTGCATACTTCCTTTGGAGTTGTTCTGGCAGGGTGGTTTTCCAGACTGGAGTCAACACATTGCACACACAATGACTGAAAGAAAGCAGTTTATTTCTTTATTTCAGAAGTATCCAGTGACATATCTGAAAACGTGATGATGGTTAAGCACTGGCTCAAAGATGACAAAAATCAAAGGAAGCTTTTCTATGCAAAGCTTTGTTTCTGGAGTCTATGTTGTTGGAAAAATGTATGTTGGTAACTAAGTAGTTGGCTCAGCTACTCCTCTCATACATAAACTACTTGACATTGTCATGAGAGAAATCCACAGAGCTGCAATTGTAAATAAGAGACTCCTTGATGCAAAGACAAAGGCAGTGCTTTCTAAGGAATGTACAATGGGAAACAAAATAATAATAAATTCCGGCTTGTGTTTCAGGACAATGATTAACAGGATTGGTGATTGTCCTGGGAAATATGTTTGGGAATGTCTCTGTCTTTTTCCGAAGGAGAACTTTAGATATTTTTTGCTTGGCTGTGGGGAACAGGAAACTCAAAGAAACATATTAGTGCCGCTGTTTTAATAGAATTTTCATGAAACTAAGAATAATATAGATTTCTGCCCAGCAAAAAAAGTACCAGAAAATAAATATAAATGCACTAACATATTTAGAAGGTGAGAAATGTTAATTTTATGTATTAGCCTGGCACAGTGTATAATATGTGACCTCGTAATGTCCATGCATGCTAAAGCTTTGTACTTTAAGCATGTTCCAGACAAGACTTTGGAAGACTTTGGAAGACTGGCCATGCTTCACTTCAACAAAATCACTGTGAGTAACCTGGGAATCTGAAAAGAAGGTGCGGATGGCTCTGATTCTGGCAAAAGTGAGCTGTCTTGGAGATTCTTAAGGTATTTTTACTTGCACTTAGTTAATTGTTGTAGCTTGGAATGAATAATATAATAAAGACTTGAACTTTCTTTTGTCTTGGCTGAGGTACATATCCTTGTTATTATCTAAAAATGTTAGCACTAAATATAGTCTTTTAGATATAATTTCAATATATCTCCCGTATTTAGCTTTACTGTAAAAATGATTATGTATATAACATATCATTACTCAAGCTGGTCTTCCTGTTTTGGTCACAGTGATATACAGCATAGTAGAATGTAGTCTTTGATAAATAAGAATAAGATGAAAATTTATAACTGGCTATAAGTATCATAATGGATATCTACAATAAAGTCTGGTTTTAGCTGTTGATTTTTATTATTGTAGGATCACCTATATCACAAGAGCATTCCTGACATTTTCCAGAGTTAGAAAGATTTATCCTTGGGCTAAAGGGAAATGCCACAGGCAAAAAACTGTGATAAACTGTGAGAGTTTTTCACAGTAGATTATCTGCAATTAATAACTAAAAGAACGGCAGCTGAACAAAACCACTACACCCCCCTATCAAATCATTTCAGGAATCAAAACATCATGACTGAAACTACCTACTTAAACACTTTTATTTTAGTTTGGAGGAGCTGTGAGTGAAAAAGAAGAGCTCATTAACTAAATCTCAAAAAAGCACAGAATTGCAGGTAATTAAATTATCTCCTTTGGGATACTATCATTTCACAGGAGATGTGTTAATCTTCGAAGAAAAGGGAGACTGAGAGTTATCCAAAAAAGAAGTAATACAAACTCGAAGTAGAAGCTGGGGCAAACATTCTCTTGTAGTTGATGGGAACAGCCAATGGAAAAGACATTTTCACACAATCTATTCTGTATACTAGCTTTATTTTGTTGAATGCTGTTTGTCATAGGAAGGGTTTGAGAAACCTGAACAAAAACTGAGTTTTGATCTCACAAAATACACACCAGGATTTATAACAATAGAAAATTCTCCTTACAACTAGTAAAGTGTTTCATTTTTATAATTAAATTTATTTCACCATTAAACTGAATCTGCTCTGATTCGTACCAGAATTACAGTTTGGGGTTGTGATGGCCCAGTCAGCATCATCTATTGGTTTCACAGCTGAGCTTCACTTTCTGTGATGCAGTTGTTACGAGCTGTGCATACTTGTCTAAATTGTATTTGTAGAAGAATTAAAAAAAAAAATAATTCTAACCCTGCTTCACCTTCTTACTTAATCCAGAATTGGTGCATGGATTGACTGGAAAGGCACGTGGGCATTGCACCCAAGAAAATCGCAGTGAAGTTAGGGAGTTGAGTCTTGGTTTTGCATTTCTACCATGGAAAAACATGTATCTGTTAGTAAAAAATGGCAACAGTTTTCAAGGACAACATGTTTATTTAAAAAATTGCCATACTCACACACAGAGAATGTCAGAAAATGCCAGTTACAGTCGGAGTTCTCGTATTAATCCACTTGGTCAATTGTAAAATATGCAGCTGTTCCTCTTTGCTTTTTGAGATGGTTGTGATTATGTACAGAAGCAGCAAGGGCTTTAGAAGGGAGGTTGTCCTTTTCATGGAGGCAGAACAGGATGGGGCTGTACTCCTAGGGCAGCTGTATCTTGTGCAACAGAGTAGAGAGTTTCTTGCTTAGATACATTACTTTCTACTGTCTGCTAATCCTTTTAGAAAAGTGGTTATAAGTCTAGTTTTTCTTTTTTCTTCTTTACCTTCGTACTGAATTAGTTTAGTCCTGTCATACAGAGAGTTATCTTTGTCTAGATCTTCATAACATGCCTTGTAATTTCTTAGTATATAGACAAATATAAAATTAAGGAAATATTAGAACAATTCTTGTTTAAAATTTGGTATTTGGAAATATCAATGAAAGAACTAAGAAATGATTTTTGAGTGGGAAGTTTTCAAAGAAAATTAGAAAGTTTTATCAAAGGAAAGCTGTGGGCTGAACCCCAAAAGTCTTAAAAAAATGCAAATAAGAATGAGTGTGACTTATAAATGTGCTCTTGGGTTCTGGTTTTCTGTTGTCTCTCAAAGCCTTTCATAGACAGGCTAACTTTCCTAAATTAAATTACTTGTCCATTGCCCAAAGCACTGTGGACATCTCCTTTTGCATCTGAGACCCGAGTTGGTTTCTTTTCTGGTCATTACTTTACACTCAGAGAGTCTGGAGTAACATGGACCTGAGGCTCCTTTCCTTTTCCAACATCCAGCCAAGCTTAGGTCAGCATGCTAATAGTATAACCTATTGATACTTTAAAAATTTTACTTGTTATTTGAGATACTGTCAAGTCAATCTAGTATCAAAACTGAAGTTTTGTAAATCAGCAGTGTACAAAGCCTGCCAGAAATAGAAAAATTGCTATGATGTTCTATTAAGTCAAGGGGAATCTTAAAGAAGCAGCATTTCTTTGCATTGTCTGTTACTCAGACATTGGTGTATCCTCATGTGTGAAAAATAGTCAGGGAACCTGATTAGAAGCAGGCACAATCAATTCAAGTGAGATTGATTCCTCCTTCCTTCAGTCTCTGAGTTATATTTGAAAAGTAAATAGTGTATGTGGGAAGATGTGACTTTGTTTTGATAATCCTCTACCTTTTAAGTACAACTGAACGCAATCAATCCCACCTCCCCTTTTTTTAAACGAATGAGATCATTATGGTTTTTTTATCATACTTTTTGTGCAAATGTTTTTTACTCCTTGTGCATTTGCAAAATGAAAATTTACTTTTGGCCTCTAATTATTTAAATTATTGAAAACTCTGTTTGGAAAATGATTGAGCTGATCAGGCCTTTTACCTGGGGCTGACCTAGAGATCTTCTACATAGGCTTTGCTCTTAGGTCTTGGAAAAGTTGCAGTTCAGTTAATCCTGAAACACTTTAAAAGTCAAAGTTGTAGAGTCCAATACCTCAGTGTATGTGATGATGGGGCCAAAGTTGATGGTCAGACTTGATGGATACCTAGTTAAAATAACAAGTGTGTTAAGTATCCATCCTTAAGTATAGTGAGTCCCTTAGTGTGTTTTAAAAAGTGTATGGAGATGGAGTTCAGATTGCTCATGCATAAGGTTGATTACACCCTTAGATTATAAACTTGGACTTTTGATAACCCTTCCCCTGCCAGCTTCTTTCCAGTAACCAATCCTTTCTTTTCCCTTTCTACTATCCCCTTCCTTCTATTTCGTTTCTCAATCAACCTTTGCATATCTTATCTTCTTTCCCTCTGTTACCCACTTTTGATCTGATCTCTGTTAGCACCTTGAAGAGGCAAAGAAGGAGCACACCAGCAAAACGGATCTGTCTTACAACTTTTTTCTCCTCAGACCTTTGTGTGATGAAGCAGGTGAAAACTCAGTGATAAAGTGGAAGAGTGGCTAGCCAGAACAATTTCTGTTTAACCCAACCATATGGAATAGGAACAGTGGTGCCTGAATCTACTAGAAGCTTGAATACTTCTAATAGTTTTACTTCTGCAGATACCTACTGCCTCTAAGGAGATGGAAAAAAACTAGCAGTGATTCTATAGAATCCCCCACGTCAGTTATTTTGGCCATATGCAGTAAATTATCTGGGTTCATGAAATGTTGGGAGAGTTTAAAGACTGGGGAGGTAGTGCTTTATTTTGTTCTCTCTGTTCTTGTCTCTCTAAACTGCCTTATCCAGAAAATGCAGAGCTCTGCAGATAGTTCTTTGTTTGGAGTTTGAATGCTCTTAAATAAACTCTTTCTATTAGTAGATCCTGGTGACATCAGACTGCTGTACCATGTTTAATTGAAAGTGGCAAGCAAACATTGTACAACTGCTTCTAAAATGCCTGGGAGCTATCTGAGAGCCTTAGCATGTTAGAGGGGAAAATGACCTGGTTCTACCCTTCTTTCTTGAGGGAGGGGAGTGGGTGTTGAGAGGGAGAGAAAATTAACCTTCCTGTGCTCCAGAACTGTTTTATCTATGTCTGCCTTGCCTTTGGGATACTACTGAGTTTTGGAATGATTGAATTTCCCTGAATGTTCCTTCTGTGATTATCAGAGTAACTAAATTCTTGTTAATTGACAGTGAGTTTGTTCAGGTGCTAATTATTTTTCATAATTTTTAAGAGATTTTGGCTATGCTAGTGCATTTGTTTGTGTTTGCTATAAAATAATGTACAGTGTGAGAAACAAAGTAATAGATGTAGACAGCTACAGAAATTTAGGAAAGGGCACTCCCTGCTCTGTGTACTGAGAGCTAAATGACAGCCTGGTGCCAACAGTAGGGAATGACATTTATAGCTCCTAACAGTTAGAAAACCCTCAGATAAGCTACCCTTACATTTCTTGGTAGGAGTCCTTCTGGCAAAGAAGATCACCTTTAATAGGTTAAGAAACTACTTATTTTCAGTCTTTAATATAAAGTAAGCATGTTTTCTGTAATGTTTAAATGCTGGGTTTTTAAACTTCTATTTGAACGCTTTATTTAGAACATTGTTGCAGGATGCCCATAACGTGTCAATAGGGTTTTTTTACTTACTTTTTATTTCAAGAAAAAAACCTGGTGGATGGCATTGTAGCTTACTCAAATTTGTTTCTCTCTCTTTTTACATCAGTTCCTCTACCAGTCTAAGGGTTTACTGAGCAGTTGATTAAATCTATTAGAGAGCTGCTCTTGCTTAGCTGCCTAAGTATTGTGGTTTTAGAACTCTGCGATGAGTCTCTAATTAAACCTGTGGTGCAGCTTTGGTAATTCTCTGTACATCATTCCAAGAGGGAAAAGGCAGCAAGTTATTGTATGGGACTGTAATGAATATGTAAGCACTTTCTAGCATTTTGATAGTGAAGCTACTGTAGCATCATTTCATTCATAACTGATAGAGCCCTATTTTCTTTTATTTCTTTTAGCCCTATTAACATCAAATTAAAGTTCTTTTCCTAGGAGATAATTGATACCCTCACTGAAGTTCTCATTTATTATGTAAGAGAAGAATGTAATTGGACATTTTTCCTACCCAATACTGAAGAAATCACATGCACAAGTGGTCGTTTTTGTTCCAGTAGCCTTTAATTTCTATTTATGACGTAGTAGTCTTTTGTGGCCACTTCACAGTCCAGAGGTGAAACCACAACCACGACACCACAAACCATCCTGGGACTATAGTGTATCACCTCTGAGCTTATTTAGTAGAGAGTAATAAAGATGGAAAAAGGAAGATGGAAAGAATCACATATAAGGAATCAATGGTAAAATAAAAATCCAGAATGATTTGGAGACTGTAGGCAATGACAAAAATGAAAAAATGCCTGGCATGCTCCAAAGACCATATATTGGGTTTGTATAGCAAGGTGGGAACTAGAAGTGACTTCTGTGAGAAGCTACTAGAAGCTTCCTTTGTGTCAGACAGACCTAGTGCCACCTGGCTCCAAAATAGACCCACCGCTGGCCCAAGTTGAGCCTGTCAGTGATGGTGGTAACACTTCTGCTGTAATGTATTTAAAAAGGGAGAAAAGTTGCTGTGCAGCAGCAGTTAGAGCTGGAGAGAGGGCAGAGTTCAGATCCAGATACTGTAAGAAAAAATGGTAGCTCATATATGCCTGTTTATTACCCTCTTTCCTCGCTACGTTTTCCTCTTTTTTCCCTTCCCAGAAGGAATCAGAATCATAGAATCACTAGGGATCAGAAGGGACCTCGAAACATCATCTAGTTCAACCCCCCTGCCACAGCAGGATCACCTAGACCAAGTCGCACAGGAACAGATCCAGGTGGGTCTTGAACGTCTCCAGAGGAGGAGACTCCACAACTCCCTGGGGCAGCCTTTTCTGATGCTCTGTTACCCTCACTGTGAAGAAATTCCTTCTGATATTTATATGGAGCTTCCTATGCTCCAGATTGCACCCATTGCCCATTGTCCTGTCACCAGGTGACCTTGAGAAGAGCCTGGCTCCATCCTCCTGACAATCACCCCTCACATATTTATAGACATGAATGAGGTCACCCCTCAGCCTCCTCTTCTCCATGCTCAAGAGACCCAGCTCCTTCAACCTTTCCTCATAAGGGAGCTGTTCCACCTCCTTCATCATCTTCGTTGCTCTGTGCTGGACACTGTCCAGCAGCTCTGTGTCCTTCTTGAACTGAGGGGCCCAGAACTGGACACAATACTCCAGATGCAGTCTCACTACTGCAGAGTAGAGGGGGAGAAGAGCCTCCCTCAGTCTGCTAACCACCCCCCTTCTGATCCCCCCCAGGATGCTGTTGGCTCTCTTGGCCATAAGAGCACATTGCTGGCTCGTAGTAATCCTGCTGTGCACTACTAGGACCCCCACGTCCTTTTCGCCTATAATGCTCTCCAACAGGTCAATCCACAACCTATACTGGTACTTGGGGTTGTTCTTGTCCAGATGTAAGACTCTACACTGACCCTTGTTGTACCTCATTAAGTTTCTCTCTGCCCAGCTCTCTAGCCTGTCCTGGTCTCTCTGAATGGCAGCACAGTCGTCTGGGGTGTCGGTGACACCACACAACTTTGTGTCATCATCAAACTTGCTGACAGTGCACCCTAATCCCTCACCCAAATCATTAATAAATACCTTGGAGAGGATTGTTAGTTTCCCCAGTTCTTAAAAAAGTTACGTTTTGTGGAAACATGTGATATGTCTCATTCTGATTCTCTCAGTAAGCTTGTCCACACTGTTAAACTGCCTGAGAATTTGCTTCTTTTATGCCCTTGGAAAGGGCTTGAATATAGTTGTAGTTTTGTCTGGGATTGGAAAGCATTACTAGAACCATATTCAGAAGCCTCTTTCTCTTTAGCCAGTACAATCATTCTCTCAAAGACCTGTGTCTGGGATTAATATCTTATGCTTGAGGTGTTTCATGTACAGTAGTGACATAATAAGAAGAGGCATTTTATTAGTTTGTGCATGCAAGAAGAATGGATTACAGAAACAGGAAGTGTGTAAGGACTTGCCTTAAGATGCCATTTTTATTAATTCCTGAGTTCATCATTTCAAGGCAAACATGGTTCATGCTTTTTAGGTTTTTATTTTAAATTTGCTAGGCCCTGTCTAAAGAGGTAGCACCCCATTTATTTGTGTTCTTCATGCATATCTTGCACAGAAAATAGCCCATGTGGAAAGACAGCAAACAGATAGCTGCAGCTGTTGCCACTTATGCTCCACAGCACAATTTTAGGAATTAATGGTTTCTAATCCCAAAAATAATATCTATACAGAATGGTATTACATTCTCAACTGCCAGGCTGAAGTCCCTTGCTCTTACTTCATAAATATGTTTACAAGAATCTGCATTAATCTCTCAGCTGCAAAAAAAACTTGAGGTATCAGTCTGGTTTTAAAGTTATTGACCTTTGGCAACTCACTGCAGCCAGGGAAATACACTGAGATATCTCTTTGTTGAAATATTTAAGACAATTGTAAGGCACCAGAGTTACTGTTAGATAAAGCTCCTTAGGTCTCACCATCTACTTCACTCACTGAAGATAAAAGGAAATGTTGTTGGCACTTTTGGGATATTGTTGAAGTGAAGGAATGAAACACGCTCATCTGACAATTGCAGGTTATTAAAGACTATTAAATTGGTAATCTCTGGGAAATTGAGATAAATCTCCTTTCAGTAGCAGTGACAAAATAACTTTTGTCTAAGATTTTGATTGTTATTATTACTTTATGATGTTGTAAAACAATCTGCAAATTGTTGTTGACCTCAGATGTTCAAAAACCATGACTCTAATGCTTTTTTTTCCTAAGACATGAAGCCAAATATTGTCCCATTTGTCTTCTCTTGTTTAAGCTTTATGAGAAGAGTCTATATTCAAACTCTTTAGAGTAGGAGATTTTACACTTCCTGAAAAAGTGAAAGCTATTAGCGTGAGCTGTGCTATGAGGAAATAATCCAAAAATATAAATGAGAACTGGATACATTGCTACAGAAACCTTTTATTCAAATACATTATGACCTGGGGGTCCTAGTGGACAGCCTGGCTATGAGCCAGCAATGTGCTCTTATGGCCAAGAGAGCCAACAGCATCCTGGGGGGGATCAGAAAGGAGGTGGTTAGCAGACTGAGGGAGGTTCTTCTCCCCCTCTACTTTGCACTAGTGAGACTGCATCTGGAGTATCCTGCTGTGTCGAGGGGGGATTGGACTAGATGATCTTTCAAAGTCCCTTCTGATCCCTAATGATTCTATGATTCTGTGATTTTGAATTGATAAAGTTATTGGCCACAAGAATAAATGTTAGTTCAGGAAAAAGGAATCAACAACAACTGTTCTAGATGAAAGTGAAAAAACATGCTAGAGCATGGTGTTGTTGAAAATCACACTGATGTTCATATTGCACCTCATTACCAAAGCTAGGTGACACTGACGATGTATTGACAAATAATATGCCTCTATTCCATCCTTCCCTTCATGCTACATTAGCTTTACTCTCATCAGTAAATGTGTTATTAAAATAAGTGATATTCAAGATGATAGAGAAAGAAATACTTTAGGGAGCTTGATGTTGACATGTGCATGCCAGTCCACTAGCTACTGACGACTTATATCCATCTTCCTAGTTTTATCCCTTTCGTGTCAATTTTTTTGTTGTTGACCTTCAAAAGCAAATCATTTTTCTATTGAATGTACAGAAACTTTGGCTAAGCTTTTCTAATCTTGGTTCTTTTTTCTCTCTTATAACTAATGGCACTCATAGGCTGTGTTAGTACTGTATAGCTCCAGACAACCCCTGGACTCAGTACTCAACAATACTCAGTATCTTGCTCTGTACCATCCTGGGAACTGGGAAAGAGGCAATATAGATGTGGAAGAAAGCATCCTGGATCTTGAGACTGTACTGCAGTGAGGGGTTATTGCCCTACAGCTGACAAAGCACCCAGAAGTTGTCTTGTTCCTTTAATGCAGGATTTCAAAGAGGCCTGGGCTTCTACTATATTCTAGTTGTCCTTGAAACACATAAGGAAGTCACAGGCAGCATCTCTGTGGAGCAGCCAGCAAAATGAGGCTTGAAACTTGCTTGAATTTTGAAGACAAAAGAGAAAAAATTGATGGGAACATGCAAGAAAAATTGCAACCTCTATTCACTTGAATCCTAAAATAATTCTTCACCTTTCTGGGGCAGATTAGATGATTTCCCTTTCCCATGTCTGGCGATACAACACATTTTGTTTAAACAGGTTCTGTATGATCAGAGTGTAGCATGAGGGCTGACTTGACTAATTCTAACTGTCCTGAGGACCGTCAACATGCTTCTGCAACCTATGATACATTTAAAAATGGGACAGTGCTTAAAGTCCATGGATGTTTATAGGATTTGTTTTTTGTAAAACATGTTGTAGTAGTAGGTGGAAATGCTAAGTATGTGTGAACGAGATGTACTTTCGTGAAAAGCTTTAAGGCTGAGGGCACTGTGAGGTCTCAAATGTTACACCAGCTTATCAGAATAGACGTGAGAGAAACTCTGCAAAACCCAGTGATTGATAGACTACTAATGAAATTCATTATGTAAGCCTTTTACGTTCAGGTGAACCAGCAACTAGCTCAGGTAAACGGATCAAGGTCAGGCTTTTGTTCTGACTGGCTGGGCCAAATTTTGTAGAATTTTAAGAAGCATGGCTAGTTTGCAAGGGAAAAGACAAGACTGCATAGCATAAGATTTTTGAAAACACCAAGCTGGGAAAAGTATCAACATTTAACAAACTTTATAATGATCCCCAGAAAAGATGATGAAAGCAAAATTGGTGGTAGGTACAATACAGGGCTCAAGTGCGAGAAGGAAAACCGGAAGTCTGAAAAGTACAGTAACGAGATGGTGAGTGTGTGAAACAGCAAAACAGAATGGAGAACTGAACTGTAGAGTACAAATACTCAATTAATTACTATGATGCTCCTGAAAAAGAAATAATAGAGGAATAGTAGCACAGAATCACAGAATTATTGAAGCTGGGATAGACCTCTAAGATCATCAAGCCTATGACCTAACATCACTACAACCTGGACCAGGGCACTAAGTGCCATGTCCACTCTTCTCTTAAATGTCTCCAGGGATGGCAACTCCATCACCTCTCTGGGCAGTCCATTCCCATGTCTAATCACCCTTTCCATGGGGAACTACGTTCTAACATTCTATCTAAACTTCCCCTGGCACAGTCCAAGATCAGATGAGGGAGGAAGACAGCAAGTTAATTCCAGAACCCAGAATTTACCTCTGTGAAGGTGTTGAGGGGTGGAGAAAGCCCTGAGCTTGAATGCAGGCATGAAATGATCCCATGGCATTCACTTGATACAGCAACAGAAGGTTTTCACAGAGCATCTTGTCTCTCACTTACGGCAGATCACTGAATGACTTGGGAAATTTGTCCTAGTGATGCTCTTGTCAGTGTTCTCCTTGCCTGTTTTTTGTTTCCTTGTTTTGGTGGGATGAAAATTAATCGCATGAAGAGGTGTCTCATCAAAGATGCTGCAGGTTCTTAGGAGGCACTTCTCAATGTATAATCAGACTATGGCTCAGCACTGATTTCTGCTGTTGTCCTTGGTTTTGTCCACCATTATTTTTCCAGTTTGGATTGGTTTATGACAGTTGCTTTACAACTTGATAACATCGACATACTGTGACAGGGAGCTGTCAGGCCTTTTTAAGTATTATTAAAACCTCACCTCAAGCAATATTTAAAATCAGATCAGATTATAGTCATCATGGACATTATATTCGGGTACTATCTTCATACGCTCTTGCATTAGTTTATCTGAAAATACTTTTCTTAACTCTTGTGTTTCATTCTAGAGGTCACTTTATCTATAGAAATTCTTCTTGTCCACATACCTTTTCACACATTTTGGTGACCTGACAATACTTTTTGCTGTCTCCCAGAACTGTGTGCTGTTTTTCTTCCACAGAATAATTGTTTCACAGCTGTCAGTTGGAGGGAGATGGATGTTTGCTGTGATAACTCTTAAATAATATAAGTCTAGGATGGACTGTTGTGACAGTATAGTCTAACGTCCTGCACAACACTGGTCAGATATAGCACTGGTAGCAGAAATTTCTTAGATGATTCCTGAGCTAAGTAGTACCTTTTACCAAAACTCTCTGATTTAAGGGTTATAGGTGATGACAAAACTCACCTGGAGGCAAGATACGTCAATATTTAATTGCTTTTGAAATGTATATCTTATTTCTTCTTTTCATTTATCAGTGTATCTACAGATTCTATGCAGGATCTGATATAATTTTTGTCTTCTGACTTATGGTGCTTTAACTATCAAAAGTATTTTCCCTGTATTCATACCTAGAATCTGAGTGGAGCTCTCAATTATCTGTCTCTTTCAGCTCTGGTAGTAACACAGGCTTTCCCAGGCTTTGGGGCTTCTTTTTGTGAAGAAATTTTTGTATATTTTAATATTATTATTATTATTANTATTATTAATTTTTGTATATTTTAAACCTGTACTCTGTTCTTTAGAAAATACTCCTTCTGACAGTGTGAGAACTCCTAAAGAGATTTACCAGTGGGATTTTAAATCAGTGGGGTTCTTTTTCTCATTTTACTTAACTGTTTGGTTTTTTTTAACCTCATGGAAGTGGCCAAGGAAGAAAAATCTAAGAAGTTGTGGAAGACTGTTTTCCTTTTTAGAAAATTTAAAACAGACTTGGGAGTAGGACATGATCAGCTATGATGGGTTTTTGACATTCTGTATATGACAACAAGAAATAATCTTTTGCAGGGAAAGCAAATACAATTGGAAAGGTATTTACATCAGTTTTTATCTCAGTGCTTTTTGTTGTTGTAAAATAGTACCATTCTAGTGTAGGTTTTACAATTTTTTCAAGCATCAAGGAGCCTCTGTCAGATGGACTGAACCTGACTTGAGATTACAATTCTAACATTGTTTGAGAGAGTAAATGTTTAAGCAGCAAGAGCTGCTGATATTTCAGTGCTATGATGAGGAGACGACAGCATCCAAAGTGCTCTTGGGCTTGTATTGGAAATTACAGGCCAAAATAAACAGAGATCGTGCTATTAATGCCAAAAAGAGCAAGATACTTTAGAAAAAAAATTGCCCAATCATTTATTATTCTTTCTGGAAAAATTCTTCTTGAAGCCAAGCAAATAAAGTTTCTATTGAAAGAGTTACCACCAATGCTGGCTATGTGGTTGATCTTGCCAAGGTAAGGTATTAAATGAGAAACTTGTCTTGTGCCTCCATGAGAATTTTGCAGTCATGGTAATTGTCTTGTGATAAAGTCACATTTTTTGGCAGTTAACGATACCTTCCTAATCACTGGAAGAAAGGGAAGTGAGAGAGTGCTTGAAACTCTTGGATTTCAGTTGAGGTTGCTTCCCAGCCATCTTCTATGCAGAGACATTTGTTCTGCTCTTGCAGGGGTAGCTGCCTCTCACAGTTTAAAATTTGTTCTTTTTCATGTTTCTGATTATATCATAGAATCACCAAATCATCAGGGATCAGAAGGGACTTCGAAACATCATCTAGTCCAATCCCCTTGCCACAGCAGGACACCCTGACCAGGTCCAGGCGGGTTGAAAATGTCTCCAGAAAAGAAGACTCCATATCTCTTTTAATAAAAAAAATAATTAATCTGCCCCAGTCCCAAAATCTCCAATTTATGTAATGGCATTTATCAAATTATACAAGTGTCATCAAATTATAATTACCAAATATGAACTTCACTCATGTTACTGTCTTCCCTGTTATCCTGCCTTAGGTACTAAAGTGCATAGAGAGGCCTTAAATGCAGGGGGTTTATTATATTAGAAGTTAATTCCCTATAACAGCTTTTTAGGACTCAGAACTGAGAGTGTGTGATGTTAACTAACTGTAAAAGGAATGTAGGTGGGGAAACTTACCATCATTAAATTGGAAAGAGCATGACACATGAAAGAAGATGCTCTTGAAGTATGATACTGACTTCCTTCTACTTGATCTAGCAGATTTTGAGTCTGTTGATCTAAAACTCACCCTTTTCCATAGACTAGGGAAGATGACAGATGTTCAGAGGGACTAACATGCCTAGTGCTTTTGTTCTGGTAAGCAGGAGATGTTATGATTTACTTCTGTTGTTGATCCAGTGTACGTTGTTCTGAAGTTTGTAGCAAATGCTGCAGTAGTTTTTCTAAACTAATGCCTAATTTTCTACATGTTTGGGTTTTTTTTCCCCCCAGTAACAGTGGTTTTATTTTGGCTGAGTCTGAAGGGTTTCACTCCTCAGTGCCAAGGCTATGCCTCCAGATCATATTTCTACCAGTGGGACTACTGTTTTCACTGTCATTCATCTGTACTTCAGACAGACATCTAGCACAGGCCTTGTACTTAAAAAGCTCTGACTTCTTGTTATTTTCTATAATGATGCACAAAGCAGAGAGCTTTATGGGGGCAGTAGAAATATAAATATCTTACCAATACAGGGCAGTTAGGGCTTTTTGTTCCATAGTAATTGTCTGAGGAGCAACTTGAATTTCAAGTAGGACTGTATTTCGTTGTGAATATTTCACATACTTCTACAAGACAGCCAGAATCCATAAAGGTCATGTACTATTGTTGATTCTGTGCCATTTGTCACAAAACAGCCAGCTGCTAAGATCCCCCTATGACCAACATTACCTGGCAGCTCAGATAGTTTTGAGACGGCCGTGTAAGAAGCAAAGGAGGATCAAGATGAAGATGCCACTGATGCTGGCAGAGTGACAAAAGGCCTGTTTAGAGACATCACCATTGTCTCTGTTCAACACAGCACCTATCTGCAGCACATATAAACTTTACCATAGCACGGTAGGAAAATGCTTGTGCCACAAGTCCACAGCCCAGGTACCCCTAATTCATCAATTCCAATTGTCTGGTAAGCTGAAACCTTCACTTTCCATTGTCTTCTTCTGTGCAAATTTACTATTTTTCTTTGCTGGAGGTGTTTTAAGTCTGAAGCAATAGAAAGAAAACTTACTATCATCAACAACTTACAAACAAATGAAAACACTCAAAAATGAAACAAATCCAGTAGGCTATGCTTAAAGTAGAATATACTGCCAAAAATGCTCTCGACACATTATAATTCCTGTATATGTGACAATAAGAAGATGCTCCTTGCCTTGAAGGCAACATAAATTCAGTGTGTTAATACACAGGCTGCCAAGGCTAACACTGCTTTTATTTAAATATTGTCCTGAACACAACATAGAGCCACTGTACGTTAACGGCATGTAAATCACTGCTGTGCTATAACTGCCTCAACCTATTTCTTTTTCCTCTTTTCTAACATTGTCAAAGTTTTGTTTCATTTCTCTCCTTCCCGTGAATAAGTGCACAGCTCCAAGCTACCTCTTTATTGCCAGTTCCAGGCCTATGGTACCTGGAGTTAATCGCCCTTCAGCTACATATTGTTAACTGTGATGTGCCTGCTACCTATAAAGGAGGAAAAGACTTCTTTTTATACTAGAAAATAAGATATATTCTACTGAATTGGTGGGGTGGGGGGAAGCCTTTGTTGAAAGAAGGGGACTACAGCTATTTTTTATTAGTATTATAAAGAAATCCGCACTCCATTGAGAGCACATGCTGCAATGCAAGGGAGTGTAACATCCTCTGTGCTATCAAGACATTATTTGCAGCTTGTTTAATGAACTCAATTTCATTTTTATCTGTACATTGTATGTAGATAAAGAAACAAATAAAGGAATAAAACCAGGAGATTTCTCCATCAACATTTTTTGGGGAGGGAAAAAAATGATATAGCAGTCTCGGCCACAGCTATCTTGGTCACGTTGTCAGGATGGACAGCTCAGTCTGTCATTCATTGCCCATGGCAGTGAATTGGGACAGGAGTTGTTGATATGACAGTAAACAGAGAATTACATTTTTCTGTACTGTATGGAAAGCATAGATGTATTCTTGTTCTCTGTGCTCTGAACAGGAGAACAATGCTGATAGGAGCCCAATGCTTTAAAACAGCATTGGCTATTCACAGCAGTGACAATAGAAAGCAGTTATGAACTGGAAAAAAAAGAAGAAACATTCTACTGGAAATGACAGTAAACCATTTGGCATATGCTGAACAGAAAGCAGGCAGCTTTTATTCAAATGATAGTTGAATTCTTCAGCAGCTGTTAGGTTCATTTTGGGGCTTAAAGTGATTGTGAGGTGTGCCATTCTCTTTCTGCCCTGTTTGATTTCACTTCTTTGGGTATCAGAGTAACAAATAGAAAACTCCCAGTTATAGTTGAAAGAGTAATGACTGCTTAACAGGCAGAAACTCCTGACAAAGGTCCTTTCTCTGCAATGGGAATGGACATCTGTGTGTGTGTGAGAGAGGGGGTTGGTTGTTTTTTATTTTTCTTGTTCCTAGTAAATTCCATACCTGAATTAGCACCAGCAAATCTTCCTATATGGACATGTAACTTGTAGGTATGAAAACAGAGAGATGATGTTTCTCTCCGGTTTGGAAAACCAGTTCAGTTTTTCTATGTATTCAGTGGTGAAATTAAGCTTTCAAAAGTCCTGATGGGCCTGTTTAGAAATATTCATGTGAAAACTTTAAAACCCTATATATTCAGCTTCCACTCTGTTTCTTGTGAGTGGTGTAGGAATGTGCACTTTTCTCCTTAGTTTTGCCTTAATTTTGCCTTAATTTCTTCACATTAATATTTTTTATTTAATTCCTTACTTATTTTATCTTTCATTTATGTTTTTGACTATCACTTCTCCCAACACTAATTGTCCAGTGCAGGAACATTGAGGGGAGCTTGGACAAATAGGAGTGTGATTGCTGGCTGCTGTGAGGCTTAGTACAACCAAGCATCTATTATTGTAATTCCACAAGTCTTGTAATATTCCCTGGGCTTTGAAGATGAGGAAGAGAAGGCTACAATAAGGAAAACTCGCTCTGCTGTTTTTTAGAGATGGAAGGGAAGAACATGGATTGGGAAAGAACTAGATCTTGTGACCTTTTACCTGTAGTTCCCTAGAGAAATGGCTCAGGAGATGTGAGACTTGTATTTGGCATTCAGTAGACTAGGGTGGTTGGAGATAGCTTCAAGACAGGTATCAAGGACTGTGGGCTGCTAACTACAAAATGGCCATAGTCCATGGAAATTTACCAACATCAGAGAATGAAGTTTGGTGTGATGCTGGTGTCCATCTCTCCCTTCCCACTTGGAAAATTTTATGGTGCATGTAGATTTTTTTACCTTGACGACATAAGCAGTTCTTGTACCAAAACGATGATGAAACCATACAACAGACATAATTTTGTTACTGAGCGATTTCTCAGGTGAGAGTCCTGAGGCAAAATCTTTGGCCTCATGAGAGCCACGTGTGTTGAGAATTCTGTTCTCTCAGTGATAACAGGTCTTTTTTTCTTCCCCATCTGAATACTTGAGACAGTGTCAGAAACTGTCTTTCTGAGTTTATCTCACACTTGTCCAAACCTGGAAGCTAAGTTTAGTTCTAGACACTTTGGTCCCACAGCAACACAGGAAAAGCTGTGCTGACTTTTATGCAGTAGAAAACTTGTGCATGTTGTGGAGGAGGCTAAGATGGGAGGCTGGGGATGCATTTTCTTGGAGAGAGTGAGTCAAAGCAAGCTGGAGTATTTGTTGGTGTCATTAAGTGTGCCGAGTGTCCCTCTGCTTAGGGGATATACGAGAGATCCCTATGTTCCTCTGCCTTCACAGCTTGCACACATCTTCTCAGCAGTGATTTACTGAAAACTGACAGACAGCTAGTAAAACTGATGGATTTTTTGCTATTGCTAAAAATACAGCAAAAGAAAAAAGGAATCTCTGGTGGATAACTTTGTATAAGCAGTGGTGTAACATTAAGCACAGTTAAGCAAAGGTACTGTTCATTAAAGCTGTCCTTGTGATACTGTTGGTGTGGCTCAGCTTCTGGTGTATATTATCCATTGAGCTCCCAAAAAACACAGTTTCTTTAGTGAATGAAACTCATGTGCTGTTTCCTTTCCTGAACATCTGACAAGAAGATGGTGTTTTGGCCAGCTGTCTGGGAATGCAGGTGTTCTTCTCCTGTTCCTTTGCAAAGGAGAACAGCTCTCTAATCACCTTTTAAAGTTGAGTCTACCCTTTCTCGAGTCACTAGAGGTTAGCAAAGCTGATCATGATATGCTTGATATGTCACATGCTTAACAGTTCTGGGAAACCTTCAGAGGTCAACTATGCTGTACTATTGTACTAAGTGTTAAGCAAGTTGTGAGATTTGAGATCAGGGAAGAGTATTCTTCTTGAGGATGAGATTGACATATCTACTGTTTTTCTTTAGCTTCCTGTGACACAGTGCTTTAAGTGATGATGTTTTAAAAACTAGTGAAATTTATTGAAGTTAGGGATGATGTGTTGATATATATGGAACTTCTCTGGGATGGGCCAGTGGGACTGACATTTTTGATGTTCATTAGTATTGTCATCACAATGGAGATGAATCTTCAGACAATTTTGCACTTATTCAGCTGCAGTGGGAGTAACCTGGAAATCTTGAAAGTTACTGCAGGACATGGAAGCTCTTGGCTGTGCTACTATTCTGTATAGTGCTAGAAACAGAAGAAATGCATTAGAGAAAATAGTTGTATATTCCCATATACAGAGGTGTCATAAATATCTTAAATACTTTGAGGGTGGATTGAGGTTGAAATATAGAGGTACAGGTTATGGTATTTGCTCTGCTGAGTTGAACACTGGCTGGGCAGTGGACTGGACACAAAGAGTGGTGGCGAATGGTGTTAAATTCAGTTGGTGACTGCTCACAAGTGGTGTTCCCCAAGGTCCAGTATTGAAGCCTATTCTCTTTAATAACTTTATTGATGATGGAGTGCACCCTCACAGGTTTGCTGACAACACCAAGTTGGGCAGGTGTGTTGATCTGCTTGAGGATAGAGAGGCTTTACAGAGAGATCCAGACAGGCTGGATTGATGGGCCAAGGCCAATTGTGTGAGCTGCGAAGCCAAGTGCCAAGTCTTGCACTTGGGTCACAAAAATGCAATGCAATGTTGCAGGCTTAGAGGAGAGTGGCAGAAATAGACCTAGGAGTATTGGTTGGTAATTGGCTAAATATGAGCTAGCACTGTGCTCAGGTGGGCAACAGCATCCTGGCTTGTATGGGAAACAGTGTAGCCAGCAGGAGTAGGGAAGTGATTATTCTCCTGTACTTAGTACCTTTGTGGCCATATCTCAAGTACTGAATTCAGTTTTAGGCAACTCATTGCAGAAAAGGCATTGAGGGGCTGGAGCAGGTCCAGCCAAGGGCAACAAGGTAGGCAAAAGGTCTGAAGAACAGACCTTGTAAGGGGTGGCTGAAGTTGCTGTGGAAGTTTAGTCTGAGAAAAAGGAGACTGTGTGGAGAACTTTATAGGTATCTACAACTACCTGAGAAGAGTTTTTATAGAGAGGTGAGTGTTGTTCTCTTCTCACAAGTAACAAGTGATAGGGCAAGAGGAAATGGCCTCACGCTGCACCAGGGGAAGTTTATGTTAGACACTAGGAAAAACTTCTTCACTGAAGTGCTCATCAGGCCTTGAAACAGGCTGCCCAGGGAGGGGATTGGATCGCCATCCCTGGATGTGTATAAAAGTCATGTAGATCTGGAGCTTAGGGACACAGTTTAGTGGTGGACTTGGTACAGTTAGGCTAATGATTTGACTAAGTGAACTTATTTTCCTACCTATATGAGTCTATGTTTCTATGAAATTCTGAACAGTTCTACAAGTATTTATTTGAGCAAAATGGTGTATGAAGTATGGTGAAGGAAAAGGATTCTGAGAAACCTCTTCTGGTGATTATTTCTAGATAGCCTATCATTCATTGTCCAAGTAGTATGGTGTTTTAAAGACTTAAGGTAGCTCTACAATGCTTTGTAGCTAGTACGCACATTAAATGACTAGGTGATATCCACATCCCTGCCCCCCAAGTCTGAATCATATCCGAATGCTCTCCTGTTGATTGCAGCAGCAGTTAGAGAAGCAAATTAGGAAATCACTGTGTGTGAATATAGAAGGATTAATTTATTAATTCTTTTTGTGCAATAACAATTAGTAGACTTAGAAATGCTGAAAAAAGTTGTGCAAAAAAGGAATGAAAAGACTTTTTGTTTCTCAGAGGGAGAGGGAAGAAATAACATTTTCTATGGATTTTATTTCAGGCCAGTCAGTTTTATTAATAATGATGCATGTTTAATATGTTTGAGTTACAAATGCACTTGTAATACACAACATTCTTGTAAATGTAGTTGCAGTTTGTCTTGTGTTAATTGTGGGGAAAAGGAGTGAGGCAGTAAGCATATTTGAAAAGAAATGATACCTTTTATTTGAAAATCTTTTGAAAATCAGGATGTGGGTAACAATGACTATGTTCAATTAGTAGTATAACAAATTTGGGATAATCCAAATTGAGCAGAACTATTAACCATGTGCTTGATTTGTTCGCAATGGAGTTACTGACTTGAACTAGAATTTACTAGTTCTTGTCAAGCCTTGGAGCATCTTCTGTAAAGAAGGGGATATAGGTGGAGATAACAGTGAAAAGTTACAGCACTTTTAAGTCTGCTCAGCAGAGTTTTGATTATTTTCTTGATGGAATGAAGGTAGTGAATGTTTGGGGGTTTTTTTGTTTGTTTTTTTTTTTTCTTTTCTTTTTAAATGCAGTCTAATTGTGCAGTGGTATTAAGACAGTGCAACTTTAAGTTTTCATATGAAAGTATGAGCTTTGGTATGACAGAATATCAAAGTGAAAATTAATGTCCGCCACTTGTATATTGCCTAGACGTTACTTTAGAGGGAAAACAACAGGAGCGAGACGAAGCCATACATATGTTAAATTCACATCAGTAATAAAGATTAAGTAGAAGTTAATAGCATCCCAGTCATGCTTGTGGAGGTAATCTCCTTTCTGAAAATTCAAAATTAGATTTGGAGGATCGAAGCAAACAGGGGGTGAGACTTTGGCGTAATATTTTAATCAAATTGTCATGAATGAGTGGATACAATTAAGAATTCTGTCAGTCACAGTGCTGAGCCCCTTTTGTTAGTCAGCTGTTGTGAGGGATGCACTAGGGCATCGTGGGTAGAGATTAAACTTGACCTTTCCCAGGATCTTCATTTTTGACCCTCTGGCTAGGCTTTGCTTGTCAGATGGCTATTTATTTTATTATTTATTTTAAAGAAAGGGTAGCAGGGGTTAGGAACAGACAAAGATGTTCTCTCAGTGTAGTTTTTCCTTTTGCTAAATACAGCAGACAAGGCTCAATAACAGCTCTCCGTCAGCTGCAAAGTGCCCATCTAAACGTCTTGCCTTCATTACTTCTCTGATATGTACTGTATGTCATTCCTTGGACAAATTTACAGATGAAGAATCTGTGCCAAAGGCAATACAACTTAACGTGCAGGGAAGTATTTTCTGTTCAATAAGTTGTGCTCTAACATCACTACAGCGGGGTTGCTTTGCTTCAGATAGCTTTGGCATCTTCCTAGATATTTTACCTGTATTTCTCAAAGGGTTTTTGCAGAGAGTTTTCTAAAAGTGTTTTTGGACAATCTTCTGTTACTTAGAAATTTTGTTCTGTGCACAGTCTTTTGTGATTATGACAAACTGAACACTGAGATTAAAAATCAAATACCTTTTCCTTTTCAGTTAAACCTGATGATACATATTTTAATTGCTGTTTATGTAAAAATGTTCTCAAGTATGAAACTTTGTGCACTGATTCGCAATGAAAGTATGTTACATTGCAAGAGTTTCTGTGAATCCACATTCTGGAGAACTAGACTAATAGATGTTTGTCTAGTGGCCTGTTTAGCAATCTGTATTACGGAATGCATTGTGGCTCTAACTGAGCTCAGGCTCTACAGCATTAGTCATTTTATGTGTACCATCTGAGACAGCTTCTCTCTTGTCTGCTTGGGAATCTGTGCAACTGTATGTTCTTATGGAACTACTAACCCAAAACAAAAGATCCAGCCTTAAATTCATGCCAATTGATATCCTAAATAATTACTATTTAGCATACTGTTGTTAAAAAAACCCTCTATTGAAAAGTGACCTGGAAAAGATAATATAAGTGATCCAAAATATAAGTGATAAGTGATTTCATGTCTCTTTCCAGTGGCTTTATCGGTGCCAAAGCATTGAAAACATTTGTGTCTGCTTTTGGAAAAACTGGAGGAAAACTAAAAAAAAAAATCATGTTATTTCAACATTATAAATGGCTCCCCAAGGTGTTAAAGTACATAAACAGAACCACAAGAAATGCAAATATTAGAACCAGGGCTCACCACTCCTTTATAAATGAAGATAAATCAGTCGTATGCAATAAACTGAGATTAAGTTGATGCCTGAAGCGTGTTCTGTATTAGTGGTTTCCACGTGCTCACACATAGGTGGGTTGTCTTTTTTATGTTCTTTTTTTGTTAAATAGAAATGGTTTTATTATTTTAATCTGATCCCAGATGATTCCTTTGTTTTCAGTCTTCTTTTTAATTTTCCTTCTCTGCCTTTTCATACAGAGTGTTTTGTAAATAGAAAGAAGTGCTTTCGACATTGGATGACAGTATGTAATCTACATTCCCACTGTTTGCTTTACCTTTTGTTTCAGAAAGAATAAAGTCTGGGCAACTTGTGCTAGTACATCAGTTTCTTTGCAGTCCTCTGTACTGTAGGACCTAATTATATTTTAACACTGCATTTACTCCATTTGCCTGGAGAATTATTTCAAATAAACTGACAGACTTATTGTGTTGTGACATCATAGCAAGTCTCTTTTATTTTGTTGTTTCAGGTTTTTGTTTGTGGCTTTGTTCTCTTTCTTTTTTTTAAAGAAAGGAAATAAGCCCTTCTGTGAATTCAGCAATAGCACAAGAAATTGCATTAACAACATTTAAGCAGAGTGTTGAAAACATACTGAAATAAATGCTAGTGCAATTCAGGGGTTGAAAGGAATATGCATCAAAATGCTTGGCATTTAATTTTTTTTTTCTTTGGGAATTTAGCCAGTGAAATATAGCTGCCAGTGTCTCAGGCCTGCGTGTGTTCTTCTGCAATATGCTCTCGATCAATCAGATTTGCATAACTAAACTGTCGGCAAGCCCGCTCGGCTGCCCAGGTGCAGGGCCATTTGCATATAGAACAGTGAGGAGGTCCCAAGAGTCACTTCAGACTCCAGTGACTGCTGAGCTCGCAGTCCACACTGCACTGGAAATGAAATTGGAATGACAAAAAAATGGTTGTGTTAGTCTGCAAGGGTGAAATATGCACTTGTGTTTCAAAGGTTATGTAGAGATCACAAGACAGCTTTCAGGCATGAGAATATGCACAAACCTACAGAAAAGCAAATGCTGTTGTGTGAATTTTGTTTCCCTTCCTCCAGCCCCAATGATACCTATTTATTTATTTATATGTATGCATGTAGGTAGTTGTATATACAAAAATGTTTATTTTTTTCCTCTGAAGTTGTGTATCACCATGTCACATGTTCAGTCCTTAGGTATGGAAGAGGCAAGGAGTGCAGGTGTGTTTTTGACTATATAGTTCTTTCCAATTAAATTTACTGGGGGACAAGATATAAATAAATATGGGACCTTCCCATCAAGTTCATTTCTCTCTGAAATCCACTTCTTCAACATGTTTGTCTAGAAGTCTATGTCCTGCTTCCTGCACTATTTATTACTCAATTAATAGAGCTAAATGGTGAATAAATAACACAAAGTATCTTATCTATGCAGCTGGAAATAGAAAGAAATGGATTGCAATATTGATTACTATAAGCTCTTTACTTGAAGTTTGCCATAGGTGTAGTTATCTCCATTTTAGAGGAAGGAAACTGAAATGTGGACTGAAGAAGTAATTTTTACCTAGAAAAGAATTGACCTTTTGGCACTACTGAAGAAGCAGAAATATATAGTGGCGCTGTGAGAGATTTGGTACCAGGTTCTAACCATTAAGGAAGTTTCCCTATTCTTCTGCTATCACATTTTGCTAGTTATTAAAAACAAGAGATGCTCTTACCTCACTTAACTAGGCTACAGTGTCAGATGCTATTTACCCAAGGCAATTTTGGGGGTGTAATATGTGGTGCATGGGGCTGGAACCTACTCTGCTTCCACCTCATAGCAGAGTCTATCCCAACCCTGTTGAGAAGGAATACCAAAAATTTGGCCCTTCTTAAATGCACTGATTTTGTGGGGGAGGACAGAAGACAAGGTGTCCCTCCTGGTTTGAATGTCAGTTATTGTCAAGTTGGCATCCTGAGCTGTTTCCATGACAACAGCTTTTTGTGCTGGGGGATGAGGTCATGCACCTGTGGTCTCAATGAAAAGGACAATGAGAGAATGTACATTATTTAAAGCTTTTATCTTCCAGTATGTGTTTGACTATAACCTTGAAATTGGGTGAATAAAGGACAAAGTATATTTCTATGCATAGGAGTGATACAACCTAAATTGATTAGGAAGAGGTTTGAGGAGGACTGGGGGCATTTTACAACATGGACATTTCTCTAACTTGTCATGGATGGGTCAGAATATTTTAGCAACTTTTCATCCTGTGTATCAGCATAAGTTTCTCTGAAATGAACAAATTAATTGAAGGTCCCTTCCAACTCAATGCATTCAGTGATTCTAGAAGGAGGAAGAATAGGCAAAAACAGTTAAGCAACTGGCTTTCAGTTGTTTTTTTCCTGAAAGACACTCAGATTAAGCTGCCCATTGTGGTTGTACTTGGATGCCCACCACTGCTCCTGTTGTGCGAGGCTGTGGTTGAACACTGAATGAAAAAACAATCCAGCTTCCAGTCAGAGTGATTATATACACTCTGTATCTTGTCTTGTTAAGAATCATAGAATGATTTTGGCTGGAGAAGTCTTCTACGACCATCAAGTCCAACCATTAAAATAACTCTACCAAGCCCACTGCTAAACCATGTCTTTGAGCACCATATCTACATGACATTTAAACACATCCAGAGCTTCACTTAAGACTTCAATTAGATGTGACCTGCTAGCAATAAACATAAATCATCTTCTATAAAATTAAACTAGCGACTCCTTACATTTTCCAAAATCAAAAAGAAATTATGTAAGACAAAAATGAAAACCAGCTACAGATAATTTTTTTGGTAATAGCTTTTTATTTTGTCATTGTTCTTGGTGTTGTCAGTTTACTAACATCAAAGGAGGACTGGGCTGTCTATAATTTTCTTCCTTTCAGAAATACTGGAAAACATTATTGAAGTATTGTGTCTCAAGAGGAAGGAACTCTACGGGTGGCTCAATAGATTAAAAAAAAGAAAGCAGAAAGTCAATTCTGTAAAATAATATTTAAATAATGAAATTAAACAAACTAGCCTAAAATTCTGGAAAAAACACAAGACCTCAGCTGCCCCAAATCCAAGCATTATTTGCATTATTGCTGTTCATAACATATCTTTATATTTTTCTATATCAGTATAATCTGTATGGGTAAATACACACATTGCCATTTTCACTGTAAATGCTTTTTTTTTTTATTTCTGTGAGAGTAATAAAGCAGGAGGTACAATGTGAACAATTGAACAAATTTATCTTAGCCTATAAATCATAAACTTCAGAGATTATTTGGATTAGAATTTTCACAGCTCATATGCATCAAATATTTATTAAAATTCATAGCAATCAGAGTAACTTCCAAATTTCTTCTATTTATGGAGATGAAAGTAGCTACACCAGGGGAAAAGAAATAAAATAATCATAAATGAAGAATAATTTAATTATTCTTTGAAAATCCAAGAGAAGATAATCCAAGGAATGGCTACACTAGTTAGAAAAGACCATAAAGGTTAGGTGGTGGTAGTAGGGATGGCTGCAGTCCTGGGATATCTTTCCTCCCTTGTGCTCATGGTAGGCAAGTGATCCCTATGATGCTGTACAAATGGAGAGCAGAGATTTCCTGCAATTAATTTTCTTGGCACTGTCTGCCTCTCACCCAGTTTCAAACTGCTGGAATCTGTGTAAGGTCAGAAGCAGACTTGTGAGGCTGACATGAACAAAACAGACCTACAGATTTATGTTACACTGATTCCCTGTCACCAGGGCTATGATGTGCTTCCTAGAAAGCGACCCAAACTCTGCTACGCTAAGTCAGGACAAGTTAAAGTCCATGTTTTCTCAATGGTTGCACCAGCACAGTGAAGATTCCAGGTTACACATTTAAACTCTCTTTCTCCCCTCTCTTGATATGCAAGAGGAGATACCCACTGGCTCCCTCCTTCCCACCTCAGCATAGGTCAGCTGCTGTGCTTTGTGCCACTGGGCTCAGAGGCAGGTAAGCAGGGAAAGCAAAGCACAGTTGCTGTTACTGCTGATGTATGAGGGAGAGAGAGATCACTGTCACGGTATATCTGCTATTTTCAATTTAATTAGTAGTCAGAACTTCATTTGTCAACTTAATCATTGCAGGCAGGCACCGCAGAGAAGGGAAGTGGAGGGAAAAAATATCAGGAAAACAAAAATGCCCATTTGTGGCTCTGGGTATATTTATTTGTTTCTCAGCTCAGGAATTTTTTTCAATATTTTGTATATACCAAAACTTAGATTAAAATTAAAAGGATGAATGTATGTGGTCTTGTCATTAAAAGTGTTGGGTGCAGAGGAACTGGTTTCCTCAATTTCTTTCAATAAACTTGTGCTGTAGCCTTTGACTGGAGTCTTCTCTATGACAAGGAGTTATAGTTAGTAAAGCTTTAATGGGCATAAACAGAGCTTTCCTAGCATGCTCAGGTTATTTTAGGATCACTTTTAGACCCATTTAGGGTGAGTATGCAATAGGAAAACCCCCCAAATGGGTTGAGTTTCTGTTATCTGCTATTATCTGCAATTGCCTATCAAAAGGGTAGAATCAGAACATACTGGCTGGAGGAGAAGCTTCTGAGTTAAAATGGTGGACAAGTGCCAGAGCAGCTGCAAAGCACAAGCAGAAGTTGCATGGTTGGACTCACAGAGATAGTGGGCTTGTGGAGAGTGTGGAAGTAGTGGTCTGGTATTACTTTGAGTACAACTTCAGTGGTGGTTGACAGTTCCTTACAGAAATTCAAGGGTTTGTACTGGCCAGTTTTCAGCTTGCAGCTTGAGTTTGAGGCTTGCTGATAGCACAGGGCTCTTTCAGGCTCTTTCAGGCACTACAACATGCAGCTCCTGCTCAGGAACCCCTACCTGTTCTGTAATCTATGGTTGTTGTAGTGAACCCAGGCCAGACTGTGATTGATTGCTGGCCTCTGGTACTCCTCCGACTTGCATAGCATGTCTGCTGGAGTTCCCTGGAGTTGCCCAGCAGTATCTCTGGCAAGAAGGAGCACAATCTTTTATGGAGAGAAAGGAAATGTATAGGGATTGAGGTCAGTGGATTGTGAGAGGGAATTGTGAGGTAGCATGTCTGTCCTGGAATACATGAAGAAAAGCAGAAGGATCAATGTGAATTTTGGGCTGCAGCCTGGTTCTTGGCGGAAGGCCACAAGTAAGTGGTCCTGTACAAAATCATGTCAGTTGCTCGATCAAGGAAAGTCCTTGAGGAAGAGGAGGACAGCTGAAGAATCTTACACCTCTAGAATCCTGTTGTCATCTTCTATTGCAATGCTGTTACATCTTTTGGGCTTTTTTGTTGTCATGGATCAGGGGATTGGAAGTCTGCGTCTGGCTGATGTTGCTCCACAGTGCATGCAGTGATATGAATGGTGGTAGTGCTGGCATCAGACTGATGCTGGGAAGTCCCAGTAGACCTTGTGGACTGTATAATCCAGTAGGTCACACAGACTGAGTCTGGGAAAGAAGCAGTGAGTGTCATATAGTGATGTCCCAGAGCCATCAGAAAGGAAGGTGGAAGAGTTGGAACTGGAGCTGTTTTTCTGTGTGCCCTTGCTTCGGTGGAAAACGTTGCTATAAAATTGCTGCTGTGGCTGCCAATCTCCCAGGTAGCTCATCACCTTCCTTGTCATCAGCTGCTGAACTCTGGCCTTAAAGGATGAGATTTATCATATGTTTATATGAATTTGCTTTGTGGAAATACAATTGTCAAGACCATTCAGGTCCTATAAAATATGTACACTGATGATTTCTGTTTGGACTATTCTTTTCCTACAAATGTATAGCTTTAAACTTCATCATTTTTGGTAGGCTTTTCTTATGACTAATGTTTTATTTTCTAAATACCTGTTGCAATATAAAAGGGTGTGCAACCATTGTCAGAGCAAATACTTAAAGTGCATATGAATGTGCATGCATGGCCTACTAACCAGCTGGGTTGGAAGACCAAACTGCCTAGCTTCTGCTATGGAATCACAAGCTCCATCTCCCTCTGTCCCTCACTTCTTCCTTCTCTTTGTCCACCTCAAATATGAATTTTCAGTGATGTTTTTATCACTGTGTGCTAATCACAGCACCCAGCCTTTTGTGGCCTACAGTTGCATGCCATAGCACTGCTGCAATGTAACAGAAATAATATGTAAAATGTTGCATGTGTATTATAATTATTTTAGTGATGTAGTTTCTAATTATGCAGGATACATATTGCTTTTGGGTGGTATTTTCTTGGTTTCCCAGTTTAGCTTAAGTGTCATTTGTAAAGCTTCTCTGAAGCTTCTTTGTTTTGAATATTTCTAATGTGCTTGAAGTATTTTGGTACATGGTATTTAAATACAATAAGAATATTTTAAAAAAAGCAGAATACTGATCCTGACAATGTCACTCTCACTCCTCCTTCAGTCAGTCTTCTAGTCAGTTTTGTAAGAATGTTCTGCTTTTATGTCTAAAGCAGACCTGCTATCACAGAAAGCTGTTGGTCAGAACTAATGAAAATGAGCTTTCCTCCTACTTTAATAATTCCCCACTATGAATTCGTTGTATCTCAAAGGAGCCCTTCATTAGAAAAGCTCACAGCTTTTGAAAGAGCAGTGAATTTGTGTGTGGTTGAAACAGCCTGTTGAATTAAGTGGTTGTGATCATTGATGAGCAACTTGAGGGGCAGAGAGAAGTGACTTGCCTGGGGCTATGTGGTAAATCAGGATCTGAACATGCTTGACTTCTGGCTTCAGCCATTCACAGCATGTCTTTTTTTATTATTTTTAATTATTTCATTCCCTAACATTTTTACACTGTCAGAAGCCCCTTTTATTGAAAATTACTGTAAATTGGACAGGCATTCTCACCTTTATATATTTATGTATTTTTCATATATTTATGTATGCATAAATATAATCTTTGTATATATACAAACATTTGTATACAGCCACATATATTGCCGTATATATATATTTATGTAAAGTTTCACATTCTAAACATGAGAGCTACAATAGTAGGGAAGGGACTGAACTCAAGCTGTTGTTTGCCCTAACTTTTCTCATTAGTTAGATGTTATGGCTCTGGGAAAAGGTGCCTGTTTACTTGGCATGTTCCAGTAATCTAATTGGAAGAGTGGAATTACCACTTAAAAGATGTACAAGAATGATGGGGGCAGAAGATCTTTAAGTCATGAAGCTAAAATGAACTGGATTTATATGCTGGAAAGTGCTGCCGTTGCTGCTGTGGAGAGAAGCTTTATTTGAAATTACAAAATGAAAATTACCGATCGATGCAGCCAGAATGGAAAGATTGATATTTCAATTGCACTGCTAGAAAATGTACCATAGCATAAAGATATACTATTTACCTTCTTTTCAATTCTGAGTTTTTGCACATTATAATAACATATATAAGTGCATAAAATGGGTATTTTCAGATGGTGCAATTGGGAGTAGAGATGAAAAGAGCTGCAGTATATATGAAACTTCAGGCAAAGCTCAGCTGCAGTACCATTTGCTTCTAGGAAAATGGTGACAAGAGTGGTCTCCCATGGCTGAAGTCATGCTTTTCTTCGCTGGGTGTAGCTGTGGAACATGGGTGTCAGGCAAGAACAGCATCTTATATCATCCGCAAGGACTCTTACCTGTGCAGTAACAGGATGAGAAATGACTACTTGAAATGCAGGATTTAACAACCTTCCTATCCCTACAATAGTTCCTCAGAAGTACCTAAAAGTTCATAACTGAATTCTTCTGTAGAAAACCTTAGTCCATCTGCCCTTGTTTCTCTGAGTGTATTCATGCAAAGCCCAAAAGGGGACTTCCTGCAACTGATGTTCTCTATCAGTGACCTAAAAGAATTTGTGCTCCATGCCTCTTAGCGGATGAAGTATGGAGTAAGTGTCTCAGAGATAATGAGCTTTGCCTCATTTTGATCTATGCATGAAAAGAGTGTTTAAGCATTTACAGACTAAATAAACAGATCACAATTCTACAACTTGGGCCAGATCTCCACCCTTGTATTGTGTTCTTGCTAATTTATGATTTCCAGCTATCGCTAAGCTGTTGAACACATGCTTAAGGAATTGGAAAGACTTGTTTGCTTGCAAATATTCATCACAAAACTTAAAATAATGCACATAAAAGTAAAAAAAATATTTTTGCTTTTGGAAAAGCTATGTTCCTGCAGTGCCTACACCTCTGATCGTATTTGTTTTGCTCTTACCTCAAGGAAAGAAATTTCCTTGCAGATGTGCAAAACCTGTGATTTTGAAACTGCTTATTCATTCTTTCAGTTGCTAAAGATACCTATACAGACAGGTCAAAGCATTTATACACAAATTCTCATTTCCAGGGATGTTTAGCTCATTGCGCTTCTATAATCACAAGCATGGTCAAGTGCTGTGTGTAGTTATAGAACAGTGATAGCGCAATTCTGGTCTCTGTTACAGAGTTCTAACAAATTTATACTGCTATAGTGTAACATGGAGATTGATCCTTTAGTCCCATTATGCCCTAATAATTAGCTTTCATGGAAACTGATTTTCTGTGACATCATAAGTGGGTGCTATGGATATGAATGCTGTGAGACAAACATAGTGCTTAGGACATCAGATAAAAAACTGTATGGGAAGATGAACTCTTCAGGATCTGCAGTCTGTGTTCATGCAAATGTTCCTAGTATAAAGGAGGAAGATGAGAAATGCAGAAAATAGAAAAAATAACTGGAATTGGCTGTAAATGAAATGTTTTACCAAGTTTTCCCTGAAACATCAGCAGTTTTTTTAAACATGATGATGATGTCCTATCACAAAACCAGATGTTAAGAGTCTGTAAAGAGTCCCTCCTGCTTTCAAAAATATGAAATCAAATGGAAAAGTGCAAAGAAGAAGACATAATGTAACCTTTAAGCTATTGACAGACTTGAGAGTAAAAGAAATGCCTGACAAAAAAGAGTAAGTGTTGGCAGCAGTACTTGATTAATATTTCAAAGGCAAAATTGGAGTTGTATGTGTAGACCTAAATCACTGGATGGATGTCCTATAGGTCATGGTTTTGTTCTTTCTCTCTCTCATCTTCTTCTCCCATTCCATAAGCAGTTCATCTTCTTTTTTATGGGAAGGACCCATTGTGAAAGCTCTGACTAAGCTTCCTAAGGCCCAGATTAGCAAAGTGGGCATAGCAAACACAGAGAAAACTGTTGCAAACAATTGTACAGTTTCTTGAAAAATTGTTTTCTCTTCATGTCAGTCTTAAATCTGGTGGAAAAAATCCCTAGCTCAGCTGAGCCAGACATGGATGAAAGTGTTAGGAAAGACTAATACTCTTGTTCCCTCCACCCCATTTACCAACAGCATTGATTATCATGCTTTGCAAAATGACATAAACATCCAAATTCTTCTTGACTTCAATGCTGGCTTATATGGTCATGCAACATCAATACTAAAAATGTCTTTGTCTCATGGTGATTCACCTAGAAATTTGTCACATCCACTCAGGTAGGAACTTGGCCATATAGGTTGTACTTATTTTGGTGTTGTATTGATGTAACTCACCATCTTTGGGGTTAAGTGCAGAACCATTTAAAGACTCTGGGTCTTCAAAAAAGGCAAGTAAAAAGTGACAGAATGCTAATTTTATCCTAGCTATAACAGTCCACCAAAATACCTCCAAATTTGTTTGGAGGGAGAGATGTAGGAATGCTGATAAATTTGGAACAAATAGATATGTGCTCATGAATGTGAGTGCTTTTGTAGATGTGATGGTTAAGCAGTAAAACTTCAAAGTACATATTGAGTCACTATTTGGCTAACTTGATTAGGTTAACTCTGATTAAATTATTTAATAGAAAGACAGTTGGGACCGGTGGGGCACTAGGAGATGTTAGCAAGAGAGAAACTATGAAATCATTGGCCAAATGGATTTTTTAATTATTTGAAGTATCAAATTCTGAGGGGTTAATATGAATGACTTATAAGAAAAATTATAAAATGTCAGAAAACCAGTACTACTACCAAGCTTATGAGTTTTAGCACTGCATTGGGTTGCATACTTTAAGTTTTCAATATCTTGCTTTTAGAACAACATGTGGACTTGGGAGGTAATTTTTGTAATGGCACTCTACAGTTGGTTTGTGCTAGGTCAGGCTATGCTGGTGGACACTGTTGAAGGGTATGAAATCACTTTCCAGTTTACCTCCATAACACAAGAGGACAGTCAGTGTTGGTGTGTTCTTCTCTTTAGGCAGGGGCCATTCTGTTCCAGTGCTCTCATTACCAGTACTTCCTCCTTCAGAAAGAGGGCCGAGACTAAGGCCACTGCATCTCCAGCATTTCCAAGAAATTCTGCATGCAATTGCTGCCTCACAGCTTCCCCTCACTTTGGTGCTGGTTGTACAGTTTGATCCCAATATGTTTCATGAGGGAAGTGGGGGAGGGGGTCACTAAATTGTGGTTGCTGTGGGAACCATAACTTTGAATTTTTTGACATCTGTCCAATGACAATCTCAACATTAACGTTACATTAACATAGTATTTTTGCATTTAATTAAAAAAGATGATGGCCTGGAATCTGTTAAGGAATTTAAAGCCAACATTTAAACTGTTTGCTGGGAGCAGAGATCTCAGAGGCTCTGCTCTGGAAACATTCATGTGCACTCACTGAGTGGTCTGACAGTGTACCATAGCCACAGAGACGAGAATTGAAAACAAAATGTTTGTAAAACCATTGTCTGGTTGTCGCCTTCTGGTGGCTTTGCCCATCTTTCCTATCTAACAGAACTGCTCTAAGCATAAAATAACTTACTAAATGATTGTTGCCAATTCCTTCATGCATCATTCCCAGTGCTGGCCACTGACTCACTTGTGTCTGCTGGCTGAAATTTCTTCTTTCTCCAGCCTACCCTGTTATTCTGCAGGTTCTTAAAAGTTGATGGCAGCAGTACTTTGCATATATCAGGACAGAGGCACAAGACAACAGTAGAACTCTGACTGTAGTATGCATGCTGATTTCTGGTGTCTGAAAACTGTGCATTGGTTTCCCACAGAATCACAGATATTCTAGTGCACTTGCTAATTGGCTTTGGTTTTGAAGGTTATGCAAAACACTGTTTATGACTGATAGGTGCTTCACCTCAAAAGGTTTGAAGGGTCTGAGCTTTAGAGCTTGCTTCTGTAGCCTTCTGTTACTTGAACAAGTTCAGCTATCAGACAGATAGACATATGGACTATGCTAAAGTTAGGTGCTGTAGATGGGAGAAAGATGTTCATATGGCACCCGTGTTATTTAGCCTTCTCTCATAAGAGAATACCATACTGTTAAAAATTGTCTATTTTTATGTAATTCTTCCACTTATATTGAGATAAAAAAATTATTAGTCTAAGGTTGGCTCACATAATCAGAGCTTCTAAATGTTGGCAAGTTCCCTACAGTCTGTTGCAGGCACTAACTGCCAGGGAAGTTGCTTGAACACAAGCAAAAAATAGGTCTTCCTGCTGAGCCATCAGCCCAGCAATATAAGGAAGAATCTAATACCATGGCCTTAAGAAAGTTTCCGTGTTCTTCACAGACAGTCATGCCTTTGGTAAGGTGACGGAGGGAGAATATAAAATCCCAGAGTTACTGCAAGCTTTGAAAAAGTTGTGAAAGAAGACTTGGCAGTTAGTAGCTTTATGTAAAAGATTTTTGCATATAAATTGCATATGCATATGACATTTGAGCTCCAACTTTACATGTGTTTTGGAGGTTGGATGCAATCATGTCCCTGCCTGTCTGTTTGCTTCTGCCATGGCGGCATCAATATTAATCCTGTTGGTTTTTTCCTCTGTGTTTTTCTTCTTAATTTTTCTCTTTTCTAATTTTAATTTTAAAACAAAATAGTTGATTCCTTATATCCTAGGAAAAAAAAAACATTAAAAACCTAAGCATCGCTTTTCTATTGTTTTTACTGCGTTGTTGTATTTAAAGTGGAAGTCTATTTTTTGTCTGTTGTAGTGGACTCCCTGGTATTCATCTGGTGACAAGAAATGGCTAAAGAGATGATAAACTGGAGAGATACTATTTTACTGAAGATTTTTATCTTCTTTAAAGGAAAAGAAACATTTTTTAAGTATACATATCTCCTCTTGCTCTCCATCCACAATCGTATCAGACAAACACAGGCTTTGCCTTACCTAGTGGCTGCACCCCCATATTTAAGAACTATCATGATTCTGAGCTCAGCTGGATGGACTGATGGATTGTTTAAAATGGCTGTAAACTGGTTGTTTGTTTTTTTTTTTTTTTTTGTATGCAGATTGTCAGTGAACAACTTAGTTCACCTCCCTCTATTTTTTTTGCTTTTTATTGCTATCTTCTTGTTGACCATATGTCATTTATTTGGTTTCTTGTAAACTGTTCTGAAAATCAGAATCAGGTGTTGACTCATCTTTATAAGCCCTGTTGGTAAGATGAGGTGATGTGGGGTAGCTGCCCCTCACTACCTGCATGACTGAGCTGGCTGTGGGCAGGATTGTCTGTACAACCTGTTGTTCTTCGTCCTCATGAAACATAATCAGACTAAAGAAATTTTCACACTCAGTCGAGCAGAAATTGCAGTTTCACCCAATACTAACTGATGAAATAAACAATTCCCCTTTTTCATCCTAGCAACGACTCATTCCACTTTGACTTACACTCCACTACAGTGGAGGGATCAGGGCACTCTAGGATGTGGTTGTACATCACCTACATCTGTATCAGAAGGGAGCTTTTGTGTCAGAAGTGTTTATCACCAAATGATTTGCAGAACTGCATCTCATTGTAGAAGTACTTCCCCTCTATCTAATATTTTTTTTATTATTTGAAATAAGAAGTTTGAATTCCTGTGTTTGTTTGGGGTTTTTTTCCTTGTAAAATTTGCCACAAGACTGATTTGCTCCAGCAAACTGAAATTTGAAGTGTTGGAGAACTAGGGATTGTCTTTAAAGCCTCAAGCTTTATAGCACAAACAATACCTGAATGTTTTCAAGTTAAAAAGTTGTTTTCTCACAATCATTCTCAGAGTCACAGAATTGTCAGAGTTGGAAGAGATCCAAACTGATTATCAAGTCCAACTCCTACTGCCAAAGGAGTGCCTAAAACATCCCAGATGCGTTTTTAATGTCTCCAGAGAAGACGACTCCACAACCTCTCTGGGCAATTAGGACTTTGTGACACACTCAAAAGAAGTTTTTCCTTATTTCTAAATGAAACTTCTTGTGTTCCAGCTTCCTGTGGTTTTCTTTGTCGTTCTTCTAACCCTTCTTGACGACTGGAGTTACACTGGCCTTCTTGCATTCCTCAAACATCTCTCCTGTTCTTCACAACCCTTCAAAGATGATGGAATTGGCCTGGCAAGTGGCAAAAACATCTGCCAGCTCTCTCAGCACTCATGGGTGCATCCTGTTGGGGCCCATGAATTTATAATGTCCGCCTTAGTTAGCTGAGAGCTCTCTAGCCTGGTCCTCCTCTACTGAGGCAGAGTCTTGTTCCCAGATGTTGTCTCATATCTCCAGGGCTGAGACTTCTTGAGGGATGGCTTTAGCAGTAAGGACTGAAGTAAAGATGGCATTTTAAATTCTGCCTTCTCTCAGTCTTCTGCCATTAGGGCACCAATGTAATTCATCAGCAGTCCCACATTTTCCCCAGACTTCCTTTTTCCACTGATACACTGAAAAAAACCCTTCTTATTGTCTCTGATAGCTATGCCTGATTTAATTCCAGATTGGTCTTGGCTCTTCTCATTTCATCCCTGAATTCTTTGACAACATTTTACTGAGGTGAACATATGATCACCTTGAACCTGTGGTCCGAAATAAATGAAACTGGCCAGTAGTGCTTTCTGTGAGTCTAACATTTAATATGATTCCAAAGCATATAGAAGTTGTTTCCAGTTGAATAAAAGAATGTAGCTGAACACGCATTGTAATGGTGCATCAAGAAGTATGACATCCTTGCTCAAATAATTTATAAACCGCAGAAGAATTTTGAGAACTGAATTACTACCTGAACTTCAAAAGAGACCATGTATTTCTATTAATATAAAGAACAATTGCGGGCTGTTAGCCATTATTTGAATTTGAAATTCATCAAAAAGGTGGTGGAGGAGGAATATATCTGCACTCTAATGTGGATAAAGGATCTTCTGTGTGAGTTCAATTACTTCTGAAATAAGTTTACTTAAACTCTAGAGAAGACATGCAACTTTGTCTTTAGAGTTCCTTTCTTCTAAGCTCAGCTCATACTCTCAACTTTCTTCTAACCAGACCCTAAACACCTCTAAGAGGAAAATTTCTGTTTCTACCAACTGGGTCCATTCCTGACCATGAGTTTTCTGAAATTTTCTTCCCAGCCTTTCAACAAAAATTAAATCCTGTACACCATTTTCATGCATTTTTTAAAAATTCTTAAATTTAGAAAAGCTAAATCCATTAGAAATATGGAGTACATGGTTTTGCTGAACACTGGAAAGTAGAGGATGGGGGCTGTTTCTCATCACCACAAATCTGTAGCCTGACTGTTTTCACAGATTTTGTCTCCCAGCTGTGAAATGGGTCTGAAGTTCTTTTCTCTGTAAATAGATATGCTCACAATCTATTACTATAGCAGAGCTTTCTAATATCACCTTTTTACATCTTTTTAGCAAGTGAAAGGTTGTCAAATGTGAAGAAGGGCCAGTGCTCTGAGCTGGTATTTCTTGTGTTGGTTTGCTTTCACAGATTTGTAGCAAGCAATGAATAAACTTGCTTTGTGTATCAATGCCAGTAAGCAGAGTCAGTATTTCAGAGCAGCCAAAGTCCTTGGGACCAGGACAGTGATGTTGGAATTACTACATGCAATTTGACAAGGGGTTAAACAAGCAAGCTTTATCATGACCATAGGCCAGTTCTGTCTTAGTAATTACTTTTTGATTGAAAGTCGTTTGTTCAAGGCCCCAAAATCTCCTGTGGGTAGCAAAGGAATGCAATAATAAATGGAAATTTGATATTCTGTGTATGAGATGCAGGTTTTGTAAATCCAGCCATCTGATTCTGACATTAGCTAAACACAGTCCTAACATTGCCACCCATTGATTCAGGATAAAATGCAACAAAATTGAGCAGGTAATCATGAAGCATTTTGAAACAGTCCACTACTGTTCTGTCTGCAGGATATAATGTAGGTAGTAGTAATGACAGGATATTCTGAAACAGAATTAATTCAATTTATTTTATAGGCCACATCTCTGTACTTCTAAATTCCTGAAAGTTCAAAGGTTTGTTCATTCCCTAATTCTCTGTAGGATTAGCCTGAGATGTGTGGAAAATCTTCCATTAAAGAATGGAAGTTCCAGTGAATTAGTAGATGGGGCTTGTTGGGGGTGCGGGAGGAGAAAGAAAAGCTAAACCAACCAATATTCAAATGAACTTTATGTCATTCATTTAGATGTCATCCAGACTGCCAGCTTTGGATGAGAGTTTTGTGTAGTGAAACTATGGTCACTAGACTGTTAAAGAAAATGATCAAAATTTATTTCATGTCTGACATAGGACAAGTATCAGATCAAAATCTTTTATTTTACAGAATGAAATCTGAAGTTGCATGTGAAAGGGAAAAGGAAATAGAAAAATAAGTTTAAAGAAATAAAAAAGGGAGTGTGTGTGGGGGGAAAGGCAGTACTAAAACTGCAGTCTTAGCCTTCTAAACCCTTTTGCTTCTCTGATTGATACTTTTCAATTATACCTTCCTATTTCACTGACATTTGAAATGCTATTTTTTTTTCTAGTGATAACTTCAAATGCTTAAGTTCCAACAGCACCAGCAACCCTGTTTAGCTGTAGTAGTAAATTGGTTCCTTGTACAACATAATGGCAGTGACAGCCTTTTGCTAGGGAAATGAGTTCTCCAATGGGACATGCCTATGATAAGACGTCCGGTTTTGAAATTGTATTTCTCTGTATCAGAATTAAATCTGGACTTTATATTTCTTTGCTGCCACTGCTCTGTAGCTGGTCCCTATACAGTACGACCAAAGACTGACAAGTAATGCTTACACAGGAACCCTTTCACTTAAATTGGATTTGTCCTTTTATGTTTCCTCCTATTATTAGCTATTAAAATCTCTCAAACCCTTTTTTAAACAGTGATAGGGTTTGGCAAAGCTGGAACTCACTGACTTGGAGGAGGAAAAAATTCTAGTATTAAGACCAGTAATTTCCTTCCCTAGGTAAAATTAACTCACATTTAGTAAAATACAGTATTGATTCCCTGTGTTATATGGTTAGATATATGGAGTATCTTCATTGTGTTTAGAAAGGTCAAAATTTGAATGTATTATATTAGCCCAGCTAAAGATCTTTTAAAAAGGATACCAAAGAAAACACAATCAGTGCCACTCCTGGGTACCTTTAGAAAATCCAAGCCTCCTTTCTTCTGACTGTCACATTGTATTTCTCAGAGCCTTTAATGGTTAAAACAAAAGTAATGTGTCTCCTGTGCTGTTTGATTTGCATTGGTGCCTGACAGTACCATGAGTGTGTGCATTTTGTTAGTGTATTATTATATGCTGTAATGGAACAGCACAATGGAGGTCACCAGGAGATCATCACTATATGTAATTTCCTTTTAACCTTAGGTTTACATTATCACGTAAATAACACAATAATATCAGTCTGTGGGAAAAGGGACTTCTCTTTCCAGTCCTTTCAGTAAAAAATTAAACTCAATGCTATCCCTATATTGGTCTTCTCAATATTGATATCTAATGACATTTTATTTTTTGTCAAATAAATTTTCACAGCAAATTTGGGAGAGAAACTGCATGAAGATCTTCAAAAAGGAAAAAGTAGTTTACATTTCATCAATGGCCTCTGACTCATTTCTGTTTTCATTTAAGTATGGGATGCATTTACAGTGGAAACTACAGACAGAAATACTTTCTGTCCAAGATAAGGTCTTAAAATATATTTTCTTGAAAGGCCTACTCGGCTTGTATAGATAGTCTGTATACAGACTATCTATACAGCACTTATGTATGAAAGCAGCAAGTTTTTTGCCTTCATTTGTCATCAGAGATCTCTAACAGTGGACAAGACAGTATTTCCTTGCTATGCATCCACTAAATGATTAAATGATTTTTTAAAAATGGTTAAATTTCTATGTAATGAGAATTTGTACTGTTAAATGATAATAATTTTACTTCTAAAAGCATTGTCCAGGATGTAACTTTTACATCCTCTGTCTGCATTTTCTAAATGTCATTAATAATCAGAGATGTTGAATACAGAAGGGCAAGATAAATCCCATCATTGAAACAGCAAACAGCTTTAGTCAAATGTATTGGCACAGGATTAAAAATGCATCAAGCATGTATTTGTCTTCTCAATGGGAAGCCCTTATTAATAGTTTGAAGAGTAGAAAGCTTAGCCTTATACAACAAGCACTGTAGTATTTTTTTAAAATATATTTTAATGTGTGAAATTGCGGGATGCCAAGGTTGCCATTAGAGCTCTCTCCTTCCAGTAATTTTCCCACTTAGATTCATTTTTCACTTTCATGAAAAAGCACTTCTTAGTGGTCACAGCAGAAATGCAGTGATACTGAGCAGAGTGCAGTACTCTTGCAAGGTTAATTACTACACCGCTGTCAAAATATTGGACATAACTGCAAGGACATGAGTCAGCTCATTTCTCTGGGAAATGTCTCTTTTTTTCTCCTGTGAGCAGATCTTTTTTACGAAAGTGTATGTGGTTAATTGAGAATTTTAGTAGAAATGTAGAGTTATAGACAGGCTAATTTAGAGAAACACTTTTTTTCATTCTGAAGCCAGTACAAGTCAGTAGCAAAAACCTTTAAAAAAATTGGATTCTCAATAGACATATGGACATGGCTTCTACCTCAGGGGTCCTGTTGAAAATAAATCAGGTGAATTCAGAACTCTGTTTTGGCTTCTGACTCTGGAAATTTGAAAGGAACTTTTTCTCTTTAAGACCATCATCCTTCCTTATTCAGCCAGTACTTGTGGGAAAATTGAAAAGTGGCTTCTTTGTATTTGGGAGTAAACTACATCTAATTAAATTTTAAAATGAAATTAAGGGAAAGCATCAAACCTACCAATGGTCTGGCAGATGCTACAATTTGTGTTTATTTGCTGTAGGCTAGCAGGTTGTAGTCCCCTGAAGCTTTTACCAGAAACCTACAACAGAAAGCAAACCCAATTTTACTACCTCATTCACAGATTTGATCAAACTGCTGTCTTGAAGACTGTGTATGAATCTCTTCTTTTCTTGGCTTATGATATCTAGCAAGTGCTCAGAAATGTTTCTTCTACAGATGATGACAGAATATCCAAAGGCAAAATCTGACCAGATTTCCTCTGGACTAGTCTTGTATTCAGATCCAGCTCACTAATGCCCCTCAGCCAGGTTAAATACAGTTGTGCTACAAGGTCAGGATTAGTCCACTCCGATTTCACCTAGATCTTCTCGGGTTGTCATTTCTGGTTTTTGACAGCCAACTGCTGCCACTTGACCCTATTACTGCAGTCCTTTTGCTGATACTTGCTGGATGAGCATGCTCTTTTCTTTAGCTGTCAAGTCCAACCCAGACCACTACCACCACTTGACATAACTGGTGTGGAAGTTTACCCACAAATAGCCCAGAACTAAGTAGCAGGTTCCTGCATTAGGATCCTTCACCAAACCTCTTCACTCCAGGCACTGAATATTCAATCAGGCAATATAAAAATTTTGTATGGACTATCAAATCATCTTGTGTGCTTGCTGAAAATGAAATGTGACACACTAAGGTGTGTCCAGAGTTTATTATGAACTCTACAAGCAGTTGATATGAAAAATGAGCTGATTAAGTAAAAATGAAACTGAAGAGAAAACTGAAAATGTAAATGTTGAGAATATCTTGTGCTTTGCTCTACTTTCATATGATACATAGTTTATTTTTTACTTTTTTGAAATGAATTTTAATGTGTGCTTATTACTGTGTGAATAAGACGAAATAACTTTAAACTAACAGTGCAAACAAAATCTAACAAGCTGACCATGTCTGATGACAATCTGAACCAAATTCACAAAATGCCATTAAAAAATCCCTAAACATACCAAAGACCCAACCTCCTCCAACCCCCAATATTCAATCCATTATAGGTCATGATCTTATAAAAAACTAATGCCGCCTTGTGTACCTGAGAGCTTTTAGACAAAGCGAGCTGTGAACAGTCTCTTCACTGGTGGTTCTTATTTGGCAGACAACTGACCTTTCAGTCTGGAGGCTTTTACTTGTGCCCGTTACCAGAATGTAACAGATAAGTGAGAAGGCTAGCCTTCTGACTAATCTGTCTTCAAAGACCTGATTGAGTTAAAAATTCACACCTTAATCTACACCTTAAATGAGAATGGCATCCCATTTGTCCTAGTGAGCATATTTATTATACATTCTTTTTTGATTCCAAGACCTTATGGGTCACACTAAGTTAAACTTCTCTCTGGGATGCAAGTTTTAAAATTCTTCATAGTTTTGCTATTTACACTAGATAAGCTTTATCTCCTTCCTATTATTAATGGAGAAACTGAGGCATGGAAACTATGTCATGCACCAGTGTCTGGAACCTGATTTTGTATTCAAACCTGTCTTACCTGTCTTAATTGGCAGTGCAGTTTTAAATAACTGCCTTTCTGAGCCTCTTCCATTTGTGTACACATGGCATTTTGTAGCTGAAGCTTATTGTCAACTGACTTTTTTTCCCCCATAAAAAAATCAATAAAATTTGAATTTTTCTACCCAGACTGAATCCTTGGTAAATTGTTGTGGATGGTTATTGATTTCTTATATCTGTGATTTTTTTTTCTTTAAATAGCATTAAGGTAAACAGAAGTCTTATTGTGTTCATTTTACAGGATAACACTTATCTAGACAAAAGAACACATAAGCACACAACTTACCTATAGGAAAGATGCAGCAAATCACTTCCAATAGCACAAAATAAGAACAAAACCTTTCCACTGCTGAGCAGAATGGGAAGATTGCTTTCTTGTCACTGGGTTTGATTGAACTGAGTCTGTGCTTTTGGAACTGGTTCACTGATACAACATGAAGCATCATTTAACTATTCCTTACACTTTCATGACCACGGCAAACAGAGTAAAGGCAGGAAGGGTCTTAAATGAGGACAGAGTCTTTCCTTCCCCCATTGAATCTAGTGAGGGGAAGCAAGGGAAGCACATCTGTCTTTTAGACATCAGAGTTTTCTTCTCTTTTATTCTAGATTGTCTCCACAATATGAAGGAGAATCTCTCCTATTTCACTTTGAAGGCAAGTGGGCAACCATTTCTCGAATAAGAAAAAGCAAAGCTGAGGAACACTGACGATTTTATGAATTCTCTACCTGCTCACAAACTCACAAATATTTCCAATGTTTGGGGGTCAAAATCTTTCAAGAAGACACTACAAGATGTATTTACAGTGAGACTGAACTTGAATATGACCCTCATTTAACCTTTGATTGGAAATTCAAATCAGACTACAGCCTGAGCTGGCTAGGGTTTCGGATCATGGTAGCATGGTAGCATGGTAAAATAGGGCAAGAATTGACATGGTATGCAATTCCATAGTGAGGTATACAATAATATTAACTTTGATATAGTAGAATGAGGAGAAACAATGAATTCCAGCAGATTAATGAATGGCTAATGTGGGCTTCTTGGGACAAGGTATAGTAGTAGGAATCATGTGTTCCCAGAAGTGACTTGAATATTGTGAACACTGATGTGCATTGACAAAAAATTATGAACTCCAGCATTTCACTTCAAAAATGTTGATATTTAGCTTTTATAAAATATGACTGGTTTAGGGTCATGCTATACACCAGAGCTACTGTGGGGAAAATTGGAGTTAATTATTGCCAAATGGGATGACAAATAATAATAGTAATGCAGGGGAGGATGTTTGAAATGTTTGGTGTCTCTTCTTTTTTTTTTTTTGATCTTGATTTTTTTTTAAGCTTCCATTCTTTTCTAGTTCCCCGTGGAGTGTTCAGTTTCTAGGGTGGCCTGAGGAGACATCAGTGATGCTGTGCTTTGTAGTCTATTACAGCACAGCTGTTCATCAATTAGAATGGAGAAAATAATCCTGCTGTTTTAGAATAGCGTGATGTGCCTTCCACGTTATCAGGCAAAATGCAAACTGGATACATGAAACGCATGCAGTGAGGTTGCCAGTGTGAGGGGGAACCGCTGACTCACAAAAGTTCTCCTTTATTTTGCTCCTTTTCTCTGCTAGCTTCAAACTATAATTATAAACTTGAGCACCCACTCTAACTCATGGCACCAAGGAGCATCCACAGATGCCCTGCAAGAGCCAGAAGAGCTATTAGTGAATCAGAGTTCAAGAGTAAAGCTAAGTAGTCTGAACCAATGCCATGCTAATGCAGAACGTCAGTTTGTTCACTGAGGTTTTCCTTTTTTCTCCCTCTCCTTTTCCATCAGGCCTTCTTTTCTTGTAATAGCAGAGGAATGTGCACTGAAAAGCAGATAGTTAGTGCCACTTTGTTACCATATGCCTTTATATTTGGAAATTTGCATAAACAGCAAAACATTAAAACAAGATTTATAACCACCCTCAAAAACACAAAATACATGCAGATGTTTCAAAGGAAAACCATGGGGAAATAACATGCCTCAATCCTAAATACTATTAATTCGAATTTTCGTAACATGCATCTATTGCATGGACTCTGTACTGTGCAGAGTATTGTTTTAATGGGGGTTAAATAGCCATGCTCATGGGCAATGTTATGTATTATGTGTTTCTGTTCTGATTCTTGATCTGTGGAGCAGACACCCAGCAGCATCAGCACTGAAAACCTGGGAGGCAGAGAGACAAGTGGACCATAGTTAAAGCAGAATCCATCCTCTATGCTTTTGCACAAACACATGGTCATGTGCTCTAGTCCTGGTTGCATTTATAACTGGGACCTTAACGACTGAAGGACTGATGTGTAGGTTAAAAATTTCTTCTTAAGATTGTAGTTTTCTACTCTGATCCATGCTTGTGCAGAGCAGGTTTTACAAATATGCTGCTTCACTCTCGAGTGGTGCAGCATGTCTGGCTTGAGGTACTGGCAAGAAACTTTGAAAACCCACTGACAGAAGAAGATCCTGGCAAAGGAGGTCTCTGCAGGGCTCTGTTTGCTTCAGCCTTTCTTATTCCCTCATTTTTTCTCCACGCTGCAGTAGGTGCCGATAGGCCTCTCCGCTCTGCAGCAGTTTCATACTGTCTACGTCCTGACTGAAGTAAGAACAGCATGGGGTGGCAGGAACACCTCTGCTTTTGCAAGTGGTTCAAGATACAGGACATTCTCCTTTAAGTGGATTTTGATGAGGATTTAAGTCCTCCATCTCTAGGCCCTGCCTTTATGTGCTGCAAATGAAAGTGGCCTTCTGCCTGTGGAGATCGCAGATGGACAGAGGTGATTTCAGCCCAAGGGCAAATCCATTATTTCTGTTTTATCTAAAAACAAAGTGGACAATTTTACTGTTTATATCAAGTGGTTTGGACCTTTGTTCTGCCTTAACAATAACCTGAGAAGTATTTGGAAATGGGCTTGTAGTGATCTTCAGCCTTTTAATCTCAGAATAAGCAGTCCAGTGGAGAACATCTGTTTGCCCAAATGCAGATGTAGGAGTTACTTCTGTCCATGTATCAGGGGTTAGGGCTAAACTGGACACTGAATAAATGACAGATGTTCTTTGTTAACCACTCTGCCTGAAGGGGGAAGAGAAAGGGAATAAGGGAAAGAGTCTTATGAATTGAAAATTAAAAATAATCCACCTTTAATGAATATAATAATAGTAATAGCAAAATGGAATACATATGAATATATACAAAACCAGTATTGATTCCAATACCTCCAGGCCCACTCTGGCAATTACATTGCTGTCACCCCAATACTGTGGGCAGGTGTTGAGGAAGTCTTCCTTTTTAATAAGTGCTCCTGCTCTTGTGCCTTTTGTAAACGTTTGCCTTTATATCACCCTCTAGTAAGAGAACATATTCTTTAGAAGCAAGGGCATTGGAACAAACATTATGCTTTATTAATTTACTTTGGCAATTATAATGCAGAAAGTTATTCGTAGTTCATAATGCCTCATGTGCTACTAACTATTGCCATATAGCTGCTAAATGTAAAGAAGTTGTGATATGACACATTAAGTGTTATAAACTTACTACAGTATTGTTTAGTCTTGGATTAGAAGTAGCTGAAGAGCAGCCCTTTTGGGTGCAAATAGTAAAGCATGTAGATCAATAATGGTTGTTGGTAATGATAACAATTAAAGTTGAAGGAACAATTCATGACAAGCAGTTCTACTCTTTCTTTTTTCTTTTTTTTTACCTTTTTATGTTGGGGTTCACGAACAGAATTCCTAATCCTCAAGACACATTTGTTACCTGAACTCATTTACAGATTTTCTTTAGGTGTAATAATTGGCTTTAAAACAGTAAACAGTTACTAGCAAGGAAGTGCGCTTCATGTACGCCAAGTTTTGTGCAGTGTGTACAAATTCTCAATTTTGTGTAGCTGTATTTTTGCTTACATCCATCCAATTCTCTGGTGTTCTCACAGAGGTCAAATGGTGCTTATCTGGGCACTGTGTTGAGACAATAAAAAGCCAGTGTAGTTGGGACTTTGGCTGTAGATGTAGTAATTTTACTTTTCCTTCATTCTGAGATGGCTTTTGCAATACTAACAAGGGTGAGTAAATATGTGCATATTAAAAACGGGTAGAAATGACTCTATATATACTTAGAGAAAGAGTTAGGTTGTGCTGTGTGATAAGATATTTGGTAAGAATTCAAAGGTATGTTTTATTCTACTTTGGCATCTACAGCAATTTTTTATTATGATGTGTGCATGTCAGTCATTGCTCCAGTTTTAATCAGTAAAAAAATTGTTCTAGTTAAACCTCTCCAAGTTTTTACAAAAACAAAGAAAATCGTACTCCAGAGGAAAGTTCAGCCGCAGATAGAGTTAATCTAATCAATTTATTAAATATAGTAATATTGGATATGAAAACTTCAGAATTCTTCTGTTTAAAGGCATGCTTTAAAAAACACTGCGTGCACTGGGACATCTATAGACAAAAGTCTCTGAAATCAAGGATGCCTTTTCAAACAATTGCATTATTGGAACACAGCATTTAGAAATGCAGAAGTCTGTTGCGTTGCTAGAGAGAAAGAACATTTGTAACATCTCTGGTAAGGGCACTGTTGAAATCCTTTTGTTCATAGGTATGACAAACACTTAAAGTACTTAAATTTCATTGATCTTATGCTTAAAATTGAGCTTATGCTTAAGCACCTTCTGCAATCAAGGTGAAGAGCCTGACCACAAGCTCTTTAAATTCAAGGGGAATTAAACCGCTCGCAGAGAGCAAGAAAAAAATACCATACTTTCATGCATATAACATGTGCCTCAGATAATTTGCATCCTCTTAAATGTCCTGAGGCTTGAAAATAAATTCTCAGATAAACTGCACATACTTGGAGGATGGGACCCAGAGAAGAGGTCTGTGGTAAACTTCCCTTTGCAACATCCCTGTACTTTTGCTGTTGCAGGATTAGTTTTTGAAACAGATAACCTGCTGTTTAGACATATAAAGGTGGTAAATTAATTAAACAAGTTCTGGAGGAAAAAAATTTAAAAGATGTGTGTAAATTTGGAGAAGTTAGTAATTTCTTTGGGACTGTGGGAGACCTTAACTGTGGCTTTACTTCACTATTGAAGCATTTTGATAGAAAGCCCAGCATAACAGAGATAAAGAACTCACACCACAGATACTTTTTAAAATGGAAATAAAACATGCAGCACTTGTAGCCTGGCAATGCTAAAAAAGAATATGTAGTGAGAAAACAAACAAGGCAAAGTGTGTTTTTTCAGCAGGTAGATATATATATACACTTAATTTAATGCAGCAGGTCTCAGTGGTCTCTTTTTCCACACCATACCCCCCCCCAGCCTTTTTTTTTGAGGCATATAAATTCCAACCATGTTTTGTGTGAAGGGTCTCAGTGCATACTGACATTGTGAGTGTCAGCTCCAGATCACTTTAATCAGAGAGTGGATATGCATGATAAAACGGATAAGGGACTTTAATCAAAAAATCCGCTGGTCTGGAAACGTGACGCACTCCGCCAAACACACTTCATCCCACTTTTCTTGTGCCACTGCCAAGATTTTTATTTCATGAATATGCATTGGACATGATATTACATTAAAATGTGACATTGTTGTGTAGTGGTAGGGATTTGGAATTAGAATAAATAAATAAATAAAAAGACTTCTGTAAAGTTTTTGTAATTGAACATTATTACCATGTTATGATTTTACATATATTTATACACCTACCCACACACTTTTCCTTACTCCAACTTTTAGTTTTTTAATTGAATATTGAATTCATCCCTTTCTGCTTAATACGAAAAACAATAGTAGCAGATAGATGCTGTGGTTAACATTTACCTATAGGCATGATGTATAGAATTCTGAACAAAGGATTGTACTTTTGCATTAAAAAATACTTTTCTGTGGCTGGGAGCATTTTTACTTCTACAGCCAGGAATAACTGTATAGTACAGAGCCCTTTGCAAAGTTCATTATTCTTTATGCAGAGGCTGCCTCTGAATTTCCCAGGTTTTGGATCGTGTGTCTAACAAACTGAAAAATCCTTTGAATCTCCTTAATTTTGCTACATTACGTTGTTTCCTGGAAATTGGTGAGGATTATAAAACTGATATATGGAAATTTACATCATTAAGCCAGAGCTAGTCTCAAATTTAGATTTGTATAATTTCATGTACTTGGACCAATAAGCTTTTAGTCACAACATGTAAGCGTTTCTACATCTGTCTCTTAGTAAATCCCCACACCATGATTTCAGACAACAATTCTTTCAGACTATATTCCTTGAAACACACATCCTAGCATGTGGTGAAGCATTCATCAGATTAAAGATGAATGTGTTTGCTGTCTTAGTTTCTTTGCCACAAATACATACAGGACAGCACTTGGGGAAAACAAATTTGTCTAAATGCAATGGTTTGCATCTGGTAAAAAAAAAATATGCCAGGTATAAGTGAGTACAAACCTGTTATCTGCAGTGAAGTCATGCAGAACTGCACAAAGGATTTGCCCTTAAGTAGGCAAATATGTGTTTTACTGCTGAAATGCTGAGTGGCTTTGTGCTGTATCTGAGGTAGGTAATAGCTAGATATGAATTACAGAAAAGAGTTCCTATCTCTTCTTAGCCCCTGACCTAGATAATTTTGGTTAAATAAGAGTGTGATATTGCCCTCCTTTTTGCTTGTGATTTAAAATCTGTAAATGAAAAAGTGTTGAACAGTTAATGAGGTTTTTGTAAGCTTTTTTTTTTAAGAATGGATGTGCTTTATTTTAGAAGAACTGCTGTGTATCAGTTGTTCAGAGAGGACCTCTTCTTGAAATGGATGCTTTCTGAGACTAATTTTAATTAAACACAAACAAACAAATATCATAATTACCTTACTAATCATCTGAAGCACCAATATTTCATTACCTGAGTTATTCAAATGTAGTGCAGGATCTGGATAGAGCTGGTTTTCTTTGTGTACGACCCAATGGACTTCCTTGAGTAATAATCACACTAAGAACATGGTCTCACCTAGCTCTTATCTACACTCCAAACTTTTGAAAGAGAAAAACATGTTTGCTGAGCTGTCACTGACAAGGACAAAAAACACTGAAGTTCTTTAAACTATTTCTTTGCTAAAGTTACAGTAATTTCAAATAGAATTTTACTATAGAAGACTCAATTTCTCCAGAATTTAGACCTGCTACATATATCTTCTTCTAGTAAAAATGGTGAAAGCTTGACATTTAGTCCCAGATACTAATCTGAAAAGGAAATCTGTACAAGTTGAGATGTTCAGAGAAATTTTTACAGGCACTTAGCATCATATTTTAGTCCCACATCATAGTTCCCTGCGCTGGCTTGAGAGTAGCAGGGAGTTCCTTGTCCCTTTCTGCAGTGTTCACTTGATAGCAGTGTGAGGACCAAGAAAGATGTCTGTCGCTCCCACTTTTTGTCAATTTAAGTCACAAGCATTTTGTGGAATCAGCTGGCCTCAAACTGAGTCCTGACACTTTCTGTTGATCTTGCAAAATTGCCACGGGCAGTATGATACAAGTTCTTACCCAGCATATTACTGCAGAACTCATATTGTTCTCTTGCGCTGGCAGAGGAGTTACTATACATCAGCTGGTTATAATGCCTTTGTACCTGCTTTAGTATTGGATGATCAAATTTCCCAAAGAGCCTTCTACCTTCATCCTACTGTTCTGAGCTCAGAAGGCTCCATTTAAATGAAAAGATTTCCATAGTGTTCTTACAGTTTCAGAGAGGATACCAAAAGCTTACTGACAATACTTTTCCTCTCACAGTTGATCCAACAGCAGGATCTTGTAGCTTGTAGTGCCTATTCTTTTCTGAAAACAACTTCTTATTGTTTGCAGAGCTTTGTGTGGTTGTCAACACAGGAACTTTGCTCACAGTACAGGCACAAGCTTGGTTTACTGTAGATCTTGTGATTTCTGAGCTTACATCAACACAGTTCTACACAGGAAATACTTTTCAAAAGTCTAATTCAAACTCTTTTCAATACTTTTGTCCAGATCCTAGAATCTACTGCAACCTCAGAGAGTAAAACATCATAGTAAGAAGTTAAACCTTCTTCAGCTGATGTACATATGTGTGACAGTGAACCAGGCAGTTAGAGGTGTGGATGAAATCTTGGTGCAGCAGAGTAAGAGACAATTCTGTGTAGATTTCAAAAGGGAAATCTCAGTTAAAACAATGATAAACTGTTAATAGATTAGAAACAACTAGTAGAAGGGCAATTACTTCAATGAACAATGTTCATGGTGTGGAAGTCCTCTAAATTATGGACATAGTGGAGCTTTTAGTAGCTGATAGAGATATCTGCAAAGACAGACATCAGTCAGAACTGCCTAATGTAGAATGAAACATCCCCAAAGGAAATTACCATTCAGAAAACTATTATTTAATATTAAAGGCAATTGTAACACAAGGGCATGATTCATATCCTTGTGCTACAATTACCTTAATATTATATCATAGTTTTCTGAATGGTAATGAGGGGAAGTTAAACCTGACAGTCTGTCCTTAACCTTTGCTACAGTGCCTGAGTATTAATATGACTAAGAGATGTCTGTACAGGCTGTCATTTACTCATGTCACCCATTAGTCATGATGGAGTGTGGAAGGTAGACCTAGAATGCCAGCTTTTACAGTTAATTGGAGAATGCTCATGTTGTGGTCTGTTATACAGAATAACTGACCTTTACAACCATAAGAGTACAGAACTGATGCATTATATTGGTAATGAGCACTTTAGTATGTTAGACCATGACAGACTTATAAAGATTCTCAGCCTTCGCTTTTTGCACTTAATGGTATCTTTCAAATATTCTTCCTTCAGGTTTTTGTGTTTGTTTTTTTTTTTCCAAATTAAGTTGCTGCACAGTTCCAGCTGATATAAAAAAATGTGTACACAAAAACACAAGCACATTTTATGCCTTGCTCATGTTCAGAACCTTTTTAAGACCAGTTTTTCTGTTCTACAGAACATCCCTGCTTAGCTCCCATCACAGATTTGGGGCCTTAGTTTAGAAGAGGCCTTTGCATCACTTCAGCATGACATTTATGTTCTGCTTTTTCTGTGTGTTCTATTGCAACAGATACTGCTTGGAAAACTGTGTTTCCTGCAGTACTGTGCCTGAACAGAATTATCCAGTTAGCAGTTAGGTAGAGTGTATGAGTTAAGAAAAATAATAAGAAAATTATGACATGCATAGTCAGAATGAATCATTTTGCATTTGGTTATGCCATGTTGTGTCATCTTAATGATTACTTCATGTCATGTTTCATTATGTCACAACCCATGACAGATGGTAGATGTCATAGCAGAAGTAGTACATGCAGTTTATAAAAAAATAAAGAAAATAAAGTTTTAAATTAAAAATATATGCTATCTATTCCCTATTTATATCGATCTGTGATTTCAGCTAGAGAACTCCCATTGTGAATTCATGTTATCAATTAGCAGATTGGGATGTCTGCAAAAAGCATGTAATTTTGAGATACCACCTCAGTACATGAAAATCAGGTTTCTCAGGATGAACTAAAGTTTTAGAGTCTGCTCTATATTAGAAAAAAAAGTTTAAACCAGGAAATAGAAATGAATACACCATCCTATTCTGTGACAGACCCTGTTGTTAGGTTATAGTAATACTGGCTTAATTGTTACCTTTGGAAATAAATCCAGGAAGAGGGACATGCCCTTCTCATTTAAAAAAAATCAGACTAGAGCCATGTATTTTTACCTACAATCACGTAGTCTGATCTGTAACACAATGCAAAGGGGCAGGGAAGAGCCTCACTAAGAAAACCAAATTTTGGTTAAAACCAAGTAGAGATGGGAAAAGACTTGTGACTCCAGTTGGCTTTTACAATTGGTGGAAGGAAATAGTGCAGCTGTAAGATGTCCTTTTGCCATTAATACTAGCAGATGGAGAAGAAAATAGAAAAGTGTATTTGTTTCTCTGCTGGACTTGTAGTGAGATAATGTTACCTCAAACAGTGCAAAGAGATAAGCGAGACAAATACTGATATGTCAAATCATGATATTGTACCAAGTTCCCCTGAGGTGTACTAGGGCAAAGAAAGGGCAGACAAACTCTGCCAGTCCGAAGTTAGCATCTTCCAGAAGATGCTGTAGCCATTTCTCTTAAGCAATCATTGCCCTGTAACAAGAAAGAGCCTTGCCTGGTTTATAATGCTGCATCATTTATAAGCCTTGGTGTGGTTACTCATGGGCCCATGGAAGAGGAAAATGCAGTAACTCTAGCCTAAGATGTGACAGCAGCTGGAGCAGTGATGAGATACATGGTAATAGCTCAGGTCAAAGCTTCATATTTTTTGAAGTCTTTAGATAAATATTGAGGTGATAGGGAGCTGTCTGTATGGCAGTGATCCAAACTCTAAAATGTCCATAAATACATATTTACCTGACAGATCTACATGATTTGTTCTGGAGATCTTGCACAATTTTCAGATGAGGTCTTCCATAAACTGCAATACGCTGCAAAGAAACGGTACTTACAACAGAAAACGGGTTCATCTTTCAGACCAACAAAAAAAGTGCTGGTTGTTCTAGGTCAAGACAAGTGTGGAAAGCTTTGCTGGGATTTACCTCTAGCTGGAGAGGATAAAGAATGAAACAGAAGGCCTTTGAGCACTGAACAGGGTTTGAAAGGATCTTAATCTGCCCACAGACATGCTCCTGGGGACTTTGAAAGGGATTAGTCGAAATGGATCATTTCACTATCTTCAGGCATGCCAACATGCACAGCCTGGATGTAAAGATCTTACATCTTCACTTAGGATACACCTAAGTTCTGAGTTACGCCTTAATATGGTTGTACTAGAAACAGCAACTGGGTTAATATAATGTGGGTGACACAGACAGTGTCCCTGCACAGAAATGAACTAAGAATCACAGGTGAAAATTTGTTTTGTTTTGCAGAAGACACATTATGGGTTAGCAGTTACTGTGTCTACACATCAACAGGGATAATCACACCAGACCAGCAAAGTACTACAGGGCCTGCTGACCTTTGAGCACGTAGGCAGACTAATTGACTTAACTGAGATTACAGACTTAAAGTTAGTTTTATGCTTTGCTGGATTTTTCATTAATCCCATGGCCTTAAATGTACATAAGCTTTATAACTAACCTGAAGACCATGGAAATGAGTGCCTTTGAAAGGCCTCTTCTGTGGCAAGGACTTCTTTTGTGGTTTTTTGCCCATAATACAACACCCATCAGATAGGCATCAGTGACATCTTAAGTTTTATTTGTGATATAACTTAGGGCACTTCTTAGTCAATGAAATAATCATGTGTGGTTTATTGTGAATACTACTTACCCAGAATCTGAAACGTACACCATAGCATTTTGATACCAGTTAACATCTTTAAAGTGAGGTAGCTCACTGTCGCAATAAGGTTTAAAATTTTAGTGCTGAAGTGTTATTTCTAATGGGTAGGAAAAAATGGGGTAGGGAAACATTTAAAAGAACCCAAAACATTTTCCTTTTTAGTCACAGATGTGAAATTGAAAGGAATTGGTGCAGAGTTGTCCCACTGCAGAGTTGTATCAGTGCAGAGATGGTCTGATGCACAAGTGGTTTGGTGCAGAGTTGGTGTAGTGCAGACTTGTGCTGGCACAGAGCAGGGCTAGTGCAGAGTTGATGTGGTGCAGAGATGTGCTGGTGCCATTTTGCTCACGTCTAATCTTAACATCTGATGACCTAGGCTTAGTGATTTTTTTCAGTTTCTTGGCTGGCACCACTTACTTTATAGTGGCAAGCTTCTTTTGATTGTAACAGTTTGTCACTCAAAGTGCAGCTGTACATGTAGGACAGCAGCTGTAGTTCAGATCTCCTCATGTTCATACCAAGAATAAAACAGGACTCAGTCATTGGCTGTAGTGGTTTTAAATTTGCCATGCTTTTCTTCCATAAATAACACACAGTTCTCCCAAGCAGCAAGTGGTGGAGCTAGAGGAAATGGCCTCAGGTTGCAACACAGAAGGTTAAAATTGACTATTAGGAAGGATGGAAAAGACATTTTGGTATACTGCTGTAGGACATGATTTAGTGGTGACCTGGCAGTGCTGGATCAGCAGTTTGACTGCTTAAAAGGTCTTTTCCAATCAAATAAATTTGGTGATTTTGAGGATTTTTCTATATTAATTTTTTAAATTGTCATCTCAGGTTACATTAATGACCTGGAAAACAACTTGCATGTCATTTAATAAAAAAAAACCCAATGAAACTGCTACATGAACATGGTTTTAGTTGCGGAATTTGCAATAGCATTTCTCTTAAAGGGAACACATGCAAAAAGTTTAGTTTTACTTCAGCATTACTTCTACCTCCCTTGACATAGTATCAGTCTGAGCATACTATTTTGTAGTATTATTCTGAGCTTTTCCTGACACATCCACAGAGCCCCAACATTATAGAAAAGCAATGCAATTTTTGGAATCCACAGAAATATAAGAGAATTGGGCCGTGACAGACCACTGGACCTCAGATTAGGTGAAGATCACAGCTGACTGACATAAAAATAAAGTTTAATTTACTTTGGCATATGAATGACATTACTCATAATTATGGATGTGGGTTTTGTGCTGAAAATGTCTAAAAACTTAAAAAGGCTTACCTTCCTTTATCCAAATGCTGAAACACTGCAATTTGCCACAACATTCAGCTTTATCTTACTCTGCTAATTCACCTGTCACAACTTTCAGGATCTCTACCTCTTCCTTTACAGAACTTTTCCCATGAGGAGAAAAATACCCAGACATCTCCATGGCTTGAAAGTAAAACAAATCTTGGTGCATCTCTGCTGTTTGTTTATGATAAATTCTGGCAATATAAATGGAGCAAGGAACATGCTTTCTGTCCTGTAAAAATAGTGCTTGTGCTGTTTCTTCTCGGACCCACAGCATTCAGTAAATTAGAAACCATCATTTGATGTCACAGAGCAGGAAAAGCATTGGAGTGTGTTGGAGATTAAACCACAAAATGTGTTCCTTCTTTTCCTCTTTCCTTCCTTTCATGGTAATACCAGTCACCAGTTCACACAGTTCTAGAGACATTTGCAGATAGTTTGCTATTAATTGTGATGGTAAAATTAGAACAATTGCTTGGGGGATGCTTAAAGTCCTAGATGTGCTATTTAATTTTGTTTCAACAGAGGAAAGAAGAGGCCTAGGTTTTTCCTCTTCATTTGGCAGATGGGATAGAAAATCAGGCATGCAAGAGACACTCTTCTCAATTGATACTACATGGGAAATGACACTGAACAAACTTCGTATTTGGAGTTTTAGAGCACTGTTATGCAAGATTAGGTCAAGAATTAAAAAATGTTAGGTTCTTGTGTTAATAAGCCTGTCGGCATACCTAGGAGTCCCATTTTTCATTCTAGTTAGATTGACAGACTGTATATGTCTCAGTGATGGTGTTTTGCTTTATCTGCCATCTAGTAATGTTTTTCATGCTGGTATCTCCATTTATTCAAGTGATTCCTCTTTTTGTTCTAAATGTTGGTATCCAAGCAGCTAGGGCATTGCCAAAGGATGTCCTGTTCAGTCTGATACTTCATTTGCATAATTCACTAAGCTTAAAAAAAAAATCCAACCAAAAATTAAAAGTTTTTGCTTTGTTTTAAAAAAAGCCTTACTGTGACAATTTGGGAAACCATTGACATGGGTTCAAGCCAGTAAGATTGTGATACAGATTCCATGTAGATCTAGATTGAAGTCAGTCAGTGTAGAATTTCCCATTTTTAGTTAAAGAATAACATCCCACCACCACTCCTCCATGTCATTTGTACCTTTAGTCAATGAGACAAAATGTCTGATGTTCTTGTCATCTCTTCTGTACAATCCAAATCTGCTGGGACCTTCCTAGTTAGCCAGGGCTGCTGATGGACAATGGTTTACTGAGTACATCCTCCAGCTTCTTCAGCATTCTGCAAGTGACCTGTCTGACCCATGCAAAGGTATCCAGGAGATGAGAAAAAATCTGTTTAAGTAGTGTTGTCTCTTTAAAGCAAGAATATCTGTTTGGCTTTGCTTGTTCACTGCTTGTAGTTCATGGCAGTGCAGCTATCTTAGAGTTTACACTGATTGGAAATGATGAATATTTCATCAGCTCAGAAAAAGTCTGATTGAATGAAGATTTTAGTTTATTTGTTTGTTTGTTTGTTGGGTTTGATTTGGGTTGTTTTTTCTTGCTGTCTGAAAGAAATTAAGGTGCTCTATAAATGGTGAAATATTCCAGCCTTCAACCTTAGTGTGGCTCTGCCTATTCCTGTCATGCTCCTCAGTGTAATTTTATTAAGACATATAGACGTGCAAGAGCATGACCCTTCACATGATGCCATCTTGCGATTAACAGCAGCACACAGAGCAGGGCTTAACTGGAGTACAACAGGGAGGTTGTTGATCACTCCACAGCTCCAAGAAGAGCAGTCACATTAAGGGTGAATCCTTGGGGTGCTGGGGGTGTAGTGGAGATCTCCAGCCTCTCACTGCCTTTACTCATTCCTGCTTAGCCCACTCTTGTGACAAGAAGAGGGGATGCACAAACTCCTGCCGTGCTGACAACTCACATGAAATATATCATTCTAGTGTGAGTAAGCAGAAAGATTCATAGAAAAGCAAAAGGAGGCTGTGTGATCTTTGATGTCTGCCAGTGTGAGCTTTTAAAAGACCCTTAAGTTACAGCACTACTCCAAGCAGCAAGCAATATGGAAACATTAGTGACCATCACTCTCACAAATGGCTGGTGGAAGGAAAGATTTGTCCATGTTCCCACAGACAGCTTCTCCTCTTAGATAACTCGCTCGTTTATAACTGGGGTTGGAAAGTGCTAACCAAAATGAAACCTGCATTAAAAGAATTTTGTGGGCTGTACAAATCATAAGGGTAACTACTTCACAAAATACTGTCAACTGAGGCATATATTTAAAAGGTTAGATAAAATATCTGCTAGTCATTTTTTCCAGTTCTTTTCTTTTTATAGTCCACTGCAAAACAACAATAGATAAAAAAGCTGTATATAATGCATGTATATTTTGTTGTTTTTTTTTTTTTTTACCTTTCCCAAAGGAGTCTCTGTGCTTCCCACACTAATTGTAGGTTTTTCTGAAAATGCAGCATGAATCATTTATAAATAAAGAGACTTTAAAATCCCTAAAAGACTCCCTGAGGTATTCAGTATTTCAGCATAAAATAACTGTTAAATAGAGTTATTCTGAATTAGCTTTTACTGGAAAGTGGTGAAAATAAAGTTTTCTTTTCACTGTGAATGTGCAATAATTCTTTTACACAGCTACCCAGGGTAATTGACAAGTGATTTTCATAATTCAGGTTTTAGCAAAGAAATCATCTGAAGTGGCTAACATTAAATGAGCAGAGCTGCTATTAAAATATAGCTTTCAAGAAAAACTGCATGAGATGTCAGAACCAGGGGCTTTGTGTTGAGACCTTAAAACATAATTCAGACTATAAAATAAAAACACAGGCATTCAAGCTCCACAACAAATTCATACATACACCCTCTTCATGCATGCATGCACACATACACGCACTTAAAAATAATAAAGAAGGATTTTTCATCTTTCTCTTAAAATCCTGTGATTATTTTAGTGCACAGATAACCCTAGAAAGACAAGGCACTCAGAAAAGGTAACTGATTTGCATGACTTCTTTGGACTTCGTAACCTTGACTGTCCATACCCACTGCACAATCAGAGGTCACATTTGATCTCTCTGTGTAAAATTATGCAGAGGAAGCTTCCTCAACACTTTGTAGTTGATTGACAAATTGGTCTGTCACTCAAATGCTCCTTCAACTTATCGTGAACAGTAAAGAAAATTATCTGTTCTGTGCATATGTGAGAAAAAGCCTGTTCATTAACCTCTACTCTGCTGAAGCAGAAGTGCTCTGTGGAATATGTATTCTATATGAAAAGTATGCAAAAGATCTAGGTGTATACATGTATTTATACATGTATTTATGTGTATATAGTCTTGTGTGTGTATCATCTGTAAAAATGCCTGCCCTAGCAGAGCAGTCTGTGTGATATGCCTGTGTTTCACACGTACATATTACACCAGTTTCTGTAGCAAACTCCAGACTCTTTCATGAGTTTTGTACAGGCATGATAGCCAGATATGTAAACACCTCTGAGATGCTTTATACAAGTATTTGGTGTAGCATGCTTTGTAATCTAAGGTGCTTGTGACTGTTATTCCCCGAATATTCTGCCTACACTGTAGCTCTCAGATGCTGGGTTATTTACAAAAGCTGATGTATCACAAGTGCAAGGATTTAAATGCAACTGACTGTAAAGGTGGGTGTAATTCGCTTCAAGTGTTAAGCAGTTTCTTCAACTTGGGGAATATTTTTGCAATTCATGTATGTCTGCACCTCTCTTTTGTACCCCAACTAACTACTAGTCAGTGTATTTCTATCTATCTGTCTTATCTAGGTGATAAACATTAATTTCTTTAGGCATTTGGCTCTAAATGCTTCATTTGTGGCTGAATCTCAGCTATCATCTCTACCTAAACATCTGAAACTACATCATGATGGTATTTGTCACCTTGTTTGTTGGTCTTCTATTTACCTGCATACTGGTACCAGAGAGCAATCCTGAAGCAAGCTCTTTTGTTTTGAACTTTGCGAAAGACCTCATCACAAGCCCCACTTGCCAGATTCTGACCCACCTCTGGCAGTTTGACAACATGCCTTGAGAGAATGTGTCTCTGCTCCCCTGACTGGATCAGAGTTGTGGGGTAAGGTATTTGCTTCAACCCTAGGTTTTTAAGTGACATAGATTTTAAAAAAAATAAATAAAATATCAACATAATTTTCTTTTCCAATACAAAACTTTTTACTTTTACTATTTAAAATTTTTCTGTGCCAGTGGCTGAGTAGCTTGAAGTCTTTGAAACACTGAGCTTTCTATAAAATCCAAATAATTCTCTGTAAATCAAAGTACTTGGCATGCTTGCTGCAAAGCCTGAAGCTTTTTTTTTTTAAGGTAATCTCTAGAAAGTAGTTTGTACTCATGTTTTCACAGTGATTAAATATGCAAAGTAATTTTCATGATTATCACCCCGTTCTGAACCAAATCAGATGCGGCTATGCTTCTCTTTGTACAAAGCCAGTTATTGGATCAGATTCCAAAACAAATCCCCTGAATTTGGCGGATCATCATTTTAAAAGGGGGCTTGTTAAGGTAATGATTAAATTAAACCACCCCTTTAAGAATATTTAGATCTGGTCCGCCAAGCGGAACGGTCTAATGGTTTTTAAATTAGAAGCTGCGAATGCTGGTGAATTTCTTTTGTGGGTCAAGTGGGTATTAACAAATGCTAAGACTGTTCTCTCTTTTGTCATCACCTTGAAATCTGCAAAGAAAAGCGAAGAGTGGGAAAGACACTAGGAGAGAAGTGGTGTTAGTATTTAACGTCAATGTTTTTTAACCAAGGGCAGCCTCAGATTTACAAGGTTGGATAGGAGAAGTTATGAGATGATGTTGCTAGTAATCTCTTTAGACCTCACTCTTGAGAAAGAGACTGAAGCTCAAATCTTCAAGGAAGTGGAGAATGCAAGTGCATTCAATTCTGGCAGTCTTAAGCTATTGCAGAGGTGTAATAGCCTGCAAACCACAGAAGCGTGGATAACAACCCATACCTGTGGCTTACAGATTCCTTAACCCTGTCAATTTTAAATGAGCTTTTTAGCTTCAGATGCTGCTGAGAGTTTGTGCCTGGGAGAGACAGTGGTTAGCTCGTGTGGAGAGGATGGCTGGGTTCTTTCCAATACTAAACACTTCAGTTCCTCTTTCAGATTCCTTGGGCAAACTGTGTTTGTCACTAGTGTTATTCATCTCAGCTTACTAGCTGATCTGTAGTTCTGTGAATGTTGGATTTATGGGACATAACAATCTCCCTGGTGGGAGGAAATCCACATTAAAATATAAATCTGTCAAGTCAGGTCAAGTCACAGCTTACAAAATACAAATACCATCCTGTGCTTCATCCCTGTTCCTTTTCACTCAAGTTTCCGAAAATGGCACATCTTGGGTCAAATTTTTCCTATATTGAAATGGTTTAAAAGAAAAGAGTTGGGGGGGGCAGGGGTTGAATTTGAGATACTCTGAAGAAAGTGGGGAGGGAAATAGCATTCTGTTTATTCAAACAAAGACCTTGTGACTATTTTATTTATGAATAGCCTTTAAGCCAGATATGTACTGTTGGAAAGCTGGCTTAGGCTGCAGAAACCATTGTAACTGGCGAGGTGCACTTCTGCGGGTGAAAAAGTCAGCTTTCAGTTGACTGAATAATGACCCTTTGGAAATGGCATGCTTTGGACATGTGGTTCAGCACACTTTGTGTAAGGCTTTTTGCTAAGCTTGTAAAATGTGCAGTCAAGGAGAAACATGTTCTGAGCATGTGTGTGTATGTGTTGAGGGAGTTAGGGAAGGTAGGCTAACTGTGCTGTGAAATGAACGATTTCCTGACTTGACAAAAGTGGTTAGGGAAGGGGGGTCCCTGTACCAACTCCTTGGTTTATCCTTTGCAAAGGGAGGAAGAAAAGTGATCAGGTAGATGGTGATCGGTATAGTGTAGAATCTACCAAAAGAAATATCACTCTGATGAATCTAACACACTGGCTTCACATTGTAACCTATATCCATCTTACCAATATGCAAAAGTTACAGGAGGTCCTGTAAAGAGTATTGAAAAAACTAATTAGGGGAATATTATAGTTTAACTACCTGAGATTAAAAATAAGGATTGTAATTCAGACTTGTTAAAAATCTGTGCCTTGCACATTAACACAGCCATACATTTTCTGATTCATGCTTCTGGTTTTAAATCTTAGTTTGTGTTCTTGGGAACTGTGGGCAGTCCTACCTAACCTTCTATGCCCTTAACAGCAGTTTGCAATAAAGCAAACCAAAGTTTTTGATGCATATCACACTGAAGATGATACTGAAGGACTGAGAAGCATTGATAATATATTCTACTGGTTAATTTTCCTGATGTGGAAAGTTACTGTTGATCATGGACAAATTTCTCTCACACAGAAATAGTAATAATTTACAAATAAGAGTACACAAAACTGAAAAAGTAAATAGTTTAGTTCAGAAAGCAATAAAGACTCATAGATAAACATAAGCACTGTTAGGTATGTTAAGTTTGGCTCTTTTTAACCTTTTAAATAATACAGGAGCCAGATCATATCTGATTTTGTGTATGATACTATATAACACATAATAAACCTTTGGTTCACATAGCCATATGTAAATATTTTGGTCAAAACCATTACAGTGCAAAATATTGAACAGAAATCTTAATTTTTGTATACTTTTTTAGTGAGAGGGAAAGATTTTTTTTCACATTAAAGGAAGATTTTTGCTCTTAATTTCCACACTGGACTCAACAAAATTCCTAGGTTAAAAAGATTTCATATACCTTCCCAAGGGGGCCCAATTCCTAGTTAATATTAGATCACAGCAAACTTTTTGTTCTTTCCTTGAAAGCACAAGGCATCGACAATTTTATGGTCTGTTTGGAGTGTTCCCTTATTGCCAACTCTATCTTCTACAAAAATAAAATTCTATCAAAATTATCTTCCAACATGTTTGTGAACAAAACTCAGAAGCCATGCTGGTTTGAACATGAACATTATGGGTTCAGTTACTTTCGGAGTGAATCTAAAATGAAGTTCATTTTCCAGTAACAGTTTTTCCAAATTTCATTCTTGAGCCTGATGCTCACACCTTTTAAAATTATATTTCATTGTAGAGACTGTCTGTGAGCAATTGCTAAGTCTGGATTTTCATTCCTTCCTTCACTCAAATAAAGGTGAGACTGAATCTTGGATTGTGATTGGAAACTGCAAGCAGTTTAACACTATCTCATCAGGGCAGAGAAAACTGTATTTCTTTGATGTCTCTTGCAGCCTCACTGGGGAAAAGGACTTCACAATCTGCCAGGTGGAACAAGTATTTTCAACAGCACTTCAGAAACGCATGTGAGTATTGCCTCTGTTTGTAGCAAAATAGAAGTAATAAAGCACATTGGTCTAAAATATCTTCATTTCTCCAGTGTTCTGGCCCTAAACCTGAGCACCACCTTTTCTAGAAGTACACCCTGGAAGTGAAGTTCTCGTAGAATCATTAGGGGTTGAGAGGTTGTGGTTTTGAATATATGTTGCTGTTCCTTCGTGGCAGTCATGGACAAAGCAAAAGGCATCACTTGTGCCCAGAATTACAGGTGTGAAATCTGTGGCCACAGGTATTTGCAGACTGAAATCACCAGCATGAAGACTGAAACAGGGGTTGAGAGTCTGTTTTAAATTCACCTACATTATATCTTGCATAGATTTCCAAACCAATAAATAAATTTCATGATAGCACAAAGAAATAAAATTGATATAAACACCATGTAGGAATTTTTGTTTTGTTACATGTTTTGAACATTTGTTTGAGGTTTGAATGTGAATATTTTTAGGCCACCAATTTCTTACCTGGCATCAAACTTTCTTTGCTGAATGTAAGGTCTGCTTTTGGTTTATCTGCAAAGGGAATTTTGACTGCATGTTTTGCCCTTGATCCCTCCATAAACCAGTCGTTGGCATCAATATGAGTTTCATGTGTAGATTAGAGCTGTATAAACTCTTCACCAAAAAAAAAATCCAAGTTATGCAAAAGCTTCTGTTAGTTTCATAGAATCATAGAATCGTAGAATCATTAGGGTTTGGAAAGGACCTTGAAAGATCATCTAGTCCTATCCCCCTGCCACAACAGGATCACCTAGACCAAGTTGCACAGGAACACATCCAGGCAGGTCTTGAACATCTCCAGAGAAGGAGACTCCACAATGCCCCTGGGCAGCCTGTTGCAATGCTCTGTTACCCTCACTGGGAAGAAGATTGTTCTGATACTGATATGGAACCTCCTCTGTTCCAGCTTGCACCCTTTGCCCCTTGTCTAGCCACCAGATGACTGTGAGAAGAGCCTGGCTCCATCCTCCTTCATTTTTATAGATATAGTTTGGAGGCTGAATGTTGAAATAAGCTCAGAGGCATCTTATGTATAATTTGGGTAATGAATGTGTCAAAAAAAGCGCCAAAACTGTTTCTCTAGATAGGCAGGACTTTTAGTTTTATTTCTAAAAGTTCAATGCCGTAGTTTTATCCTATGGCTTCATTTGGTCTCATGGAAGGCATGATAAAACTTCAGCTGGCCAGACAAAAGCAATGCCTGTACTTTTGAATTTCATCAGCAAATGTTTAGATGTGCAGGAGACAGAACTTACATGTTTTGGATGCAAATTTTGAACCCCAAGAAACTGGGGAACAAAATCATCAGCTAAAGTCATGGCATTCTCTACCTTCAACCATAGATCTGGAGTCGATCTGTTTTGTCCTGACCTGCTCTTACGCAGAGCAGAACCTGGGGAATATAAAGTATATGATTACAAAGACAGGGTGAGAGAGCGAGGATTCAGTCTGGGGGAGAGAAGGCTCTAGGAGTCCTTTTTGCATTTCAGTACTTAAGTGGAGCCCATAAAAAAGATAGGACAAGATGTAAAGGTTTTAAACTAAAGGAGTGTGGGCTTAGACTGGATATAAAGAAGAATTGTTTTAACATTGAGGGTGGTGAAACAGTAGAAGAGGCTTTCCAAAGAGATGGTGGAGGATTAATCCCTGGAAACATTCAAGGGCAGGCTGGATGGGCCTCTGAGCAACCCAATCTGATTGCATATGTCCCTGCTCGCTGCAGGCTGTTTGGACTAGATGACCATCTGACCAAAGCAGGAGTTGCAGTGTTGAGCCCAAGTTGTAAACTTACAGGCGTGTTGTGACAGATGAGGAGCTTTTCCCCTACATCTTTGCAAATTAAGTACTCTATTTATATAGCAATGTTGTGACTCTTAAGTGTGTAAATTTTGCCTAAAATAGCACTTTCCCTATATCTATAGGTGAATTACCTGAACAGGAGATGCAGGATAACACATTAAAGAATCATACGAGAAGCACTGTTCTTCCCTACCACTAAAGTAATGTGACTTAATTAAAAATTGTAAAGACATATTTACCTGCTCAGACAGAAGTGGCTGCCTTTAGAAAAGTTCTACTTTATTAGTTAATAATGTACATTTAAGAAAGATTTATAAGTATGTATTTAAACAAAGCAGTGGTTCTGGTCTTTTAGCTAATTAACATGCATTGGAGACCTTTCCATTAAAGACTTCAGCCTCTCTTCACTTTAAAAAGCAAAGAAGTTATATGCAAAACGTTAATTTTAAAAAAATGTACTTCAACTGACTGACTTATGACAGGACATAAACCATGAAAAAAAAACAGGAGAGCAATGCTTTATTAAAACTTAAGGATGGAGAACTTGTTCTGTGAAGTTGATTTTCCTTTTTCTTCTTCTCCTTGACAGCTATAATTAAAGGACAATGCGTCAGCTTAATTTTAAACTTCCTGGCTTTTGTCCATTTCTGTTGCAGCCTTAATCAGGAAGAAATAGTTCTGTTAAGGCTGATATTATTTTTGGCCCATGGAAGGGATGTTCAAGGTGAACAAAAGGGCAAAGAGTTTTAGTCAGTATCTTACCGGAAATGAGGTGAGGACCACATCTATCACCTCATAAAACTTAATGGCATCGAGGGGCAGCCAAAGCTGCTCTAGAAGTTGCTGTAGGTGGCATCTGGTCTTCTCTGAGCAGCTTGGCTTTCAGTTTGCCATGAGCCAACTGTTCTATGAGGTCAGACTGAGACAGTTGGGGCTGTTCAGTTTGGGGAAGAGGAGACTGAGGTGACCTTATTGTGGCCTTCCAGTATCTGAAGGGGGCTACAAGAAAAAGCTGGGGAGGGGCTTTTTAGGATCCCAGGGAGTGACAAGACTATTAGGTATGGAACAAAGCTGGAGATGGGGAGATTTAGACTTGATGTGAGAAGGAAGTTCTTCACTGTGAGAGTAGTGAGAACCTGGTATGGGTTGCCCAGGGAGGTGGTTGGGGCCCTGTCCCTGGTGATGTTTAAGGCCGGGCTGGATGAGGCTCTTGCCAGCCTGATCTAGGGTGGGGTGTCCCTGCTCATGGTGAGGGGCGGGTTAGAATTTGATGATCCTGTGGTCCCTTCCAATCCTGACCGATTCTATAACTTCTTCCCAGTGAGGGAGACGGGGCGCTGGAGGGGGCTGCCTGGGGGACTTGTGGAGTCTCTTTCTTTGGAGACATTAGAAACCTGCCTGGACCTGGTTGAGGTGTCCTGCTGTGGCAGTGGGATTGGACTAGATGATCCTTCTGGGTCGCTTCCAATCTGTAATGTTCTGTTGTGTGACTTGGTCTGGGTGTCCTGCTGTGGCAGGGGGATTCGACTAGATGATCTTCCGAGGTCCCTTCCGATCCCTGATGATTCTATGATTCTAACTGTCATTTTGGTTCCAAAGTATCTGCCTTGCTTTTCTCAGCTGTGACTCAGTATTTTCTTAGGCTGTGAGAATCTGAAGGTAGGAATTTATTGTCTTAGACAAATAAATGTTTAACAATTGTGCTTCTTGGCAAAGGTGACGGTTTAAAGTTTGGCATGTTTGTTACATGGAGGTTTGGCGTGTTACTTTGGCATGCTACTTTGTTTCTCAAATACTGGCAATAAAAAGTATTGTGCTTGTATTCAAGAAAGAAGAGTAAGAACAGATAATACTGAGATTTGGGTTGAGTTACAAATGCTAGCATATGTCCACATTTTCTTTCCTGGGTCAGATATGTCCGATTTATTGAGTAAATTATGGAGAGATGTGGAACAATGTTAGGTCCATCACAACAAAAAAGAGGTTTATAGAATCAGTAAAATTCTTAGATGAAGAGTTTTGTTTTGAGAACAAACTGAAACTAATACTGAATATTTCACAAATGTCTTCCTACCACTGAGCATGAAATCAATAGACAGGATCAGATAGTGATTTCAGCAGATTTTATACCTTGGTCTTACTAAATCATAAGATTCACTCTAAATTTACTCTGTATTCTGAAAAAGAGATGCCTTTTTTATTTCCCTGGGCAATAATGTGATTTTATTCTGTTATACTGCTGAGAGAGTGATACACACACTGAAAGATGAATTCTGATCTCTTAAAGTAGCTTTAAGCCAGGGTATCTTTTGCATTTTCATGGTGATATGTGGGGGAAGTAATTTCTGCTTCATACAAAGTGTTACCATGATGGCACAAAATTTTAGAATGAATGTAATTCCTTCCAGGGCCCTTATGAAATGACTGTTTATCTTGTGTTTATCTTGTGAAGCTTTCTAGGCAAACCAAAGCTTCAGTTTACAAGAGCATTGTGCCTCTGATCTTTGCATTTTTTTGTAAAACACATAATATCGTAAGAAGAATGAGTAATAGGTAAGCTTCCATAGCATTGTATCAGAGAACAAATGCACACTGTTCTATAATAAAGGGCAAGGACATTAGTTTGACTTTTACTTTGTTTTATTATAGGGATGTCATTCATGCTTCTATAATTAAACTTGTTTCAGCGCCTACATTATAAACTTTTTTTCCTGCTGAAGCAAATGCTGGCATGCTCCATCTGTTTCAGTGTCCTGGAGTGCCTTGTTTTTATGTTGGTTTTTACTTAAGGGGATGTTTGACTGGGTTTTTTTCTTCATTTTGGAAAGGTTTAGCCTTAAGGCTAAGAATGAAAACTGTAAACTGCTTACTACATCCAATAGTCTACCTAGTCCTGAAGAATTTTAGCTGAATCTCTGGAGGTGTCATCATACTTCTCATTCATGTAATGGGAAGTGAGTACTTCTAATAGTAGCCTGAACTTGAAATTAGAAAACCAGTAATCTATATTTAGTTTTGCCAGAGATTGTCTTTCTGTTCTTTAGCACTGTTGAGCTCAGCAGGTGTTTCTTCATAAAATTCTTTCTGTGTCTTGATGTTGCGACTCATGAGGTCTGGTGGTACTTGCTGAGGGGACTGAAGTCCCTGACACCATAGCAGAAAAGCTGAATGTGTAGAGTGCAGTTCCCTGGAACTGAAGTTTGTGTACTCATGTGAATGAATGGAGAGAGGTTATCTTTGTCTTCCCTATATTTCTTACCTAGGTAAAAGGTAACTGTCAAATTTGGAGAGACTACATCTATTCTATGAGCAGTTACCTTATCTACATATATTTGGAATGGAAATCTGGCCCTAAAGATTTTCAGGTATGTAAACCCCATTACATAAACAATTCTGAGCTACTTGCAAGGTCTGAAAATTAGTATTTGGATCACACCAATATTGTTTTTGCTTTGCTTACTTGAGCCTTCAAGTCTTGGATGCCTGGCATACAGATGCAGCAGGTACACAATGCATTTTGGGAAGGATCAATATGCAGACAATAATTCTTCAGGATGTACACTCACCTGAGGTCCCTGTCCAGGTATCACATTGTATTTTACAGTGGTTTGCATTTAATGTTGTTAAAATGAGAAAAGAACAAGGAATAAGAGAAGTGTAGACTAACATTTAATTTGTCTGGTTCTCAGAGCTTTTACTTATTCAAACAATCTCTACACTTTGGAGTCATCCTAATGTGCCATTTTATCATAAAACCGGAATCCTTCTGAGAAGTTTTTCTTTCATTCCGTGGTTTGGAGCAATGACAATGTACAGTATTTCTCTGCAGATAATGCTTGGTGGCTAACTAGAATAGGTATTTTAAAAAGAAAATTGAATGCAACATGTACGGCAGAAAAAAACCCAGCAACCCAAACTAAACCTATCATATACAATTTAATATGTTTTTGATACAATTAGTTTTAGCATATTTTGCATATGACTAAGATTCCAGGTTATTTTACTTGCATTGAGTAAGCATACTGTTCCACTGCCAGTCTAGGCTACTTTTCTCTCTAGCTTGTTTTTCACCATTTAGTTGAATGCTATTCTTATAGATTTCCCTCTTCAATAAAAGCCCTTGCTTTCACTAATATAACATTAATTTGTGATTGATCTTTTCTGAGGTGGAGAAATAAGGTCAAAGCATATATTGGCATCTTGATGGCTTTAGCTGGTTACTGCCAACTCTTGATCAGAAGCCAGCTTTTCAATTATGAGGTTGAGAGTGAGTGATCTGTGCTGGTTTTGCCATTTATCTCATCTCTAAGGAGCAACACATTTTGTCTTTCTGAAAACAGCTCTGAAGACACTTCAGTTTGAGTGCATTCTGATCAGTGACTGATCTCTGCCTCCCTTCTGAAAAGTTAACTGGGGTCTGCAGCACCATTCAAAATGCTTGGAGGTGAGGGTATGAAACACAGAAAATTATCAGAGTAGTCATAATGATAATACCAGAAAAAGATAGACTAGTGAAGCAGCTAAGATACTCTTATCCAAAGAATTGTTTCAGGTAATTTTCTTCTCATAACCCGAGGAGAAAAACTTTATTACTCTTTAAACTCCAATATTGCACCAATTAAATTCCAGCTTAAGAACTAAGGTTTCCAGTCCACTTTTCATTTGAAAATGTATCTCCTATTCTTGTTCCCAGAAGTCCCATAAGAACAACTTTTTATTCTTCATTTTTTCTTTTTCCTATTTCCTATAATTAAAAAGCATGAAGGAATATTAAGTTACAGAAACTTTGCCAACGTGCTTTCAGTTTTGCAAAATCACATACTTAAAATAATAGTATTTTCTCACACAAGAAGTAATATATATTGAAAAAGAAAAGAAAGAAACTTCAAGCTCTTTTCTTTTTTTCTGCTGCATTTAACTTTTCTACCTCACAGCTCAGATTGCTTTTTTTAATCAAAGCAGTAATGGAAGAACAGTCCTTACACTCAAATGCAATCACATTTAATCATATTTAATATCCTTATTTCTCAGCTGATCAGACTTTAAAATTTTGATTGCTTTAGTTGGATTTAAAATGTAAGGTAAGTCAAACCCAATAAAAAAGTCTATTTTTGTTGTTAGTGTGTTCCAATTGTGTGGTTTCCTAAGGTGCTTGAGCTTTTGGTTATTGTATTGGAGAGCAGAGATTTCTGAGTGTTCTCTCAGTAGAAATGGGCAGATATAATTTTAGCCAAGCATAACAACTTTTTTTACAGAGGGAAAAATGAATTTGCAGTATCATAGCATCATTTGGGTTGCAAGAGATATTTAAGATGATGAGGTCCAGCACTGCCAGATCACCACTAAACTGTGTTCCTAAACACTACATCTACATGTATTTTAAATACTTCTAAGGATGGTGACTCCACCACTGCCCAGAACAAGTTGTTCCAATGTTTTCTGTTAAGAAATATTTCCCAATACTCAACCTAAATGTATCCTGGCACAACCTGAAGTCATTCCCTATTATCTTCCTGTTTGTTACTTGGGAGAACAGTGACCTCCCCCTCTCTACACCCTCCTTTTGGGTAGTTGAGAGTGAGAAGTTCTCCTCTCAGCCTCCTTTTCTTCAGACTAAGTAACTCCAGCTCCCTCAGCTGCTTCTCACTGGAGTTGTGCTCTAGACCCTTCACCAGCTGTGTTGTCCTTTGTAGGAGGTCAATCACTTCCTTACTCTTGCTGGCCACACTATTTTTGATAAAAGCCAATTAATTTGAAGATACATTAATGTTTGTGCTACAAAAGACAGCCTCTGATTCAGTGTGAATACATTTTATTATTGCACTTTCCTCCTTTGTTCTTTTCTTGAGCTCCTTTCATGACAACATTCAATGGGGATGAGTCTCTGAGTTCTTTTAAAATATGATAACTCAAAATAATTCTACTTGACATTGAAGTCTCCCATCTTTGTCTGCGGTTTCCATATTCAGGCTGTAAACTAAGGACTGTAGCTGAAGTGATAACTCTCATCAAATATTTTGACCACATTAAAGTCCTTTATATTTGCTGCAATTACCCTCAAAGTTCCAGGACATAATCTAACACACAGAACTCTTGCTTCCTACTTATATTAACGTAAAAGAAAACTGTACTCAACATTCCGAACTTTCTTTTGATGAACAGTGACTGGTTTCCTGGTACTTGGAGTACATGAGTTGAAATTCCCCATCATGACCACCAGTCATGATACTGAAACATTCCCAAAGGCTCAGTGCTTTAAGAACAAAACTTTAAAGACCCATTTGCCCTGTAGTGACTGTACATAAAACACTTGGAATTTTCCAAGTGCTTATACTACTTGCATTCTTACTCCCATGAGAATGCATAAAACAATTATGCTTTCATACAGACCAAGACTGTAGAATATGTTAAAATTTGATCCTCCCAGCTGAGCCACAGGCATAAAATTTGCTAAGCTACAGAACTGAACAAAACTAATGAAATGTTCCAGTCCTTGTTAATCTGATGCATGTGTTCAGAGTGGGTGAGAAGGAACACAGCAGGAAATAGTAGGCTTGTGACAAACTTCAGGGTCAAGTCACTATGGAGTCTCAGCACAATTTCAGAGATTGATTTTTTGGATTTTTGCAGCTGCTAGAGCGTGGTGGTTTAGCAGGGATATGTAAACTGTACGAACGCGCTTTCTGAGATCCACCATAGCAGCAATGAGAGGTAATCAAAAAAGGTTTGCATGTTTTCTATGCTGGCATAATGGATTTGTGTTTATGTGGAAAGACTATAATTTTGTTAATTTTAACATGAAGGTGAATTTATAAAATTATGGACACTGCTTGGGAATCTGGTTGCCTCGGAGTAAAGCTTTGTAACTTCAAGGTCACATTAGCATAGTTTTATGGTTACTTTCTTCAGTGCAGACTTGTTATCTGGAGAGCAGGTATTGCCTTCTCTGAAATTCATTATTGTACGCAAGACTAAAAACCAATCAAACAAAAAAAATCTTTTACTTAACAGGTAATACCATCCTTATATCTTCCTGGTTGCTGCTGGTGAATCTCTACCCAGCCATGCTGAAGCACTTGCGAGGCAAGGTGGAAAGTATAAAATGCCATACAGGAAAAGCGCATTGTGAGCCTGCAATGTTGCTTTCCTTTACTGACTTTCATTAAATCCCCTCTGCTCACAGCTTGGCTATTTGTGGGGATTCCAAATAGTGCCATTGTTTTAAACATACTAGTACAGAACTTTATGTCTTGATTATGTTCTGGTTGGATATCAGTGCTCTGCCCCACACTGTTATTTCATTCTGTGTTTGAGTTAATTTTAATAGTTATTGAGGCTGCTGCATTGTTCCTATTTGCCACTCAAGAGGTGGATGAGTTCTAAGATAATGTGAAATGATTTTCCTATAGCTTGCAATGTAGTTTGGGACCGAAGGCACAGCATAGGTATAAGATGATGATTTAGGGTTTGTCAGACACTGAGTAACAGTTATTGTGCATTTCTCCCCCCAAATTCTCCTAATTCAACTTAATAGGCAAATTGTGTTTTCTCTCTGCTTTTGTGATCATCCTCCATTAACCTGCAGTCTTTGATAAATATGCAGTGCCTTGTAATGTTGCATAAACATTTTTTAGATGGCAAAGAGAGAGTAAATAAAACTCAAGCTAAAATAATATTAAGACTTTGATGGCTTATTAATAATTAATACAAGGCTTGTTAATCAAATGGATGCTTTAAAACAAAATGCTTTCTTCCAAAATCAGGAAACAGAGGTGATTCTGGCCTTATCTCTCTTAGTAGGTGAAGGCTGGCAGGAGACAGTTCTCTGTCATCCCTACTTGACTTTTAAAGGTTTAGACACCAGGAATAGGAGTACAACCCTATAAGTAAGGTCATCATATACAACATCTTGTTTGTCTCCTCCATCATGGATTCATCCCCTTTCCTTGGTCTTTTATTTATGGCAAAGTTTGTCCCTCTCTTCCTCTCTCTGTGTTACATCTCTAGTCAGTAGTGTTAATTTTGCTTTATATGCCCCAGAAGTAACTGATTTGAAAAACACAAAGATCCTCACCCCCTACATAAGCTCTTATCTGCATGAGGTTTCAACACTCCAAGTGAGAATACAGCAATATGAACAGCTTATTCAGCACTCAGAGTAGTTGACTGAATGCTGGGCTGCAACATGAAAATGACCACTGTGGGCTGGGGAGAAACCACTTGTGGAAGAATTACTCATAATGGTGATCATTTCTGTCCCAGATGAATGGATCTTTGGAGAAAGGTGGAAATAAGCAGCCAGGAGTATATAAAGGGTCTAAACTTTGTAGACCCTCTGTGATTAATCTTATAAGGTCTGTTGGTTACTGTATGCAAACAATGCTTATCAGGCAGGCTAGTGGTTGTTTTATTCCTGAGCTTCTGCAGCTGGAATCTCTAATTCAGGATCACTGTACAATTGGGTCACAGTGGTTGGATCCCTAAAGACACAGCATCACAGTGCAATTCGTTTGACCTCCTAAATCAGAAATGTAACAAGATGTAGGTGCTCTTAATCAAGGTGTTTTGATTAATATATTCTGAAAGTTACAGGGAAAATTCTGGGTCATTTGAAGTCAATAGCAACTTGTTGATTTTGTAAGGGCCAAGATTTTACCATTAGTTTGGCTAAACAAGAACATCTTTTGGCATGTGCTAAACTTGTCAAGATGAAGCATAATTTCTCCCGAAGTGTTTAGCTTGTCTGGCTAAACAGGAGTTGAAGGATACATAGCCTGCTCCACATTTGAACACATTAGGTGGACTATATTAAAATTCACCTTTTAATTCCTAGTCTAGACAAAGTCACACTCTGGAAGAGAGGGAAGAAGCTGTCTACAATCTGGGTGATTAATGGGCTGAAAGCAGATGTGAGATATAAAAGAGTTTGTAAGCCTCTTCTACTACCTGGAGGTAAAGTTTGGCTGTCACAGGCAAGAGGAAAAGGATAAATTTCAAAGAAGGCTGATTCTGCAGCCAAAATGCATTAAATGATTACACGGCCAGGACTTACTTTGATCACACCTCAAAAGTAAAACAAACAGAAGCATGAAGAAGAAAGGGTTTTCTCCCCCCAAAATAGCTCAAAAGGATGAATTCATTACAGAAAAACAAACACTTTAGGGCAATGGTTCCAAACATTGGTGTTTTAAATTCCTCATCCCTACTGCAAGGATAAATGTGATTCCACTTGGAGCACTGGTATAAGCCTGCAGATTCCCTTGGCCCCCAGGGAGAGAAGGGGTGAGCTACTGTGAACCTTTGCATGCACAGAACATATCTGGAAGGCAGTGCACTCTGTGCTGACTGGTATGCAGGCAACCTAGCATGGAAGTCATCAGATAATTGGAGATCAGTGCCGATGGAAAAGAAGGACTAATGCACCAAGACACGAAATAATAAAATAATACCAACTTACATGGAGAAACATCTGTGGATCAAAGAGCTGCAGAAGCCAGTGTCAGCATCTTTTAAAACACAGAAGACCAGAGAAGGAAGATATGAATTGGTTTATTCTAGTAATCCAGTCTGCAAAATTTGTAATTCCTGGATCTGTCTTTCAGTCTACTGCTGTCTTATTAATATCTACTAGGAAAGTAAGATATAAAGTATGTTCATGTACTTTCTAGTTTGGACTCAAAGAAGCAGGGAGCATGGTGCGCATTCTATCTTTATAGCTGGAGTTTAGTCAAGATAATTTTGCAACTGAGGAAGGTAAAATAGGTTGTCTGCTTGTTTAGGTAGATTAGGTCCTAAGACCGGAGTATGGCCCCTGTGGAAACCAAGTCAGATTTTAACATCAATTTTAAAATCTCTGTAACCTTGATTAGAGAAAGCAGTCAAACTCTCTGGGTATGTAGTTTAGAACAGATATTTCTGTTCAAATCTGTATTTGGTTAGGTTTGGCACTTTACCAAACTTTTGCGGGTATTAGGTAACTTAGAATATAATGTTGAGGTGCAGAAAATACTATGACCTCATTTCTCTGCCCTGCTTGTCCTGAGTATGTAAGAAAAAAACCGAGGTAGAGCTCACAGACATGCAGCATCACTGTGTTGTCTGATAGCCTGCATGCAAGAGACTAAGTCATTGAATTTGAATTTCCTGTACCTTGTTAATTTTATCTATCTGTAGGTTGAAGAAAATTTTACCAGGAGAGCCGGTGGGATCTCCAAGTTTTTTTTCTTCTCTCTGGAGGCTCTCCTTTGTTTAGTGCATTATGTACATTCTCAGAGCCTCAAATTACCTATGTTCAGAAAGGTAAGGTGACATATTTGCTCCTTCTAAAAATAATTGAGAGCTAAACCTGCAAAGTTTGTTTTAAAATGCACTAAGTTGATTAGGGCTGATTTATAATTTATAATCATCCAATTGTGTGGGGACAGAGTTTTCCTGAATCTTAGTAAGAAAACCTGAAGTTCAGCTTACGCCAGTGAATTCCTTGAAAATTGATTGCTATTTATTTAATTATTTGTTATATTGCTAGTAAAAGATTCAACAAAATATGACTATACTTACAAAAATCTTCTGTCTGGATATTTACTTGTGCATATTCTGGAAGAGTTTTTAATTTTCTTTTCTCTAGCATGATAGCACCATGAAAACCTTTCTGGTGCAGACTGAGTCTCCAAACACATTTCTAACAGCTATAAGCATAACTGATTTGTAAAAGATTGCTCTGAGAATATGCTATCAAATAAGTGTGGCCAGCAGGTGGAGGGAGGTGATTCTCCCCCTCTACTCCCCTCTGGTGAGACCCCACTTGGAGTACTGCATCCAGTTCTGGAGCACTTATTACAGGAAGGATGTGGATGTGGACGTGCTGGAGCATGTCCAGAGGAGGGCCACGAGGATGATCAGAGTGCCAGAGTACCTCTCCTGTGAGGCCAGACTGAGAGAGTTGGGGCTGTTCAGTCTGGGGAAGAGGAGACTGAGGTGACCTTATTGTGGCCTTCCAGTATCTGAAGGGGGCTACAAGAAAAAGCTGGGACAGGTTTTTTTCGGATCTCAGGTAGTGACAGGACTAGGGGGAATGGAACAAAGCTGGAGATGGGGAGATTTAGACTTGATGTGAGGAGGAAGTTCTTCACTGTGAGAGTGGTGAGAGCCTGGAATGGGTTGCCGAGGGAGGTGGTTGGGGCCCCATCCCTGGAGGTGTTTAAGGCTGGGCTGGATGAGGCTCTGGCCAGCCTGATGTAGGGTGGAGTGTCCCTGCCTATGGCAGAGGCAGTTGGAACTGGATGATCTTGTGGTCCCTTCCAACCCTGACCAATTCTAGAATTTCTTCCCACTGAGGGAGATGGGGCACTGAAGGGGGCTGCCCGGGGAGTCTCCTTCTCTGGAGACATTTGAAACCCCCCTGGACCTGGTCGAGGTGTCCTACTGTGCCAGGGGTATAGAGCTAGATGATCTTTCAAGGTCCCTTCTGATCCCTGATGATTCTGTGATTCTATGATTCTAAGTATAATTCAAAATGAACCTGGGAACAACCCAAATACTTTCCTTTTTGTTAAGATTCTGACATGCAAATTAGCAGTGGACAATGTTTTCCATAAGTAATACAAGCATTTCTGGGTTTTGGGGGCATTTTTATGTATTAAAGGTTATTTTTCACTTTTGTTTCTAAAAGGAAAAACACCATATGCGTATGTATCACACCTTTACTGGTACCTTCTTCAACTTTGATGGTTGTAAGTAATAAAACAGCCTCAGTTCCTCTTTCAAGGGAAAGGGTGAAGCCTTCATTTCCTTCTAGTGCAATAGATTAAACTGGAGAATCCATTTTAGTCAGGCAAGAGTGATGTTGTTGAAGTTATGAGCTTACTGCATCTTTAAAATGAAATATTTAAACAAGTGGAACCTTACTTTGTTGATGCATTAAGCTAACATAGAATGTAAATCAACACCTAAATGTCCTTTAACAAAGTCAATTACATTATATAAGCACAACAGAGATGGAACTCCTTTATCCTGTGCATCTGGCAGTTTTTCCTATTGCAATAAAAAATCCTTCCACAAATGCAGAATATAATTTATAACTGTTCAATATTGTGCTAGAAACTTAAGAGAAATTAAACAAAAATGCATTCTTTATTAAAGTTATTGCAAAATAGTGTTTCATAATCTAAACATCTACTGGAAACATCTACTCAGTTCCTGAAATCATCTCTATTAGATTATGTAGATACCATCTATGAAAATACTTCTAAACTTAATCTGTCAAGACTTCAAAGAGTCTATAAGCAAATACTTAGATTTGCATTAGATTTTTGACTTTGAAATCCATTATTGTAAGTTCCTTTCTGACTTTGATGTGCTGCCTTTACACCTCCTCTCTGAGAAAGGAGGTGTAAAGGCAGCACATTAGTTTATAGATGTTCACAGACTGTTTTTCGGATAAGGCCACTTAAATCTCTTTTGAAGGTCAATCCCAGCTCTTATCATTCAAGAAGTAATAATAACAGAGAGAGTCTGCCTAGAGGAAGGACTGCTTTAAAACACAAAATAGCAGGGGTGGAATGAACTTGCTTAACTCTTGACCTAACACAATATCAGCATTCTAGTGTTTTGCTGTGACAATGCCCCGCTAAAGCATAGTGTGAAATTTCAATATAGGCATATGGAATTAAATGATTAGGAAGAACAAGAGTCTGCAGCTGTTTATAGCTGGATTATTTTTAATTTGATTTCTTTCTTCTTATTTTTGTTTGTTGAAATTAATAATGTATTGATAAACCATTAAAATACTGCTTGAAACACATTAAGATACTCCATGGCATATAAGGGCTGTGTTCATGTTCGAAGTTAGTACAAGAATTTCCTTTATGAATATGCCAACATTTCCAAATCTGACTGGCTAAGGCTAGAGTTTAAAAATAATCTAGAAGCCTTTATGCTTTTCCTGGGCCTGATTTTTCTTATTTTGGATGTTTTTTGCCCTACTGGTAAGAATCATCACTTGACTATAGGTTGGAAGATAAATTTTGGACAATTTTGGGATATTATTGTTTTTTTTCTTGTCATTGTCTTCTCCTGTTCAAGAAAAATGAGGAAAATCTATGTTTCTTCTTTTAAGAAACAGCTTGGGTACATAGATGATTTCTAGCCCCTTTGTCTACTTTCACTTTGATTTCAGTGATTACTTGTCATATGTGGCAGTCTTACACAAAAGGTTTTAAAAGCTCTTGCTTCCAACTACAGGACCATGTTCTCAGAGAATAGAAGCTTACTTTTGAGTACCAAATTCAGCAAAGAAAGCAGCAGAAAACACAGAAAAGACTAAAATTATTGTAATAATGAAATTAAAATATAATAACAACATCTACTAGCTTTTGTTGGATGTTTTTAATAGGTTTTGGATGAAGTTTGGTAGCTATAATGGTGTTACATTTTCTGTTAGTTGAGTGCTGACAACTCTAACTACAGTAACTAGCTTATTTGCTTGTGATTTATGAGTAGGAAGAGTTTGTTTTGAAACTGACCTTGTCCAGAAGCAGTTTTGTGTGTTTCCAGCAGCATTTTCTGTACTGCTGTGGAATGGCTAGAGAAAAGCTACAAAATGCCATCCAAATAACCAATATTAGAAAAATCTGCAGGGGAATATGGAAAACTACAGCAGTCCAAGCTGCACCTTTAAAAAGGGCAGAGCCAGGCTGATTTCAGAAATGTTATGCTGGCATTTTTGCGATTGTGTTTTGGGAAGCTGTGCATCAGTTTTCTTGTGATTGGGAAAATGCAACTACATACTGGGCTTCACAAGGTTTTTTGGAGAAAGTAACATTAGAATGCAAATTCTAAAGGGATCTCTACCTGCAAAAGGACCTTCTTGCCTAAATTATTTGCAAAATATCACAAACTTTACCAGTAACTCAATAATTTTAAAGCCTATATTTAAATGATGGATAACAGTGGGAAAAGTCAGATACTTTATTCATTAACCCACTTCAGTACAAGCAGCACCTAAAAGTGCCGTTTCAGCAAATCATGTTTGTTCTCTACCCCTATGTGTTTTCTCACATAAACAAATTCAGACCCCAGATTTGTTCCTGTTGGTTTTAGGTACTTATCAAGTCCACATTTTGAATGACCCTTGTGCTTCTTCCTAGGTCAGTAGAAGTATGCAATATTTGTCACTGACTTTTCTGTAGATGGGAAAGGGATGTATATAGATGAAATAATGTAGTGTTTTACAGAGCAAGAGTTTCTGTCAGAACAAGTGCTTGGGATCACCATTCCTAAGGTCTAGGTAAGTTTGGATCACTGCAGGTGTGTGTCTTTCTGTATCTAGCACTTAATCCATAGCTTTTGCAGGAGGAGGAAGATGATTCACATGTGTGGGCCACTGTTCAGTGTGGAAGTTGTAAAGATTATTGAACAACTTAACACCAGTTATGGTTTGTGTTGAAAGAATTTTCTTTAGAGGTGGTTCTCTGGTGATTTTTTTTTGTCGGTACAATAAGCGTATTGCTCTGACTGCTCTAACTTCACAGGCAGGTTAGAGCATTTGTGTCACAATCTGTACTGTGGAAGGTTGGAGGAAAGCAACAGCTTGTGGGTAGAAAGGCTACTAAGCTCTCTGCACACCGGGAAACAGTTTTTTATCCTGAACTTTCCAATCTGCCCTAGAAATAAAAGCAATCCCAATGTAGGTCAGGAGGAAAAGAAGCAGTTTAGGTCTCTAAGGTTTAAGCAGTTTAGGACCCTAAGCTTACATGCTGTAGCAGAGATCATTCACGTCACTGATGTCAAACACTAGATTTAGATAGTTAAAGCTTTAACTCCTGCAGCAATGATGAGAAATATCCGGGATGTACTTAGATAAGTGTAAGCTTATATTTCTTAAATGCAAATGAAAAGGAAGTTTTCCTCACATTCTTAAGAGGTTGGCTGAATCTGACTCAAGAACTTCAGTGTAGAAGGATCAAAGTATAACTTCTTTTGCAAATACTTTTCTGAAGACTCATGGTTTCAAGACTCCAAGTTAATTTCTTTAAAACCTTCATGTGTATCATATTTCTTCTCAGTAAAAAAAGCAACAAAAAAGCCCCACAATAAACCCCAAAACCACAGAGCAGGGTCATTGTGAGGATCTCAAATTGCACTTGTCTGTGATGTAGCTCTGTTCAGGGTCCAGTTTTCACCTTTTCCTGTTGACCTGACAACAGCAATGCATTTCCTGTCTAACTGAAGATCACTGGAGAAATGCCAGTCATAATCTTCCCCTTATTGATTCTGGTCAGCAGCTATTGGCAGCTTTAAAAAGATTATATTTTAATTGGGGATCAGATAGATGGCATTTTAAGGTTTTTAATTTCACTTTGTAACTCACTATAGATTATCTGAGTGGTTTCACAACTCAAGGAGGATAAAGATGAATGTGTTGTCCTTTTCTTTAGGTGACCCTGAGTGCAAATGTAGCTCAGCCTAAAGTGACTGAAAATCTTTTTCTATCACTAGGCTGAAAAGGTTGAATGTGAATTCATTAGTGTTATCTTTGTTTAAAGCACAATATCTACACCTCACCAAGTTCACATCTTCAGTGGTTACACTTGTTCTCATGTGGTTTGAGAGAAATAGGCTGGTGAGATAAATGAAAAAAATAAAGACAAAGACTTAGAATTCACATTGTCTTGAAAATTGTATGTGTGCTTGCAGCTCTGCAAAGTGGGTTTGCAGAAGTACTATCAAAAAGATTGGATGGAGGTCCCTAACCAGAAGTCAGTTTCTTCTTACAAAGTAAGAAGACAATACTAAAATTGTTTTCTGCACATTCAAAGGAACGAAGACAAAGGAATTAAATGAAAAGGAATTCAAAACCAATTCTGAAACATACATACCCTTATGCAGTTTAACCTGAACAGCCAAAGAGCAGTTGTTCCACCTTCACTACTCAAAATTGGTAGACAGTCTGAAGGTGCCTTCAAGAAATTTAGTCCCATGTCACCACCTGTTAATAACAGATGTGAAAAAAATTCAGAACTTAGTGTCCTGTGTATGCCAGGTGCACCAAAGATTATAATCTCAGATTTACTGGGCTGTAAATTGGAGGTGTCTGTCCCTCTTCTTTCTGTCCAGGCTTTATTTGAGGACTCTGAATAATTGATCAGATTTTCCAACATCCAGCTACATACTGCAGGGTAATTAATCATCAAACACGTGACAGATCTGATATGTGTCAAAGGTATCACCTTCACTACATAATAATACCTAGCACAATATCAATGATTTCTCTGTAGATATGAGTATTGAAATCTTGAATCTTGAAATTTCAACCTTTAAGACAAAAGGTTGAAAACTTCTATTGCTTAATTACACAGTCCAAAAACATGGTAACTGCTGCACAGCATGAATTAGAGCCCACTGAAGAATTAGAGGAGAAAGTTTGTGCTTCATAGTGGTTTTAAGACACACTGGCAGCAAACAGCTATCAAACAGAGAATTCCTGATACATCAGTAGCTAAGAGGAAAATTCAGGTTGTGTGATAGAAGGAAGACCTTAAAGATTGCTCTTACATGGTGAGGTGATTAGAATGATTACAATTGTCATGGCTTAATTTTGAGGTCTTACTCCAGACATGACAACCTAGGGACCCAATCCTTCTCCCTCTCATGGCATATAAGGGGTGTGTTCATCATGCCTTGGAATTGCTGGCTTCCTGTCTCTCTGCTGGTTGCTTGATTCATTGCCCTTGATTCCACACCTCATGGTTCCTGTGTTTCATTATTCAGGAAATTCCCTTCCTTTTTCTTTCCGTTGTAACTCTATCTTTTCTCCCTAGCTTTTGCTTTCTCCTTCTTTCTTAATCCAATCCTCTGGGTGTTGGCTCATTTCTTCATGCACTCATAGTTTATTTTTCTTTCCTCACTCTTGTCTTTATTGTATCTTTATTTTTTTTTTTTTTTTTTTCTTCTCTGCTTTTTTAGGCTGCTGCTTGCAGGGCATGGGGTTAGGCTTTCTGCTCCTTGCTTGGTACAGTGGGGAAGAGTCCATTGTTCATTTGGGGGGCTTTGCATAACATGTGATCAAGTATCTTGGTTTGACTTTTTTTTGGGTTTTTCTCTTCTTTCTGACTGTTGTCGTTGTTTTTTTTAATAACACTAGTTAATAAAATTTTAATTTTCTCCTTCTTGCAGGAATGATAGTCAGTTGTACTTCAGGAAGTCTGCAGGCTTTCAGAACAGAACAAGATGATATTACTTTGGCCAAAGACGGAAGAGATAAGCTTGGAGCAGGGCAAAAATGATGAGTCCTTGGGAACTGATCGAGAGATCTGGTCAGAATGGTGAGCTGATGTGTTCGTACCATCTATTTGGTAGCAGTGCTCAGCTGGCCTACAGGAAGATGACACATATGTTGGGGAGAGAGAGGGAGGTTGTATTGATCAAAGGGAGAGATGAATGCACTGCAGAACTCAAACTACCCACTGAGGACTGCCTCTCAGAAATACCAAGTAATCGAATGTGCATCAACGACATTCATACAAGGATTTACTGAAATCACCTCCAAACCCATATTGAGAAGGCAGCATTAACTGGCTCTGCCAAACTTAAATGTTGAGCAGCAATTTTATTTTATGTGCTAACTCTCATGTGGGCCAAGAACTAAAGAAAACAGGCTTTCCTGTGGCTAGGGATGAAGATGGTTCTTTCTCTCTTTACATGAGATATTGCATATCCTGGAACTATTTCCTCACATTTGAAAATACCTTAATTTGTGACTGAGGTCAGACTGACAGACTCCAGGGAAACAGCATTGAACTGTCCCCATAAATTTTATTCTCTGAAAGTGAGGGACCATTCTGGGATGGTTTGGCTTGTGCTTTTATTGTTGTCAATCGATAAGAACAATTATAAATATCATAATCAAATGATTGAATTATAGTTATTTCCCATGGTTTCTTTTCTCACAAAGTGGCTCACGGGAGGAATAACTTACTGCTCCATTCTGAACCAGTTCTTTGACCTGAGCCGAATTGAGGACAGTCCTTTTCATCTCCCTGTAGAAGTTAACCTCCTGGTCTTTCCCAGCCTAAGGCTCAGCCTTGGTTATATTAATTTGCTTTTAGTGGTCAGCAGACTCAACAACAATCTATGCTCAGCTGCTCCCTGCTGTTTAATGGATGGATTCAACATCAGAGAGGGAGAGGTCTCATACATTTTCACAATTTTATCCTTCTTGCTCCTGATTCACTCATTCAACTAGGCCTGTGATAGGAACTGTGGTACTCCACGTATATGGATGCAACCCCAGCAGACACTGATATTTGGAGCACTGTGTTCTATAGACCTGCTTTGAGCAAAGTTAGTCAACTCAGCGCTTAAAAAGCTGGCAGCCATCTGGAGCCCAGCCTACGCCACAGTTCAAAATTGTTTCCTTCACTGTTGGTTGCAACAATGGGCTGTGTGTGTGTGTGTGGTGTGTGTGTGAAAGCTTTCTTAGAAGCAGAGTAGAAGAGAATTCACTGCAGGCTGAAGTCACAAGGTAACCCCAGATCCTAGAGGTTCATGGACACTGCGCTCTGTAGTGCAACCTCTGCTTAAAGGCATCATTAAACTTCTGATAATTAGCAAGTCATTAGGTTTTGACTACACTTAAAGGTTAAAAGGAGACTCTTTGGTGACAGATATTTTGTAATTTTCTTTCTAACTCATTCTCTTTGTGCTAAGTGATTCTGGTGCTCACCTCTTAGCCACAAGCTGGAATCAGCTCATATTTGAACCGTTCTTTGAAAACAACCCAAAAATTGTGTCAGCTTTTTGTAATTTGAGGCCACATTCAAAAAAAGATGGAGTAGGAAGAGATTAACACTGGTGATTTTTGATCAGAATCTTGAGGAGGCAAACTTGTGCAAGCTAGAGAGCTGTGATATACCGCTGTAACACACAGCAACTGTAAAACTGTAAGATTAATGCCTTGATGAAGTCATGTGGAGTATATAATTTCCTGTAGTCAATATTTCCTGTAATGACTCCTTCAATATGATCTTGCTTGATTAAGTGTTGTCTATTGCCTTCTGTCATGTCCATCTTTCTATCTGCAGTCTAGATAAAACTGTCCTGCTGCTTTAGAACAAATCTTAAACAATCAGTTTTGGACTTAAAGACAAAGCATGTCATTCATACCATTCCCAAGGAGTTAAGGTAATTCCTATGACACCTTTGCACTTTGGGGATAGTATTCTTTCATAGTGAGCTCTATACAGCACACAGAATCTTCTGTCTGCTTCTGGTTTTTACATCTAGGAAAATTCACTAACAAATTGCCCTTCAGAGTATTGAATATATTTCAGTTTGTTCTACTCTTCCAGGACAAAGTGAGGATTAAAAAAAAAAAAAGAAAGAGATGAAACCATACGATGCCTTGTAGGGGAATGAGTGGAGTGGAGGATTGTAAGAGAAAGTCTGTGTGGCAGCAGACTTTCTAGGCCTGCCATGTGAACAGAGGGACAACTCATCATTTGTTTGTAGTCCTTTTGAACTGCTCTGCCTGATATATTGTACAGCCTCCTTGAAAACCTTGGCATTTGTCGAACCAGCTCTGTGTCCCATCCACTTGGCAGCCTGTCACGGCTCAGAGGACATCTGAGGGCAACTGAGCATCAGAAAAATACTCTTTACATCTCAGGAGTTATTTCTTTGTGCAATAGCTAGAGGGTGTCAGAGTTGTCCTGGATGGCTACAAGGAAGCTTGGCCCTATCCATGGTTACCAGTAGGTCTTGGTAGTAACACATCCTAAGAGTGGTATGCCTACAGCTTGTTATATTAGAGAAATAACATTCTTGCCAGCCCTGTGTGAGAGATCTGTATTTTCATTTACCCTGTCTAGACCTGGGGCTTTTTTACATTAAAATGTGTGAAGCTGAAATTAAAAACAGAAGCTAAATGCTTGGCTTCCTTTTCTGGTTTTTTACTCAGTAATAGAGTATTTTACCTGCAGATAGCAGCAAACTCCTATGCATTGCTGAATGAGATCTTAAGCATGGGGAAGTACCTGTGTATTTTTAAATAAAATAATAAACACAGTATTTCTCCATCTAATTAAATAATCATGGCACATTTAACTTTTGTTTTGTTAGATCATATGATAACCCACAAGCTAGCACAATGTCATGCACTCACTGAAATAACTGCTTCTACTATCCTGTGTACAGGTGAAATGAGTAGGAGGAAAGGGCATAAGTGTTGTGAGTCACACTTTAACCAAGTCTGAGATAGTAGTCTACAAAAAAGGCACTTTCCATTTTGTCAGGGAGTATCATTTGACAGCTTAAATGGACAGGAAAAAAAAAGAAAAAAAAACCCCAAACATTTTTTAAATGAGGACTATCTGCAAGTTTTGTCCCTTAGGTATCAATAGAGAATAAAATACAATCCAAGATGCTATTGTAGCGAAGGGCTATATAGAGGGTTGAGTGGGATGACAAAAAGCCTTATCTGTTGAAGTAATCTTCCCACACTGTTCAGACACTTTTCTGTTTGCTTGCTGCATTGTTGCTTATAATCACATTTCATTAATATTGCTTTACATTTTTAATTCTATTTTTCTGACAGTGGACTTGTTTGTGCATATTACGTACTCACTTTGATCTGACTTATTTGATACTGGAGCTCTGAACCCTTGAAGAAATTTAATGTAAAATAAGGGTGAAGGAAAGAGAAGAACTACGTAGCCATGCAGTACTTCTGTCCATGAGGCTGGGTCTCTCTAGCATGATACAGTTGTGCTACAGATATTTGTCTGTTGTTGTTTTTGACCTGCAACTGCTTGATAACAATTTGCCTTGGACAGTCATGCTGAATATGTTTTATGGCACAGTATTCTCATTCTTATTTGATGCAAATATTTCGATAGCATTCACTTCAGAAAATATATAATCAGGTGTCACACAAAGACATTCCTTTACTCTCTGACAAGAGCTTGAATTAGGAAAAGCTGGATGGTCACATAAATCCCTTCATCTTCTCTAGTGGTGGGTCTATTTAGCATCAGAGAAATAGGACAGAGTAGGATATTTTCAGAGGGTGGTTCACAGGCACCAAGTAGAATTGGGAATCCAGTTTTGCCCTCCATTTATTCAAAGGGAATTTTCAAAGCTGAAGGTGGGCAAGGTTCTGTCTCAAAAATTGTGCTCCCGTCAAGGGTCCAGGCTAACAGCAAGTGAGGAAAAGCTTCAACACAGCTGCACCCTTGAGTGAAGTTGGGGTTTTGTAGCTCTTCTTTTTATATATTGTAGTTGCACTTCATGTATGTATCAGAAATGTGAGTTCAGTATGAAACATCTGCATAAGTTTACCCATGTGCACTGTTTTATCTTCCTGCTTGCTTGTGATGTGTAAATTGGTAATTCTTGCATGTGAGAAAATTTGCTCTATTATAAGATTTTTCATGCTTGCTTTTCTGTGTCCTGCTTTTTATAAATTTAAGAGCTTGCCATTGCATTAGGAAATTAACTTGGGGACAGACAGACTTTCCCTTGGTAATTTCTTGAACTCCAGTGAATTCAGTGGGGCGGAGGGCCTGCCTGACTTTATAATCAAGCAATCAAGTAAGCATTTCCTGTTGTGGATAATCTACTCAGTAAACATCGGAGTTTTTTACCTTACCAGAAATAGTTTCATCCCTATTTGAATTTTTCTACTTAATACTATATGGCTAATTATTAAATNCATCCTGACTGAAAGGACTGAAAATGCTGCCTTAATGATAAATGTTCTGCTTCTGAGTGAAACGGACTTGGACCAGTGAACTTTGTCAGGTCATGCTTTAGAATCTAGCATTGACAAAGGTGTCTTTTTGGCAGATTTTAAATCTTAATCAGTTGTTAATATTTGAAGCCTTCTTTTCAGAGTTGCTAGTTTTAGCATCTAAGATTCCTTCTTTGAAAAGTACTTCTTTTTGCTTTTAAAGTAGATTATTATATCCATTCCTAGTCAGAAGACTAGGACTTGTAGGCAAAGCATGGCTAGAAAAGGTGTTCTCAATCTATATTACTTGCCTGTTACTGGAAGACTGTGTCCCTTGACAGGATTATTTAGCTTTTTTTATATGCTTCCCTTACTTTTTACCTCATTTACCTTCTTACATATCCTTTTTTAATATTAAATTCCTTTACTCTAAAACCAAAAGCTTAATATAAGCCTTTCTTCGCTTTTGCAGAAGAGAAAAGCATCTTTGCAGGTTTTTGGTAATCTGTCTATACTTCACTATCACTTTCTTGAAGACCAGACTCTACTGTGAAAACCTGTTTCTTGTCATTTATTCATTCACGAAATACCCAAAATTTCTTGAAAGAAAAACTCCACAGCAAGCACCCAACAAGGAAGAACAAACAAGCAACAAGCTTGTAGCAGATAATATTGCAGCAGACTTCTACAGATTAATACGTATCTGATTTGTAAATAGATCTGAAGAGATTTTGTCTGGTTTGGGATGTGTGGTAAAGGAATTTCCTGGTCTATTAATTTTCTTACTTCGTTTATGCTTCTGTAAGCTATTTAAGCCTGGTTTGCCTGTTTTTTTTATACATTTCTCCGTTCATTTTCAGGGCCCTGCACAGCTTCTTTCCAATCCGTACCCACTTCTTTCCCTGCTTCTTACAGTCCTGATAAGCTGTCCTGGTAGTCACTCACACTATGAGCAAGCAAATAGTTGACACAATGTCTCCTCTTGCTGTGAGAGTCCAACAACTTCATTGTTGGATCAAGCTTATTGCCTGGTCCACCACTGAGCCTAAACTGTAAACAGCTGTGGATCTTTGTAGTCATTAACAGACTCCTCTTGAGTGGTGCATAAGCTTGAATTCACCCGGGAAATAGACTTGGCAACGTGCCTAATGGTGATACTTGCAAGTTTTAGAATGAGGGATCTGAAAATGGGCCAGCAACCCTGTTAAGCTTAATTTTATTATTTATTTTCTTCTTAATGCTGTGTATTTCCTGGATCATTGAGTGCTGCTGGAAAATCAAATAATTTCAGGTTGTACCCATCACAATGTACAATGTGACTGTGGCAGAGCTGCTAGCCACAGTGGACCTACTTGAACAAGGTGTTTTCTCCTGTTAACTCCTCAAAGGTCAATGACTCTGTGATACAGGGGGGCAAATGTTTTTTTACAGAGATGCTCTTGTTGCCAGGCTTGAGCTAAAGAATGGCAATCATTTTGATTTTACGTTGTTAGCAGAGATAAGGTGGAAATGGCTTCTGCTTCATATGAAATGTTGTCAGTCTCATGAGATCAAGACCACTTGAAATTTTCACATGAAATGGAAATCTGATGAACAGACGGGTGGTGGTGTAAGAGGTGACTCAGTAATCTGGAATAACCAGGGTGCCCTGGGTGAGACCTTGCACAGGCAAGGACCTGAATTTCTTTTAGTAGTTTGCAAAGCACCCTGACAAAAACCTGTTTGTTAGTCTAAATATTCTGTCTCTTTTTTGGCATCTGAAGTACCACCCTTGAACAGAGCATCCCAAGAAAACCTGTGGATAAACTGACATTTCTTGCAGTCAAAATATTTCATCAGAAAATTCTCAACACCTGAGAGTCAGTGGTTGTGAATGTGACCCTGGGTTCCTTAAGAATGTATCTGGGATTTACATTGCTGGAATTTAGAGAAGGAATTTACCCATTAGATGACTCAATCTGTAACCTACTCTTCAGAATTAATGGTCACAATGGATTTGGTTTTTGGCTGCCTCTGTGTTAAATTCCCTGCTGTGGGGATAAGTATGCCCACTTCCACCGTTGCAAAATGCCACTCTTATCAGAATGTTGGTTACACAATTTCCCAGAATACATCATAAGCAATATAATTCAATTATTTATTAAAAAAAAAAAAAAGCCCAAATCAACATAAGCTGTGGTCTTTATTTTCTTGCTTCTTTTTTTTTTTTTTTAAAAAATTATTGCTGGTTCTGAACTTTCTTTCACAATGTAAAAAGAAATACATTATCAATATACTGAGCTTTTGAATTCTAGATCTATAAGCACTCTTTCATGGGGCCAAAGTTATCAAAACTCAAAAGATTATCATGTGCTAGCTCTAATATTTTAAATGACATACTAGTTAGTGTTATAGTGCAGCTGTTTATTAATATATTACTGTCTCCTCCTGAGGAACAGCATGTTGAATTCCAACACTCGTTGCATCTGTGTGAAAAGATCATGTTTGAAGAGCAAAAAATTATTTCAATAGAATGCACAGAAAGGCACATAAACCAGAAGAGCTGCCTTGGAGCTCTTTCAGGTACAGTGCAATGCTAGGGTACAGTTTAAGTAATATCATATCCTTTCTGAAGTTTTTTAAACAAAGTTGACAATTTGGGCAAGACTTGGGCACTCTCTAGAACGACTGTCAAGTACTTAAGGAAACTTAAAAGCATATCACTTATTTGTGTGTTTTTCAGTTTGTAGACTGACTCCAAGCAGCCTGGTACGAAGATGGGGGGTTTTGATGGGTTTTTTGTGTTTGTTTGGGTTTTTTTTTTTACTTGGAAATAATGTGATCTTTGTACCTGTTACTGATCAGGTGAAAGATGTTTAGAAGCATCTTGGAATGCTGCAAACTGGTTTTGAACGAGCTTCAAAAAATTGAAAGAACATGAGATTCTTTTTCCTGGCTCTCTGATTTGCTAAAGCCTACTGTAGTTCTATTGTAGGGTCAGAAGGATCTGCTTTAAGTCATCCTTTTCCAAGGTTGCATCTATCTTTGCCTATTCTTGTCTTTTGTTCTTTCTGAAAGTCCTTTATTTTTTCAAGCTTCTGAATCTTTCATTTCCCACAGCAAGAAGTCTGAGGCCTGTGCTTCTGTATTTCCAAAGCAGATGCCTGTTGAGCAAGGAATTGCAGCAGGGGATGCCTTTTGCTTCTCTCAGCTACTGAAGAAGAAAGAGGTGAGGGTCCTCAAAAGTTTTGGTTTTGTGTGTTGGACAGTGACCTATCCTGCAGGGCATAGAGCCCAACATAATGTGTGGGAGGAGAACATGGAAATTGTCTGCGAACCAATAGACCTTTCTTTCCTCAAACTGGGCAAGGGCAGATTGATTTATTCCATCTGTGGCAAAAGCACCAAGTGGTTTCAATGGTAAAGTGATTGACGCTTTGAGATGGTTATTTGAAACATAGTGCTTGTGACATTGCATTAGTACTGGAGGGTTTTACTGTGGTAATATCTAGAGCTCTGTGTAAGGAACAGAGGAGCTTTGTCTGAACTTCAGCAGACACTGGCCTTTCCTTTTCTTGCTCAGGGAAACTTTTGACTGTGGGTTTCAAAACAGCATAAAGCACCTCTGTATTTCTCCAAATAGGGACAGAGCTGCTTGCACAGGAAAATAAAATACTTTTCTCCGCACCTTTTCTTAGGAGTATGCAAAAATCCCATGGGTATTTCGTTATGAATTGGACTCTTCTGTTTTATAGCTGGTAGTATTCATGCTTATTACAATGCCATATTATGGCCTTGGACACTTTTTATGTCCCTATAACATAGCACCCTAGAGAAAGATGATTCACTAGGCAAGAACCAGTAAACTTGCTACAGAATCAGCAGAATACTTTTCACAAAAGTGCATAAACTTACATTCTTAAACATTATCATCCTTCACCTTAACAAGCACAGAGAAAGGTTCCACTGGTTTCTATGCCTTGTTAGGTCTATCATCTTTTTAATTAATAGTGTTTTTACGAAGCCGTCTGAACTGTGTCATTTCCATTATCAGAAAACTATTGCCATTAATGAATAATTTTCATTTCTGATCCTTGATATCATGCTAGTTGATCTCCTGTTTCCATGCCGCCGAATGATAGCATCGTTTTCTGCCCACGATCAAATTTAATTTGGACTCTGATTATATTATGCTGTTGCGACTGAAGTGTCAATTTTTGTCAGGCAATTAGGAGCTATAACCTGTGAAGTTAAGTTTGATAGGCATTGTAATTGGATTGTTACAGTAATAGCTTGGAACATTCCCTTTTTTTCTTGCTTCTTTGATTCTTGATGCATACTTTAGTTGAGAGAACAAAGACGTTTTGTTATTATGCAACCATAGGATGTTCAAGACAACAAGATGGAGTTCAGGTTTTTCCATTTTCCCCAGATGGACTTAATTTGGATTTAGTTTTGACCACGAATTATGCCATGATTTTAAAAGGAGAGGAGGAAGGGAGTGGGGGATAGCATGCCAAGGATATCTTGAAAAAGAGAATTGTGGAATCAGAGCTGCTAAAATTATGTTATGGTGATAGTATTTAAAGTAAAAGGTTACAAAGCAAAAGAAATTCCAAGGCTTGGAATGTGTTGTTACCCAGACTATTCACATTCCTTTTAGTGGTCTGTACTTTATAAGTATGTAGGACTATAATTTAAGGTCATGCTATGGATCAAGTGTTCTAGTAGTGTAGATTAATTGTATTCAGATGAATCAGCAGAGATCCTGGCCCCATGAAAAATACTAATAAGGGAGAGCCTTTATTTTTAACTTGGATCATTGCTGTCAGACTGGAAGTTTTCTGCTTTTCTGTTTGGGGGATTGATTTTTATTTTGTTTTTTTTAAAACTTTTTCCTCTTCTGCAGACATAACAGTTCACAGCCCAGGTATTTGTCAAAATAGTTTTGTTCTGAATGTCTTTAGGGTGTGCTCAGCCCCTCTCCTAGATTCACCTCCTGATCATCTCTAATGAAAGTCACCATGAAGATAGCATTTTAAAAGGATAATGGACACTTTTGGCTGGACACTTTTCATAAATGTTGCTGTGACAATCAGAAGATTGACAAAAACAAAGATACTCCAGCTGCTATGGAATGGAAAGGAAAAAGCTCATCTGCAACAGGGTTTATCTGAAGAAAACTGAAAATCCCCACCGAAGCTCTTAAGTAAAACGTCCCTGAGCAACCTGATCTAGTAAAGGTGTCCCTGACTATACAGGGGGATTGGAACTAGATGATTTTTAAGGTCCCTTCCAACCCTAGCCATTCCATGATTCTATGATTAAACCTTTAAATTTGACTATAGGACGTTTTAAAAAGTTCCATATGCTAGGTATGTGATAGTTGTATCCTTAGAATTAACAAATATTGACCACCATTCTTCCATTCTCATCCAGTGTGATGATACCCACCCATTTTCATGCAGTGTGAATCCTCTCTTGCTTGTTATATCCTTAGACACATCTTTGTTCTGACAAATGTGTGATACCCATTCATTTCCTGATATGACTGTTTGGGTCTACTTCTCCCTACCTCAGGCACTTCTCTAGCATCCTCAGAGTGTGGTCAGTACTTGGCTGAGGAAAAATCTTGTACACTTAAAGCATTTTTCATGACTAACCACTTGTGCCTATCAGATCTGTCCTCTGCTCACCTCCTTCTGCCTCTTCCCAAACCTGTACTAGAGATTTTCTGTCAAGGCTAATGGATCATGTGTTCACATCCCATTGCTTCATACACATGTTCCCTCAGCAGCATTATTCCATCTTGTAAGTCTGCTTCTTTCCTATCTAAACCAAGTTTATTTGATGTTTATACTCTTGTAGTTCTCTTCAAATCTTCACCATGTCCAGTTCTCAGTTTCTGTAGGATTCAGATGCTCCACGTGTTCTTGTGGCTGCCTTCTCCTTTGAGCCCACTTGGGGCACTAGGATATGGAGACATCATGAAACTCAGGAAAGCAGCAACTGTTGAACTCTGCATCATCCAGTGGGGCCTTACCAGTGATACCATTTAATTTTGTTTATACTCGTTACTAATTTTGTTCGTCAACATTTGCATAGTTGCTAAAATCTGGATTTTTTTATTCCAGAATCACTCCTTTTATGTTTTCTTTTTCTTTCTTCTTTTTGTCTTGTCCTTTGAAAGCTATTTTCAATGAATATTTCCACTTGTACTGTATTTTCCTACAAGTCTTATGCATTTGAATATATAGAATCTAAATATGGGGGCTAAGCTTCCTGACATTGCCCCCATTAGTCTTGTGGTATTGAAAACTAATACTGAGAACCTGAAAGGATGCATCAGTGCTGTTACTAAGGGAGTGGATTGCTGATGTGACAGAAACAGCTGCATATGAAAAGGTGATATATGGAATGGAAAGTAAGTTAGATGAATTTGAAGGTATTTGTAATCTATTCTTCAGCTGCATCAGAAAAAATGTCCTGAAATATGATAGAAGATAGTGGAGAGAGGTTGAAGGGTGAATGAAAGCTTTTGTTTCAAAAGGTAATAATAATAACTTATCTCCCTGCTTTGCTATTGCTGCACTTTCCTTTTTCCTTTGTTTTTCTTTCTACCTGGGAGATAAGGATGGGCTGCAGTTATACCTGAAAATAGAGTGAAAGTCATGTAAAATTTTCTGTACTTATGTTCTGTTTGCAAAAAGGCATACTTAGAATTTGATGAAAAAGAGCAATAGGAAGACAAACAGGCATGTAAAAATCCATCCCTAGCAGTAGATATATTCAACTGTGTAGAATCTAATGGTGACAAGAGCGTGTATTAAATTTCTAGTTTTCAGTTGATCTGATACAGGTGTAGCAATTACCACAGACTGGTGTCATTAATTGTAATCTTCTGTAGGAGTAATCAATGAACTCTGTTTCCTGAAAACAGTTTCACCTTTGTGCTATTACTACTGTAATGAAGAGAGTGCGGTATATCCTTACATAAAGAACTTAGAATCCATTAGCACCTGTGCTGAATAGTAAAGCTTCTGATAGTTTGCATGCAAATTGTAGTCATCATCTGAGAAGAAGCAGAGTTCATAGGTTCAGTGTTCTCTCCCTTTCAGTCTCCTATGTCAGCTATGTCTTAACCAGCTGGGGGCAGAATTACATTCTGGAAATTAGTGAGAAAAAAGGTTAAAATTTAAAATCTGTTTCTGCATCCATCCTCACCATTTATATATTACAAGACAACATGAAAAAACCTAGCTAGTATAAATGATGTCTGATTTCACATTATATTTTTAAGGGTGTCAGTGCTCAAGTAGGTTTACATTTGACAGGTGATCTAAATACTTCAGAACATTTCTATAGCTATAAGAAAAAAAATCTTTATCAGGATAAAAACTTGACAAAACTATTAATTTTTGTACTAATACAAGAAGCATTACTACTCTTTTTTTGACATGCAGATATGAGGTACTATATTCATCTTCATAAGTTTTCTAAATATGTCATTGTTTGAGGATATTTCAACAACTGCTCATTTAATTGTTTTTTAGCATATCTTTTGTATTGATTCTTAAATGCTGTGCTCTGAGTACATACCTGATTGTGATTGGTATAATCTTACCATAATGCTGACATAAATATATCTGCATTTCTGCAATTCTTGTAATGAGTTTACTTTTGGTTAAAAAATATGGGGTTTTTTTCTCCTCATACCAATTAACATTTTTAGTATCTAGTGTGAATATATGCCTTCCACCATCTCACAAGCTCCACAACCTTTCCCCTTACTTCAGCAGTAGATTCATGATGGTTTGTTTATGTATTATTCGGGGAGTGCTTCACTTGTTATATCAGTTTTATCTCCAGCTGTGCAGACTAACCAGGTCAAAAGATGGGAAAGAATACACCCTCAAGAGTGTAATGACATGTAAGAATGCAGAAAGAAACCAGTCAGTACAGTAATGAAATTAGATTACAATTGACTAGATAAAGTTTCAGTTTCTTTCAGGTTATTTCTTTATGAGTATGGACTACCATGTTTAAATATTTATGTGAGTCTTCCAAAATATGAGAATCTGGGCTTTTGTTTTAAAACAGTGACAATGAGAATGATACAAAGAATCTTTATTGCTTTAAAATTTTGTCTAAATTGAGCCATTTTCAAGTGTTTCTGAGAATTCAGGAGTTTTAATTATATTTAGTTGTGTTTATTTAAAACCATATCTTTCATACACTTATGAGAAATATAAAATGAAGGAGACTTCACAGATACAATGATTGGTTATGTCAAACGATTTTCTCTCCTTGAGATTTTTCAGATAAAAGACAGACAACGGTAGTATGACTGAATCACAGGATTTTTTAACATCAGAATAGATTGAGTTTATCATATGAGGAAGGTTGTCCTGTCAAGTTATCACTCTGAGGAATAAGCAAGCAATTATCACTCTGGGCTCTGATTTTCAAAATTGCACTCAACATTGACCTGACTCTGCCTCTGTCTGTTGAAGTAGACAATGATGAGCACTTCTGGATAGTTCATTATCCACCAGCTATTATCACTGGATTCAGCTAAAAGAAAAGTCAAAATAATATAGGGTGTATTAATAATGAAATAAATGGAAAATCACATAAATCCATTCATTTTTATTATAGTTGTAGCCATGTGCTTTCTAAAGACCTGTGCTGTGAGACTGCAATGAAGGCAAAGTTTACCTGCTCTGACCCAGGAGAAGACAGTGATTTGAAGCAACCTTTGTTAGGCCAGCAAATTGTCCATTTATTTCTCTGTGCAAAGAAATGGAACCCATGAAATCTAAAGCAGTCAACATATTCTGCAGTGCAGGCATTACAAATGGTAATCTCACACCAAGTTTTCTCCTCTTCTGTAACTTTCTCTGTTTGCCTTTAGAGGAAACTAGGACAGTGATTTAGGTCTTTCTCTCTTATCTCATCAGCTGTCATCATGAAACCAGTAGGAACACAGTTTTGGAGATTTTTAGCCCTCAAGTTCAAATTGGCTAATGGTTCAGCCTTTTGTTGAAAGGAAAGTAGAGAAAAGAAAGATGGAGAGACAGACAAAACAGTTACATAAAGCTTATTTCCATAGGAAGCCAAGTTAAACTGTCTTTATCTGTAGGAATTGTAAGGCCTAGTTATGTAACTCTTCAGCTTATTTGAAGAGGTGATTAACTGTTCCTAATTAAGCATTCAGCTGCAGTCCCATTATAAGACTTTTCCCCTCTCCAGCAGTTCAATAATAAATAAAAAAAAATGTAAATGCAAAAACCCCCACCACCAAACCCATAAGAATCCCTGTGCATTCACATTTTTAGGGTTAATACTTACTGACAGCTAGAGTACTTTGTGAAAATTGTGATTAAATTGAGTAAGTACTTTTTAAGATTAAAAGACTTGAAATAGCTTATTTTAAAAATATTTCCAATGTCTATTGTTCCTTTGTGTCTATCTCTCTGTCCAACAGAATCATATAATACCACAGAGTTTGAAACATAAGTAGATTTCAATACTGACTGTGCAGTAGTCTGTTTTAGGGGCAGGAACAGTAAATCGTCTAAGAAATATCTCTACTTGCAAAAAGCTACTGATTTCTCTACCTGTGAAGATGGCAAGTAAGGAGAAGTCCCAGAAAACAAAACACTTTCATTACCAAGCTCTGAACTGTAGTGAGGTGTTTCTGAAATATCTTTCTAAAGCTCACGCTTGTCTTTAAAGTTCCCTGCAGAAAGACATTTTCCATGCAGAAACCAGAGGAATTAGAGGGCAGAGAATTCTTGACGAGGTGGCAGAGCTGGGGAGGGAACCCAAATCTGTGTGTCCTTCTCACTTGGCTGTTTTTTTTGGCAGCAGCTAAGGAAGCTGAACAACCCGCATGATTCTCTGCAGACTGCATGCGCTGTGATAGCCAAAACTCATGAAAGCTCTTACTTTCCAGTGTTTCATTTTGCTTTGTAAAAGCAATGGTGAGTGAGTTATTAATACTAAGGGATCCTGGGTTTTGTTTTGCAGCAGTCATCAGCTGTGACTTCTGTCTAGGTAAGATGCAGATTTCCATGTGTTACTGTGCTGTTGTGATTTATTAGGTATCCCCTTAGTATTGGGAAAATTAAGCCCTTACATGTTCCCACATGATATTTGCTTCTGTTCACATTATGCCTTTGCACTACCTCAATTTAATTCACCTTGACTTACATTAAGGTTTTCTTCCAAAAGCCCTTTCCTATACACTAAGGTAATGAATTCAGTGTGAGGAAGGCTAGACATCATCTTTGCACTCAGAGAAGTAGATCACAAAAAAAAAAAAAAAAAGCATTTAAAATGTTACTATCCATCTCTTTACCTGACTAAAGAACAGAGTACAAGAACTGGGGTTGAAGAGTTAATCTCTTACAGTAATCGCCCCCATTACATTATATTAAGTAATTCTTCCTCCAATGCAGTACTACTAGTAAAATAAACTTCATGTTAGGATTTTGTAAGTATTATAGTCCCTGAATTATTTTCTTTATATAACTCTGTATCAAATCCCAAATACTATGCAGACATCTGTGCTGAAACTTCTTCAAACTGGTAGGACTGGTGGCTTTCTGTACAGCCAAAACATCAAAAAAAGGATTCCTTGGTTTTTCCTCATCATGCACTATTATGAGTTTTGAGTTCAAATAGTTACACTCACAATTACAGTACTCTGGAAAGATGTCCTAAATATATGTTTACCAGCTTGCTTGTGACTTCAACCAAATTCTCTTGTCTGAGGTGCTTGGTAAAGTAAAATTGAATTAGTGAGAGTATAATATGTCAAGATACAGTGTTTAGATACGATAACCAAAAATAAAATCAATTTAATCTTCCAAAGTAGGACAGCTTTTCAGTGTATTTGTCACTATGGAGATTTAACAGTTGATTCCAACTTGCATTTTAATAGCAAACTTACATAATTGTGAGTCCTGATGCGGTACTGCTGAGTGTATTTAGGCTGGAATTACTAGTCAGACAGATCCTGCTTAGCCTTGTATTTAAAACGTGCTAATAGTTTACACACGTGCATGACAGTTGTTCATAATAATTTTTAAAATCACCTTTGGATATCTCTTCTTTACTTAGCACTGTCTAAAAGAAAAAATCAATATTAGTGGCTGGAGATCATAAACCAAGATTCTTGGTTTTTTTTATCATTTAGCTAGTTTTAACAATGAAGATGAGCAGATATTTTTGCAACATGTATTTTGATTTTGAATTTTTTTTTTATTTTATTGTTTGCCTTTTTATTTGTTTGTAGGAAATGTATTTTCCAGGATGCATTCAAAGATGCTCATGAGGTTAAAAATATACTCAGAATCATTCAAAAGTTTTTCTTAACTGAACAACCTTTTATTTTTGGTAGTGTTTTTCATCTCTGCCCTCTTCACTCTTATGTGCTTACTTTGCAACCAACTCTAGTCATTAAATAATTTGAAGTAAATGTTTTTCTTTAAATTGCCTGTGCCTTAGTTTCTCCAGTTGGGGAATGGTTGGCAAAATAATCTATTTCCTAGGGTGCTGGGAGGCTTAATTTTTTATAAAGTACTTCAAGATTTTTGCATGAAACGTGTTACAGATGTGTAACATTATTATTATTAATGTATATAGCAAATTATTTTTTATCTCTGACAATTTTCTATTACTTTATGTTATATTAGACTAATTTTCTATTGGCAAAATAGACAGAATTGCTGCAATTCCTTTAGTAAAAGCACAGTGATGAATTGGTGTTGACTTTTATCTTCAACAATCTTCCCTTGGTCTTTCCCAGAGACAGAGAACTTGAGTCGTGCTTCTAATTGTTGGCTTTAGGCTAAAACTTTTGATCACTTTATTTCTGCTACTTTCTGTTAAGCTTGCTGAATGAAAAGCCTTGATAACATTTTATGCTGTTTAATGCTTTATTTTGGGGAATATAAAAGATGAATTTGACCTTCTGAATTTTTAGAGTAAAGTTTGGTAACATGAAGCATCCTCATTCTTGTTTTCATTCATATTAGTACCGCATTTATATCTTTTGCCCTGTAAAAAGCTATTAATATTGTTCTATTAACCTCTTTCTAAGTAATAATGACCTTTCCCCTGAAAACGCAATTATTGGACTTTTTTCCTATAATAAATCTCATTTATTAGAAAGTTTGGCCTTGTGCACTTTGTTCTCTGCCATTTCCTTTAAAAAATCCCATGCTTTATTTTCAAATCAGTACATTATTTTTATTCAGAAATATAGTCTACAGTGCATGCACTCGGCCGTAATCTGAGAGAAGGTGATGCCTGTTTAGTTCAACTATGTCTCTGCCTTTACGAAGAAAAAGGCTGTGGTGATAGGGCTTTATGCTACCTCTATTTTGCAAAGAGTTGCCAAAATTCAAGAGTTTTGTGCTATTACCTGACCACCTTTGTCGATTTTGGCAATATGAGCTTCTGGAGAGACAGAGGGGAGGTAGGAAGAAAGCTCTTATTGCACTTACGCTCTTCCAGCTGCTGGTTTTGTCAAAGCAGTTGATGAAGAAACTTTCCTGCGCTGTAAAGAGTACAAAGCTAGTGAAAGTATCTGTAACCTTTCCACATCCTCGATCAAGCAGTCACTGTTGAGAAAGATTTTTCTTAACTATGCTAAAAATGCTACACAATGCCTAAAAGCTGTGTAGAGCGGCAGCTTTATTTCCCACTCCCCAACTTTCTGTTCTTGGGAAACTTTACAGTTTCTTGAAGTCAGAAGGAGAAGAAAAGTTGTGCCAACTCCCCTTCCCTGAAACCTTTTTTCTATTTATAAAGAATCCATAAAAATTGATAGAAAAATCCATACAGGTTTCCCTTTTAAAGTAGACAGTATAGGAGAAACACCTATAACTACGTGTAGTAGAAGAATAATTTTGTGGTTATAGCTCTAATCTGGAGAAGGGAAGAAGTAGATTCACAGTCATTTGGTTTTGTTTTTAAGCACAGGCAAAAAATATGCTTGTGTGTTTTTTTACTGGACCTATGAAATTAGAATATAAGTTTCTTAAAACATATACTGAAATACAGGCAGCAGTTAGAGTGTACATTTGAAACCAGAAAGTGAGGGTCAGCTATTGAGAATTCATGTAACATGGATGATGTGTAACACGGACAGAGAGAACGTCCTTCCTTGTATTCTCCCCACCCATCTCCCAAATTAATCAGACATGCTACAGGAATGTTAATACTAGCAACAAAAAAACCTTGCACTATGTAGGTAGGTAGACATGAGCTGTATCATATACAGAATTTCAAGATGAAAAATTATTGTTTAAACTGTGTTTTTCTAACACTTGTTTAAACTGTACTGTTCAGAAAGCTGCATCTACTTTACATTTCTTGGCTCTGTGACTCATCAAAATGAGCTGTGTTAGTCACATCAAATGATGTGTTTTGTAGAATAAGACAGGAAAAACAGCACACTGAGTCATGGTCACAGGGAGGATGGCTGCCAAGCCACTATCAGACAACATAGAGAAAAGCAAGCATATTAAATGACTGGGGTTACAGAAACATAGCCCCATGGCAGGAAATAATTTACAATCAAGTGAATGTGAGCCTCCTCATTTTTTAGTCTGTTTTTTTAAGGAAATGAGATGTGCTATCATGATGTTTACCTGTCTGTCAGCTGCTGTCTACTGGTAACTTTATAAGCCATTGGTTAGTCTCCAACAAATGTTTGAAGTGGTAGAGGTCTCAGAAATATAATGTATTAAAGTACTCCCTAAAAGTTGTTGCTTTTACCAAGCAGGGGCAAGTGTCCTCCTGAGAGAGGACCTGTAATGCTGGCTCAGCTGTCATCTGCTCTGTGCTCCCTGCTGAACCAGCCGTCATCACACCCACACGGGCTGGCCTGGGAGTGCCCATGTGGCTCTCAGTTCAGCACAACACACATCCTGCTCCTTGCTCTGTAGTCACTGACGGATCGAGGGGTGTTACACAGCTGAATTATCCTTAAAGATTTATGAGAGAAATTGGAAGATGAGGTGGCAGTGGAATCTTTATGTGGTGTGACACAAGACCTAGTGATGCTGCTCAGAAGAGGTGTGGAATTAGGGAATTGCAATATAACACCACTGCAAGCCACAATTCTCTTAATGGAGTAATTTGTTTGTAAAACAAAACTGTAGTTTAACTTATAACCTAATTCTGAGTGCTCAGATTCTGCTTATTCCTAGAGACATTTCAGTTCCTGCTTTAGCTGCTTTAGAAAGGAATGTCAATGCAACTGCATTATCCTGCTGTGTTCAAAGTCAACTGAAAGCAGGGCCCAATTTTGCCAAACTTGACTGAGGAGTAGAGGTACCTATTTAAGTTCCTGTAAGTTTAACGAAAATAAGTAAGTGGCTAGAAAAAATATTTAATGCTAATTATCCTTCAGCAAGGCAATTAGTAGACGTGTACTGGCTAGCCAAACAGCCTGCTTGTGATTTCAGGCTAACTACAGCAAGAATTATCTTTTACTTGCTGGGAGGTTACATTGCTGGGGAGAGAAGGGGGCTGATAAATGAACCGGTTTTTTTCTGACAGGGGAAATGAAAGGTATAAGATAAACCTTTTAAGACATTAGGGTTTCATTTGTCTTACTTCTGGTGAGATAACCTGAATGTTTTCTTCAAAGCTTCGATAATAGTTTTCATGAGCACTTTGTAAATGGGAAGAATAATGGCAAAAATTATTGCACCATACAATCAATTGCTTCCCTTTCCTCATCACACACCCCCATTGATTAATCTTGAATATTTGTTAACCCTCCATAGTCTCTGAATTTTTAGGCTGGTAATTTCCACAGAAATTGTCCTGTGTCTTATTATGAAAACCACAAATATACTTCACCTGCTTCTCCTTGATTATTTTCATTGTTTAGCAAACTCAAGAACAAGTGAAATCTGGCAATTCCATCATTTTAACATATTGAGGTGGATTTTATTTTCTTCCCATTACTCTAAATGTTCACATCAGTGGTGTTGAGGAGAAACAAAGGCACAGGAGCACATAAAGGCTATAAAAATCTGGACTAAAAAACCCATGGAAATGTGAGTTAACATTCTGAGAAAACACTGTCGACGTACAAGTCAGTTACCAAATCAAACTGACATTCCTCATGTTTTCCCCACCAACTAATTTTATCTTTATTTGGTAGAGATTTTTCTATGATATTGCTTTGCTTTATATATTGTTTCTCAGACAGACTGGAATTATCATCTATAAAGTGTGCCATGTCAACTTACATTGGTGTGCTATGTTTTTGCCTAATGCTATCTATTATTATGATCTGTCACAGTGTAGCATTACATTCATTAGACAGCTCATATTTCTAAATTTTATCTGTGACTGAGATTTGCCAAATTTTTTCTTGATACTGAATTTGAGGAGATTATTTTACTGGTGCTTTGCTACCAAACTTCTGTATTCATAGGAAAATATCCACATTTCATATTTTTGAGGTGATACTTAGAAGCACATTTGACTTTCTTTCTAATTGCACAGAGGATGGGAAGGATAGGAGTTGCATTCCAAATGTCTGTAGGAGATGGAAAAGATTTTGTTGCATCTGCAGGTCTGATTTGTAGTCACTGTTCTTTACCTGGTTTCTATTGTAAGATTCATATAATAGGAACAAGTAGCAACTTCTACCTCCCTACACTGAGGTCTGACATTTACAGTTACTAGGACAGAAGATCTCTGACTATTCTACTTTTTTTGCAAGCTGGCTGTGCTACCTGAAGGGTGAAGCCTGCCCTGTAAACCTTGATGAGTAATGATAGTTCTCTTCTTCTTGATGAATGTAAAAGGAAATAATGAATTCAAAATGCTTAAAAATTCTGTAGAAGCATGTGAGGAGGGGGAAACCAATGAATCCACGTAGTCCCTGAAGGAAAAACCTCCCCACATTGCTGTTAGTGTGCTCATAGAAGGTTTGCAAGGAGTCTGGCTACCTGAGTGTGAAGGTAATGAGAAGCAGTACTGGTGTCTAAGACATACTTCGCTTACAATTCAAAGGTGCTTTTCTCTAACCTAACTGGGGGCTGCTAGGTACCCTGAATTTCTGAAAGAGAAGATGCTATCATCCTTTATCTTATTCTAGTATGCTTCTGCCATAATTCATTACTTTTTAAAAATCATTGTGACTTTAACACACAGAATAAAAAGTACAAAACTCCTGTGACACTCAGAGCTAGTCTTGGTTGGGGATTGTATTATTTATTTTGGGAGGGTATTTTATTTTTTTTTAATATATGGCAAAGAAGAAAAGACTATTAATTCATACTTTTTGAATACTTCCAGTTAACAGTACTGTGATTGAGTTCTGCTTTTTCCTTTTCAACAGATACTGCTATGTGTTGGTGTAATTGTCAAGGCAATATTTGGAACAGTGATGTTTTCTAAACATTTTCTTTTGGTACACCTGGCTGCTTTTCCTCATGGAAAATTTCATTTGAGTTTTTGGCTGTGTTTGGTCTTGAGAAGCAAGCCTGTGACTATAGGAAGGATCTGCTTTTCAGTAATTTTCAAGAGAGCAGACTTGATCAGGTTTGATATTGCCCCACTACTCACACACATATGCACACAAACATATCTGCATCTTTGACTGCAAATGCTTCCCAAACCACTTGCTGTGTTTGAAGGTCCCATTGATGATGTTCCCTCTGGATTTTGATGTAAAATTCATACCAAAAGAAGTTACAGTGACACCAAGGGATTCCTTCACACCTCTTGTTCGAGTGGATGCACAGTTGTTTCTGCAATGTTATTTAGTAACCACTTTGGAGGGCAAACCCTTCTCCTCCCCATAGAGTTCCGATTGTAATAATATATTGAGTGAGTTGACAAAACAGTACTTGTGATCATCTACCTGAACTATATATATTTTGTTCCCAGCAGGCCAGGTCTGCAGCCCTTTCATATGGTACATCTTGGCACAATTGCTGCCTTTGGAGAAGATAATTTCAATACCTGTGAATACATGCAGTACAGCAGACTTGCTTCTGCCCATATCAAAACCAGCTCTGACTGTTCCTCTAGGAACATCAAATACAGAGAGTTATCACAGTGAACATAGAGTGTCTTTCTGCCCCTGGAATTTAGAAGATGTTGATTGAGGCAAAGCAACTGTTTCAGACTGAGAGTCACCTCTACATGGCTCGGAAGTGAGAAAAATGAAACCAAAGCCTCCTCTAGCATACCTCATTGTAACTCTCTTCCCGCTTTCTAGTACCATACTGTATTGTCTTAATCTGGGACTGTGATTTATTTGTGAAATATCTTGTAGGTGGCAGAGGTGGGGAGCAAAGCAGCACAAAGCTCTACAGAGCTGCTGACCGAGGTAAATAGTGTGTCATAACACATTTATCAAATAATAATGGAAACCATATAAAACATATAGGAGAGGGAGGGGGAAAACCCATTCTCCTCTGGGAAGTTACTGAATATTTGAACCAGTTTATAAAAAATATGTGTTCATGTGTTTGGAAAAGGGGAGGTTTTCCTAGTTTCACCTCTGCAAATAAATCATTGGCCTGGGATGTTGGAGCAGACAAGTGAACCAGATGAGCACGTACAAATCAAGGAGGTGGTATCCCTGCCTTGGTTAGTTTGAGAGACCACCCAAGCACTGTGAGACCAAGACAGGACTGTTAAGCTTTGCTTGTAGAGTTCTGAAGGGCTCAGGCTGCAACCTGACATGGTAGGGAGGTGGGGAATAAAACAAAATTCTTAATATTTCTCAAACAGCAGGTATGACTGACTAGTCATTTATTTGAACTGGTTTTGTTGCTCAGAATTTTTGCTTCTGCCTTTGGCTGGGTTGCCAGCACAGATAAAATAAGACAAGAAAATATGGCCAAGATGTAATAGTCATGCCTGGTTTGGAAATAAATTTAATTTTAGGTGCAATTAAAAAAAGAGAAAATATATAATGGTGTATCATATACATTTTTTTACTCTTTGCCACCAGTGACTTTCAGAATACAGCAACTGAAGTCTGATATTCTCACTGATGTTGTGAACAATCTTGCATCATACCTGGTCTATTCAAATCAGTCCGAATTACTTATGGAAAGAGGTCCCATATGAGTAATGTGGATGACTGTTACCAAAAATGCCAAGCTAAAAGTATCCTGACAGAGCCTGTACAGTTAGTGTTTTGGAATTCTTACAAGGGACAAGATGATCTGGGGTTTGGAATTACTATCTTTCATAGGAAAATATCTTAGAGACAAGAAGAATCAAAAGGCAAAATATGAGAGGTGTCTCCATAGAAAAATATCCTTAAATTTGTTTAAAAGAAAAAAGAAAGTCATATGTTTTCTATTATATTCTAAAACTTTACAACCTAAAAAAATGTTAATTGAAGAAATGTTGGAACTTTACCAAAATTCATTTTCTCTTATAGTCAACAGTGTTACATTATTTTAAAATTATTTTAAAACTGTTCCTGCAAAAATGCATGCTTTTAACTTTTAACAAAATGCTTTGTTTTCCACCCATGGTATGACTTTCATGTTTCTTTCATCATCTCTAATAACAAAGCAGCAACATTTGATCTCATAGCAGTACACCAGCATTCACAGTCAGATGCAGGCCCAGGCTGTGCAAGGACCATCATTGGTTCAGATTAGGGATTGGAGCAGAGTTTGGAATGTGAAACCTTGGGGCAGCTCACCTTTAACATCAGTCAGGGAATCCCATGACTGCAGAGATGTGATGCTGACCAATCATAGACAGACACTCTGCCTCCTGTGACCAATGTCCCGGGGGGAGTCAGCTATGTTCCTGGCAATGGTATCTTGGGGGTGACACAGAAGATTGAGATGCTGAGTACATGCCATCACTTAAGTTCCTGTATCACATTTCTGAGGAACAAAGATGCTAACTCCCCATGTTCAGAACAGACTTTAACTTCAGCATTCATATTGTGCCTACATAAATCTCTCCTAAAGTTTTGATTTGATACAGTATTGTTCATTTGATGTTTTAAATGGTACAGTGCAATGCTGCTGCCTGCACTGTTGAACATCTATTGTGCTTCAAAAGTTGCTGCGATTAGCCCGTGAGAGAAGAAATTATTGCCTTTTTTTAGTTATAAGGGGAACTAACTCAAGTGGAGATCCAAGTCCCACTCTCACTGGGCAGGGGCTGAACACTTGGTATTTGTGCTGGAGAGCAAGGCTGAAAGAGACTGGAAAGCATTCTTCTCTACCCAAAGGCTTAAGGCACCCGAGCAACTGATGTACAGCTTGTGCTATAATCAGTGGACTATAGTCACAGCTGTGATCTCTGCATGAGATTTGCAACCCATGGATCTGGCCCTGCTGTGTTTTTAGCTTACTTAAAACAACTTGTGTGTTCCCAGCATGTCCTTACAGAAAGTGATGCACATCAGGCTGGGGGCTGCCCCTTGGCCGTATTAGTTCCTGTAGACTACTCACAGCCTGGGCACTGATGGAAAGGCTCAAGTCCATTCTTGGAAGTAAATGTGTTATATATAGGACCCTAGGTTGTCAGCTACTGCAGTGATTAGTGCTCTAGCTGTTAATAAAGAGCTAAATAAATGACATATATTGCTGAAGTACAAGGAGAATTTCTTATGTATGAAAAAATTCATACAGGATTTTATTATTGCTGAAACGGAATGTTACCATTAGGATTGTCCTGCTGATATCTGTACATTTGGTCTAATTATGCCCACTCCTTTAAAAGTTCAGTGGTGTAGAAACTGTAAAATGAGAGAGGGGACAGCAGAGAGCTGCCCCTGAATGGCAGCCTGCGCAGCAGGTAAGCTGTGTGGAGAGGGTGCAGATCTGCAGTTCTATGAGTCCTCTTAACATCTCTGCTCCCTCACATAGGAGTTTCTCCAGTTAGGGGTCCTTTGTAGAGGAGCCTTCTTGCTATTTCTGCTGGTATGCTTCCTGTGCTGTTAACTCTTTATGTTGTTGTAATGCAACCTTAGGGAATTAAGCATGTGCCTGTTAATTCAGCAGTTAAAGTAATATGTAAGAAATGTAGTATTAAAAAAAGGCCAGAAAAGACTGATTTGTTGTTGAAAGCATTGTCTAATGCATCTTGTTGAAAGGGTTCTTGTATTCAGAGAAGACAGGTTTCCTTGACATAAAGCATAGGCCTTGATCCTGTAATTATTTTGGCAGGTGCTTAATTCCCAAAGTGTGAGTTATCCTATGAAATTAAATGCACAGTGAGACAAAGGAGTGGGAAGGGAGAAGGAAGGGATTACAGATGTTGAGAGAAAAGCTAGAGGGGCTCTCTGAACAAATGGGACTGAAAGACGGATTGAAGGAGGAGAGGAAGGGCAATTGGTGGATGAAAACAGGAAAGCAATTCAGATTGAATCAGCATTTGCTGACATGAATTTGACATTAATGGAAAGGATTTGTGAGAAGAATAGTTATAATCTAGTACATTTGTTCTCGTCAATACATTCTGTATGCAGGTAATAACATATAGACTTTGTTTACAATAACTTAAAGTGACATCTTTTTGTTTCAAAAAGAATTCACGGTCAGAAACAAGGAACGCCACACTCACCTGGTTTTCTTCTTCCTTCTTGAAATTTATTTCTGGAAGTCATTAAAATTCAGATCCCATTATTTGTAACAAACAATGCGAAGTGTTGGGTACAGTACTTGGAGCCTATGTTTGTTAAAATGAAGGAAGAGACTCTTCCAACACTTTGGGATTTTATGAATGATTTACATCTGGTGCTAAAGTTCATAAATGAAATGTGGGAGAACCAGATGCTTCATTTCTTGACTACATCGTGTCTGCACATACTGATGGTGAATTGAAAACAGGAATGTCTCATAAATCAAGAAAATCTATTTTTGTACTCTTGATTTCTATTCTGAACATCCATATAACACCCAAACAAATGTGGTAGAATTGGTTCCCTGAGAAACCTTTATGTTTAGTAACAGTGTGGACATGTTAATAAAAAATTATAACAAAAAATAAAGGAGAGAAAAAAATAAATCCAGTCCTCAGAATAAAAAATGCTCTGAATGAGCAACTACTCTTGGAGATCAGTACTGAAGGCACTTTGTTTAGCAAGTGAAAGACTGAATGGAACCACTAGGCAAATTCTGGCAGTCATACAAAGAGCTGAGGTGTGTAGTAAGGTGAGATTTCACAAGTTTTGGCATTAGAGGGAGAAGAAATTGAAAGCCAAATTCTTACTTCAGCAACTAATGTGATAACTGAAGGCAGAGTCTGGCCCACAATTTGAAGAGGAAGACTGAGGCTCACAGGCATACATCTACAGAGAGATGAGTGACATTCAGGTTTTGTTTCATTTTTTTATCCATGCTTTGTAAAGATCCATTGCTCACTCTCCTTCCTTGCTGACTTCTGCTATTGGTCTAAAAACTGTGATGCATGTCATTATGTTCAGGCGTCATTAAAACATTTGCAAGCACATTTTTAATCATTTATTGATCTATTATTAAATAATAAGCACAAGCCTTCCTGTATTCAGGCTTGACTTTTTGCTAGAACAGTCAGATTACCCTCCTTTACTCTTCCCACTTCTTTGATTCCATAGTATGTGTTTATCCACACATTTTAAATTAATATATTACAGTTCCCAAACTACCTGTAAGACATGATAGGGTAGCAATGATAATTATGGATTAATAAGTTGCCTATCAAAGGTTACCAAGTACCAAGTTAAGTATGGTAGGTGTGTGTTCTCTTAGCCTCCAACAAATGGTGGTAATTTTGATAATTCTTTTAGCCCACTGTGCGGGTGTGTGAGGTCATCTTGACTCATCTTGCATTTGCTGTGGGACATAGTATGCATCCAGGCAGTCCTTGCAATTCAGTATAGACTTGTTATTATGTGGTATCTTGTTTATGTGGGTAAACCCTGAATGCCTTGCTAGTTCTGTTAACAATTGAAAACAAATGTTTACTTATTTTTATTTACACATCCTACACACAGATTGAGAGTAGGTGGGCTGGCAGAAGGAAGATTTTAGGAGGAATTTTATAAAGGTGAGGGTAATGCCTTAACAGCCAGGTTTCAAGGAGGCTCTTAAAATATAAGACGCAACATTTGATCGTGGAGGCATTTGTGATGGTGTGGAGGTAGGCACTGCTGGCGGAGCAGGTGGAATTTGTGGGGGTGCTGAACTTGTTTTCAAGGATCACTATGCAGATTGCATGAACACATCATTATCATGTATATGCTTCAATGATGTTTTTCTTGTGGAAGCCAGTGGAAGATTTGCCTTTTATATATATGTGAAGAATGTCAAACATTTTTAGGGGTTATGTTCCCCCATTACATGCTGGGCATTGCACCCACTTTCAGACTGGTGTCACTAAAAGTGTTAGAAGTGCTCTGTTCTTGTCTTAGTTGCCTTACTGCTTAAAATATGTCCCTAAGTAATAGAATTTGTTACATGTCATAAAACACAAGTGAAAGAACTTTTCTTGCCAAATATCAGAAAAATGCTCTCTTTTCTCAACTGCAGAAGTAGATGTGTTCATTTTAAATTCTATTCATGTAGGCCCTAATAAAAGCTATTATAAAATACAATTGTGAGGAGACAAAAAGAGAGATAATATCACTATGGCTCAATATAAAATTTAAGTAATTAAGACATGAAAACTATTACACAATTTACGATGAATGCAATGTGAATAATAAAATGTTTAACCATTTCACTTCTGGTTGGGTTTTTTTTTATTTATTTTTATTAGTGCCTTTTGAAAATGTTTGAGGTTAAAATAGTGCTTAAGATCTGAAATTCATTTGACTCCAGAAGATGAACAGGACTGAAAAGTAAGATAGCTGGGCTTCTGAACTGTCTTGTATATATTTTTTAGATGTTGATGTAAATATGGCACTCTGCCATGTACTGGATTCTGTATGAAAAATGTCACTTTCAGGTGATTTTGATGGTGATAGTAAATAAAACAGGACATACTGAGTGAATTGTGGAATATTTCAGCAGTGCAAGCTAAACAGCTGCTCAATAGTTATGAAATTTTGTAGACAGACTGATGAAACTGTAGATTAAAACAAGAGCAACCAAAAAGGTGCTTGAAAGAAAAGTATTTTTGTACAGGAGTTGCTTAAATTCTGTATTTTTCTTTCATGTGGTTTCACATCTTCCTTCACAGACAAGCACTCTGTCCCCTTCATTGGTGAATTTCAGCAGCCCTATTTGTAGACGGCTGAGAGAACAGTTCAGTCTAGCCTTTCTCTAGTCAAATGAATATCATAATTCAGTATATTTACTAGATGCATTATTTTTTTTGCACTGATGTATGCATGACAGTCACTGGTGTATACTGGCACTTCCTAGTAACACTTAGCAACATCAGCTTTATGATCAGCCCTATCTTTTTACTTCATTCCAACGTGACTGCTTATGTTTGTTTCTAGCTCCAATTTCTGGCACTTTGCTTCCTCTCCATGGAACTGCATTCTTCTGAGCTGCAGGAACGACTAGCTTGTGTCGGTGCTTCAGTAGGTGGCAGTCTTCCCCTTGGATCAGTCCAAGCCAGTGTCCCCAGCTGGTACTGGGTACCCTAAGCAGTAATTGTGCAGGAAGCTAATGATACACCTTCATTTTGCACTGCTGTGGTGTTAGGGAGCAACATGTGCCAGTGCCCAGGCTGGAGTACCTCTTCCACTAGATGCAATCTGTGTGGTTTGGGGAATATCGTTGCCTAGTCTGCCACAGTGACATCTTGCTGTGCTGTGCAGAGGACAGAAGCAAGGCCTATGGTGGACCATCTTTCACATCTAAGCAGCATTTGCAGTCAGGATCCAGTTTGTCCCAAAAAAACTATGTAGAAGATGGAAATGAAGCTGAAAGGTCAGTAAGAGCTTTCCTGTTTAGGCTTACACTTTCAAAAAAAAGCTTAGTGTTCTTTCTGAGTAAATTTGATGACAGCTCGTTTACTAGCCCTTCAAAAGCCAATGAATTGCAGTTCAAGGATAGTAACTGCACATCTTAGACCTTTATCATTCAGGACCTAAATGCTTCAAACTGGATTAAATTGTTTAGAAGTTATTAGTCCTCACTACACCTTAATATCTGGCTATAAGATAGAACTTTAAGTGAATAAATTCTTAACATCTAGTCTAAACCTCCCCTGGCACAGCTTGCAGCCATTTCCTGTAGTCCTATCACTTGCCACAGGGGAAAAGATGCTGTACCCCTGCTTATTCAAACCTACCTTCAAGTAGTTGTAGACACTATAAATAGTGTATTTTGGTCATTGAAAATAATTAAAAAAAAAAAAAAAAGGCTGTAAATAGACCAAAATAGAGGGTCAAATTCATCCCAGTCTGTAAGGGAAATAGTGAGTTTAGTACATCAATATTTTGTCTTAAAATTGCTAAATGCTTTTTTCTAACAACTTTTCATAAATCACTCAGCTGTTTACACACTTTAAGATCAATCATTAAAACCAAAAAGTAGATGTTACAGTTCAAAGCTCAGTGCAGACGTTTTGGAGAAGAAGAGTCGCAAGTTTATGATTCCTTACTCTCCCCAGTAACTCATCCTATACATAGTTTAATATTTGAGATATAAATTATTCATGAATAGTTTTTAGCAATCAGTGAATTAGCCACTTGCAATTAAAAAAAATTGACCTCCTCTTCTTGCATTTAATCTGACTAAAGTCAGTGTCACTGCTGTGTGATTGGGACTCATCTATTTTTATCTGCTGTAGGAGCTGTTTTGAGACAAATTTGACAAAACCACTCTAGAAATCTGAATCTAGAACTGTTTGTGTATGTGTGTGTCTGCATGTATTTGTGGCAAGACCAAGGCTCAGCCCATTGCATGAACTGCACTTATTTCCTCCCTGTCTACCATAGTTAAGAAATAAACCTGACCCTCCACTGATGGAAAACTTTTTAGATAACTCCACATCAAAAGACAATGCAAGCCATAAAAGCAATCTTTTTGCAGAGTCACCAGAAATCTCTAGAAAGCTAGATCATACTGATCAAATATTCTGACACCTCCTTTGGAAAAGCAGTGTCATTTTACAGTAGATTGCCCTTCTGCCCCTTTATCGAGTAGGGCCTGAAAGAAAAAGGTTTACTTTTAGTGTTTGACTTGAAGAGAAATTGAAAATATTCTTTTAAGATGTTTATAATACATTAAAAATGGATCCTGCCAAATACCATGTTCTTCATTTTGCAAAGGCTGCTCTACTTCACTGTCTCCCTGGCTTTTTATTTTTCACATGGTCCAAACTGCTGCCAGAATGTCACTCTAATAGAAAGAGATATAATTTGAAACAGTTATTAATATAAGAAAAGACAGTGTTAGAAAAGGGTTAGCCATTTGAACGGCCAAGTTGTATTACCTCCCTCTTTGGAGCACATGTGTGAATTTATGAAGCTTTGAAGAGGGATACTTTAGACTTGTGTGTACCTTTATTCACTTGGTCACTCAGAGAGTGGAGTTTTGTCTTTCCTTTTTTTTAAGCAGCTTATCAACCACAGCTTTCATTTATTATTTTCATAGCTAGTACACAGTTAATACTTATTTATGAATATATATTACAGTATGAAAAAGGTGTTAGCTACAAAAAGCAGTATGTCACCTTCTGTATTATTAGATAGGTGTGGGAAGTCACGTGGGAGCAGCATTATATATAGAGAGGAGTGTGCACCAAGAAAAACATCTGATACATAGTTTAGAGATGATAGAGAAGAATGAGAAATTTGAGTTACAAAAAAATTGATGAGGATAAAATTTCATAAAGAATGGCAGTTTATGCACAAAGTTGTTGAGATGTCTCAGTTTGATGTAAGAAAATCCAGATCCATGGATTAGGAGAAGAACAAAACCTTAAAGAGACGTTTCAGTACAGTACTGACTCAAAATCTGATTGAACATGTTCAAGAAGTAGTCAGGAATCTAATTCAGTAAGAAATTCAATTCCATATCATTTACCATTTTAAACGTGAATAGGGAGGAAAGCCTTTACAAGCCTTTACAGGTTGAGCAAAAACTAAGAACTGAGACTGGCGTATGGATGATTCCTTTGTCCTGTGAGAGACTGCTAATGTCCAGATTCTTATGAAGGAGTATAGAGGAAAATACTCCCCTAGCTTGCTTTCCCCCAGGCAGGCAACTTTAAGAGAGAATCTGGATTAAATGGTGACAGGTGTTGTGCTTCAGGGAGGAAATTGTTGAATCAGCAGCATAAGAGAAAGGCTGCCTGCAGAGGTTTGTGGGGGAGAGGTAGAGTTATGTCATTTTTCTCACTGGGATTTTCCCTCTGCGGTTAGGCTGCTGCAGATAATGGACCTACCCTGGGTAATGATGTAGACTGTAAGTTTAATGGGTGATAGATTTGGATGGCTTTACTGTTTGTTACAGACTCTCTCATTACCTTTGGGTTTTCTTTCAGGGTCTTTCTGGTTAGAGGTAGTCTCCTTTGCATCTATGGTGATGAGTTGTTCTGGTTTGAAAATTACCACATTTTCAAATATTAGTCATAGTGCTTTTATGCTGAAAAAGCATTTTAGTTTGAAGCTGGAGGTAGCTTTCCTAGTGGGCCTCCTGCATCAGTGTGTGGACTCTACAGATGATTGGTGGACAGAGTCCATAAAGGGAAGGCACTTTTTCCTTCTTCCCTTCCTTCTTCTTGTCATGTGTGCTATCTTTGCCTTTTCTTCCTTCCATGTCTTCACAGACAAGGAGCTTCTCTAGGAGAGATAGCAAGGGTGGTGAGCAATGGCTCTTAATCCCCTGCCACTGAAGGGTAGAATGTAAAAGAAACTTGGCTGCGCCTCTGCTACGGAGGTAGCCACAGCCCTCTTTTGCATGGGAGCTTGAATGCAGAGAGGCTGAAGAGACAAGCTGATCTCTGTACCTGCACAACCCCTTCTATGGGGGTGAACCTGTAGCCCTCCCCTCTTTTGCTGAGGTTTCAGGTACAGAAAGCTGCACCAGCTCCAAGCCACTTCTACTTGATTGCCTTTGAAGATGTCAGACAGAGGTGAGCCCTTAACCCTCCATCTCCCTGACCATAGGGTAGAAGAAGGAAAGGCTCTGCATAAGGCCTGTAAAAGCCCTTGGACTAGACCCCAAAAAGCCTATTCACTATAACAGGCATGGCTACATGTAAATAGCACCATGCTGCCTTGTCTCCACTGGTCTGGCAAAGATCCTGTATACTCTGCCACTGAGAGAGATTGAGAGAAGCCTCTACTAAGAGAGAGAATGAGAGATCACAAATACTGATCTCCTAAGCCTTTGGCAAACAGAGACAAAGAGTCTGGAATTCTGTTGTGTCCTCTACAGTTGATGCTGCTGTAGCCTCAAAGAATAGCCCCAAGCTGATGGGAGGTAGAAGTATGCCAGAGATGTCACAGAGTGCTGATGTCTGCATGAGGATCAGGAGAAGGAACTTTTCCGTAAGCACCAAATGTATATTTTGTGCTGTGTTATTGCCACCCCCTCCCCCCCCTTCTCTTCTGGAAAGTGGGATGCAAGTATGTGTGTGTCTACGGTGGCTGTTATGTTTGCGTGTTATCCCAGAGCTCTCATCTAAGGCCCAAACCCAATGTGTTAGCTGTCTCCTGTTTCTCTCAACTGTGTAAAGGCATTGTGATAGTTTCTGTTTTACCTTCTTGATTATTTTATTTATTTGGGTTTTTTCCTTTTCTTCTTGAGGTGGGTCCAATAAACTGTTGTCTTTCTAGCAAAGTTGCTTCGTTGCCTGTTGAACTCTTGGTGAGAGCTGGTTGTTGTGCTAGAATCACAGGCACCAACCCAAACCAATTTAGACCCTCTTGTTAAACCATTACAGTTGTGTAATGAATTCTGTAAACTTATCCTTATACTATGCAGAATCCAATAATAATAAACTGTGCTTTCTGCTCTCGGCTGTGCTTCTTGGTCTGTGCTACAGCCTTGTCAAAACAAGAAGATAAACTGAAATTCAAATAAACAGCAGTGTAAAACACTAATCTTGTTATTCTTAAGCGTATATTTCCCATTTATTAAAGATGGGCCATTGCCATTAATAGTCTTGTAACCATTCTTTGCCCATCCTTGCCCTGTTGTTCTGTAGTGGCAATATATATAATGATTATCACTAGATAATTTTTAGTATCTCACTGTGGAGGAAATACACACTTTTGTCCAACAATACTCTAGCTAGATCCACCTGGGCAGCTTTCAAGCCTGACATAGCACCATATCATGCTTTCTGAGTCCAGATACCTTGAGTTTTAACTTGAATCCTGAAACTTATGTTTTGTGTTTTTTAAGGTAGTGGGCCCGCATTCAAGACAGAAATTCATATTATGGATTCCACAATGTACTGTGTCAGCGCTAAGAGTCATGAGTTAGTTAGTGCAAAGGCCAGAGAAATGAAACTTCTTCAGCCAACCCTCTCCTTCCTTTGCTCAATCTTATAAGTGACACTATCAGCTTTGTTTACAGAGGTTTTCCAGACCTCTGTTGTTTCTTTTTAGGCTGTTTGTCTGTTAAGTCAATATATTCAAAGCAGAGATGAAGAATGTGAGGATTATCCACTTTGGAAGTCTTCTCTCGATGGACAGACTCGTATAACATCTGCTGATGAATGAGCTTGTTCATTCTCATTACAGTAATGTCTGAATCTACTGACTCTGACTTAGGAAACCAGGAGGTTGTTTGTCCTGTAAACTTTCTCGAGTGCCTGTTGGAGGCAAAGTGTTTCCCCAATCAGTGTGCAATACTAACAATCTCTGAAATGCAAACCAAACAAATAATCCTAAAGCTTGTAGACCATAATAGGAAGGAAGGATATGTTTTAATGTAAATCGACTTAAAAGTTTTCAGACTGAATTGCCTGAAGTGCTTAGGAGTTAGCTGATGATATATAATAGCTGCTCAGTCCTTTTCTTGCTTCTTGGTGCAGGCAGCATTGATTGGCTGGTCTGATTATAGCCCTGCATGTCAAAAAGATGTAAGTTGTTCTTAGCACTAGAAAATCAGGCCTTACTAGAGCAGGTTTAATGCATGATAATCTATACGTCGTAGACATAAATTTTGTGTACTTGAAATTGAAGTGAACTTTGCTTGTATGATGTATCCATGTGGATGTGGCTGATAGATATTAAAGTCTGTTGCAGCTTATATTTATTGATTGTAGTCAAAGTAGAAATCAGTGCCATACAATTTTATTCAATTCAGGAAAAAAAAAACCCTAATTGTTCCTCTGCCAAAGTTTAAGTGCTACATTTTTTCATTAGAATTTAACAAACGTTCATCTTAAAAGGGAATGACAATGGGTCAAACTATTCCACTTTATCTGCTATGAACTTGAAATTTGTCAAAGCTAGTACTCACCCATTTCTCTTCTGGATTTAACTCTCAAATTATCCTTAGAAACTACTGTTTAAAAGCCTTAATATCCTAAAATATTTGAAAAAGAACATTGCAACAGTCTTAACACTTTCACCTGCTGCACATGCATTATATAGTTGCTTTTAGGCAATATTGTTGTTTTTTAAATCTTTATCTATAATGCAGAAGTGTAGTCTTTTAGGGAGCATTCTTGAAGAAGATAGCTGCTGCCTTGTCTGAAGTCTGTGGCCAGAAAGGACCATTCCATAAATGTGTATGAATCAAAGTCAGTTTGAAGTGTAAGCTAAATCTTCATTCTCTCTTCAGATTTATATTGCACTTTATCACTTGCACGTCCTCATTGTGAATAGGGACTCTTCTTGCTGTCATCATGTAACTAATCATCATACTTGAGGAGGTAGGTGTGATCCAGTATGAGAAAGGGTATCTTAATCTTGCCCTCTCATGGTAATTATATTAAATCCAGGATTTTAAAAGTAGACTAAGCATTGATGGGATTAAACCTATTACATATATTTAAGGAAGGCACTTTTATTGTTTAGTGTTTAGTACTAAGTCCCATGTTGAACTAAATCCAAAAATGAGATGTAGATTCTGGCATATCTAAAAATGTTGAAATCGATCTTTTGGTTCTTGCTTTGATGTGGCAATGTTCTTTTAACGCCTGAACAACATCTTGGGTTGAGGTGAAAATGTAATGCAGAGCCTTTTAATTTCATTGTGTTATTTATAATAATTATCTAAGTCAAATTAGAAATAAATGGCTACTAATCTTTGTGTGTATGTCTATGCATGCCCAACAATTGCTAAATGCCACTAGGAAATTAGAGTAATTTTGATATTAAAATGATTACTACCACTTTTGTAATAAACTGATGCGACTTTAGAAGTCTGTCCCTGATATCTTTCATGATTTAAACATCACACAAGCTATAATTGTGCTATTAAAGGAAAGAGAGCTAATCTTTTTGCATTTGAAGTAAGCCCTCATAATCAGACCCGACAAAGCCAGACAGATCAAAAAAGAGTAAAAAAGAGCATTTAAGGAAATTAGTACAAGTGTCATTTAAAAGGTAAAAATTAATGCACTTATTATTGAAATACAGTTGAAACCTACGTTCTTTTCATTCCTTTGATATTGCTAAAGCATAAAACATTCAATTAACTTTCCATTGTGTTTGGGGGGTAGTGAGGAAAGGCAAAGCATTGTCAGTAAAGTGGTAGGTGTGTAGGTGGTGTGTGCAAGGCAAAAATTATTAGATATGAGCAGAGGGTACAGCAAAGGCTTTCACTGTGCAGGTGACAAAGCCAGTCAACACTTCTAGTGTGTTCCAGGACAGCATTCTTGCATGTGTACTGCTTTTCCTAAAGACACATTACTGAGCCTCTGAGAAGGTAGCATGCTCTCATTTCATCCTCTCCAGGGAGTATTTCTTTTCCTGATTTTTATTATCTAAATCATTGAAACCTGCATGGTTGTGCACCTGTATTCTAATAAAATGTGAATACAGATAAATTGATAATATTTTGGATCACTGAATAATAGTACTTTGCAACATAAGTGAAATAGATAAGTTTAATTTGTACTTACCCTCCGCTATAAATATGAATTCCTATGGCTATATTCTTTTATTCTTTGAAAGCCGTTACTAACAGTGCGGAATTATATAAACTGATTTAAGATATTTCAGAATATATTCTTGATTTGTAATTGTTATGTGTTGTCAACAGGGAAGCTGCAAATAATTTGTAGTAATGCAGTATTTTTTCCCATCCTTTTTACTCTTTAAAGGGAAAAGAGCTTTATAAATTTATTTTTTTAATACGAGTACTGTAATGATGCAAAATGTACAGACAGAAAATTTTAAAAATCACACAGAACAGAAATCCTTCTGAACTCATTCAGCTGGCTTGTTAGCAAAACCTTTCTAATATATTGATGAAGACATTTTCTCCCTAATTCCAGCATCCTACATTTTATTTGAATTTCAGTAATATTAAGATGATGCTGTAATGTTTAACATGCTTTAATTAAAAGAAGTATTTGCTAATTGGCATAAAATATCTGTGTGATTATTTTTCCATGTATTTACAATTTCGCAATAAGAGAACAGCTGCTAAATATTTTCTTACATGCTGATTCCTCTTAATCAACATTCTTCTTAATGGAGGCAACAAAAGTTAGAAATTGTGTTTCATGCAAACATCAGCATGATGACAAAGGCGTGCCCTTTAGGGTACAAATGAGCAGGTTTACCGCAAAACACTTCTAAGTGGATAGGAGATAAATCTTAGTTTAGACCCTTGCAATACTGAGCACCTTCCAAGCCAAATAAGTACTAGCACTTAAAGAAAATATTACTAGTTTTAACACCCGAATCCACTCGATGTTGTGATTATTAGTCCTATTAATATATGATAGAAGTTAATGCCATAGTGACAGATTTAATGCTTTGTAAATATGCTGAATTAAACTGGAAAGGTAAAAGCAACTATTAGCCTCAGACCTAAAATGGACACACTAATCAACTGGCTTTTTTCTTCCTATCCTTTTTATAGATGGCTGGGAATACAGGTTTTATTTAAAATGCAAGGCTGGAAAAAGCTTAGCTAAAGGAAAAATAAAGGGTCTTGACCCTTAAGTATTGATTCCATTCTATTGATTACAAGAGGTGGGGGTGGAGAGACTTTTAAAAAATGTTATGCTAAAAAGAATGGACAAAGCAGATGTAAGTAAAAGTCAGCCTGTGCTTTGTTATTTACAGAACTAGAGTTTCAGATTAAAAGGCAAAGTCGAGGGAGATCAGGGCACACATGAACTTCAGAGCTGATGTTCAGTTCTCATAGAAACCAAAAGTTCTCACCTCTCCTGGCAGGAGAGCTCTGTCAGTAGAATTTTCTGTCTGTGGAAGCCCGGATATCTAGCAAGGTCAGGATCCACATTTACTGAAAATTCCCTACTGTGGGCAAAGGCACCTGTTGCCAAAGCTTCCTTTCTCTTCAGCCATGCTAGACAGTAGAGCAAGAAGAAAAAAAGTCTAGCAGTCACTGACAAATCGGGAGAAACTATAACAAAAATTATAAACTTGCCTTCTGAACCACAGAAGGCCAAAGCCACAAAGTATTCACTATAGATATGTTGACAAATGGAAACAGGAGAGAAGTGCAGAAAAATGGGTAAACTAAGGCAGCAATACATATTTTAAACCATTGCTATACTTTCATCATGTCTACTTAGCTTTTCCATACCATACAGCCCAGGCTGCTGACAGGACTTTCCTCATTCTTATGCCAAGAAATAATAAATTGTGCTAACTGTTTCTTTGCATAGGTTTGTTATAGGCATGTGGAATTCTACAGAGAGGTTCTCTTAAAGACATTGAAATTACACAGTAATTGCTGAAGGACTTCTAATCAACAAAATCTGATTTGCAATTTGGGCAGATGATCTAGGACTCAGAAACGTGCTGTTCTCCTCTGATGCACATAATATTACCATTATAGAATCACAGAATCATTAAGATTGGAAGAGATCTCCAATATCATCAAGTCCAACCGTCGTGCCCTCTAAGGTATGTTTTCAATTGCCAGAACGACATGTTTTTTGAATGCTTCCATGCTCTACCGCTTCCGTGGATATCCTGTTCCAACACTTGACCACGCTTCCCTCACTCAATCCCTTCATCCAGATCATTGATAAAGATGTTAAACACAGCTGACCCCTGGGGAACACTGCTTGTAACTGGCTGTCAACTTGGCACCAACTCATAATGTTTCATTATGTTTCTTTCCAGTTATGTTCTTGCTGCTCAAGGAAGCCTTGTCAAGGCTATGACCACAAAGGAGTTAGGCATGAGTGATCTGGGCCAGCATGGTGCTTTGCATGGAGTAAGTCCTGCTAAAACAGAGTCTACATAGGATAACACAGTGTAAGATAACTGTATTGCTGAAGTGACCAGCTGTCTCACGCATATCTACATGACGTTTCAACATGCTATCTAGAAAATACCTTAAACTATCATAGTCTGTTCTCATTTTGATGTGCCTTCACCTTCACCAGTGCTCTTACCTCATTTATGCTTTCCAAAGACAGATCTGGGTAATATGGGTATACGTATTTTGTTAAGAATGGTCCATGGATTTTTAAAACAACATTTCTTTCCAAATTATTTTCTTCTACAGTTTTTGTTAGTTGCGGTATCATCAGTTAATTCTGCAATCAGTGATCTGCTTCACAGTGCAGATTTAGTGCAGCCAAGAAACATGAAAAACTAAGTCTTGGTATAGAATCAAAGTGGAAATAAATTAATTTGGAGATTTTTTTTTACATTTTACTTTTTGTCACCAGTATATACTTCTGCCTGTTTTTTTTTCCCTTCAAAAGAAGTTTCAAAAGACAATTTCCTCTATATAACAACTCAAAAATAACATGTGTGCCTACTAAATTATAACATCCAGGACAGCTGATTTCATTAATATTAAACTCCATTTGCAGTGGTTAGTGACAAAAAATGTTTCTCAAGGGAAGTAAATATTTATTTACATATTTATAAACTTTCTCACTGCTTTTCATGAAACTCTTTAGCAGCTCATGCAAAATAAAGTGTTATATTATAACACTTATTACACTATATAATAAAGGATACTAATTGGTTCACCTCTGAAAAAATTAAATGTAAAGATCATAATGCAAATTTGGGAGCTCCAGAACTCTTTACTTGTTTGTTGAGTTTTGCCCACCGTTGTTTTATCCATGTGTGGTCTTGATCTCTTAGAAATTGCTTGAGGTATGAAACAGTCCAGTCTGAAGCTGGGAAGAAACTCCTGCCATGAGGTCAGACTAGTTGAACTGAGGACTGGATCTACTAAGGAATGCAATCTGTGAAGGAGCAGCATGGGCAAATTGCTATCCAGGGCTTAAAGACCTAGGTTCTGCCCCACAGAGCTCCCCCTCTGCCCTACAGCTCCCACCAGGCTGGAACACGATGTCTTCATTGTTTCAGAAGGGCATCACAAAGGTAAAATACATTAAAGACATCAAGGCATTTAGACTTTGCAGCTTTGAAGGAGGAACATGGGATCATGTCAGCACCTTAGGAAAAGAAGTCAATTAATACAGACATATCTTCACTTTCTTTGAAGTAAATGTAAAAGGGGAATCCTATCCTTCAAAAGAGACAGGAATGTAAGGTGAGAAAATGAAAGGCTGCTATGATGGTGGCAAAGGCATGCATGATATTATTGTAAGACTGATGACTAGGAATTAGAGAAGGCCCATACGGTCTAGCTGTATATTGTAAACAAGAGTGGAGTTTTTAATGCAATTTTTTAATCTTCAGAGACAATTTATGGGCTGCTTGCTGAAGGGTGCCCAAGCATTCTTTCAGCATAATTTCTCCTGAAGCCTGACCTTGGCCATGGTGACTCATTGCAGCTGTGCACCACCAAGTATGGATGGCAGTGCTGGGGCTCAGATGCAGTGGTCATGGGGACTTCCACTCACTTCAGACCTGCAGATCTCCCTGTGTCTTTCTGCTGCCCATGGGTCTGGCTTCTGCAAAGGAGGGAAGTCAGGCACATGCCCCAGCTTGCCATGGTGTGGCATTATCCAGTGGGGCTCAGCTGGTGTTTCTGGGAAAGCCCCATTCTCTCCCAAAGGATAAATCTTTTTTCCTAGTATATTGCTGATATTCAGAGGAAGAGGATTCCTCATCCAGGACATTGGTCCTCTCCTTGGAGGTCCTGGTAATCTGTGATATGTGCAGGTTTCCTTGCCCTTGACAAGGTCCCAGTACAGGCATCTGGTCTTCTGTAAGTAAACACTAGAAGATACAATCTGCATTTAAAGATCAGAAAATTGATACCTGAAAAAGTGCTGTATAGATGTATAAACAATAATAACAATAAAAAAGGTATCACTTTGGTCATATAGCCTCCCTTACTGCTCTGCCACCATTATGCTAATAATGATGAGCGGAGTGGCAAGAAAAACGGAGCTATTTTTCCTATTGATATGCACTGAAGGAGTCATGCTTCTGAAGGAATGGAAAGAAATGGTGTCTTTTTCCTGGAAAAAACCAAGGGAGAGACAGGGAGTGAAGCTGCCTTTTACTGTATACAAATGTTTTTCTAGTGTGGATCATTACTTTGTGTTTCGGAGGCAGTTAAAGAAGTTCTTCTTGGAGTAAAGACCAGTGAGCTTGATATATTTTTTTCGCCTGCAAAAACGTGTGGGGTGGCTGCTTTAAACGTCAACTCAGATTCTCCTATTTTATTTTTTATTTTGCCTTAAAAGAACCCAAGACTTCTAGCTAAGAGAGATTGACTTAATGTAAAGTTTGTATGAAATATGTTTAAGATCTTTTTTAAGTGATAGAAAAGAAGGAAGAGAAAGAAAGAAGAAACAGAAGATAAACTCAGTTTATTTGGAAAGAAAGTTATTTTATAGGAATGGTAAAACAAGGTGCAAGGAGAGTTAAGTTCTGCAAATGGACTTGGTGTTTCTGAGTCCTATTTCTTTTCAAGTGCATTCAGTGAATTGCAGGCAACAAAAACACAGGTACATAACTGCCATGAAGGTATCCACAACACTGGCAGCAGTCGCTACCTAAAATGCAGATTCATTCTGACCAAAACTTACTATGGACCAGAGTAAATTACAGGTTCAGATGTCAGGCAGGAATATAACACTACACAACTGATGCACAAGTTTTCAGAATATTCTTTTTTAAAAAGATGGTCTGAAATGTGCACACACATTTGCAAAAGTGAAAACTTTACCCAAAAAAGTGTAGCCAGATGAGAAAAAGAAAGATGAGAGCTCATTAAGTCCTGAGAAGTTCCCATCCTGATTTAAAGGAAGAATGTGGCTTAGACCAGCTCTCCAGCAAAGCTCCATTCAAAATTTAGTAGGGTGTGGCCATTCTAAGAAGCTAGGAAAAAGACAAGGTAAGGACAGAAACAATAAAATCAGATTTTAATGTCTGTGAAGCCCCAATCTTTCTCAGGTCTTTGGCAAGTCCCTGGAATCATCAGGTGTTTGTCAGGGTAGGTGCATCTGCCACAATAACTTACTATGATCTTATTACACCGTTCTCTACTGAAAAACATAACTAATCGTTCCAGTCTTGCAGTGGCAATAGGACATCTCTGGCTTTTGTTTGTAGTGGTGTCGATTGTGAATACAGGGCTACAATTTCATAAAGCAGCCTTGGGCCTGTCATACAACTTAGCTTGAAGTTCAGGTTTCAGGTATTGATGTGCTTATGGACATGCAGCTGTACCTATGATATTCTGAAATCGTTATGCCCTACCCATGTACAAGATTTGCTCTTTCATGTGTCTTGTTACAAATTTAGTATTACAGCATGTATGTTTTTAATATTTAAGTGTCACCCAGAGGCTGCTCTGTGTTGTCTGCTCCCCGATCCTGCCCCTCCTTACAGTCACAGTAATTTATGTCCTGATCCATGCTCTGGGAATTAGTGTCATGGCACCGAATAAGATTGTAAAGAAGTAAATTTTTTTTTTAACCTCTGTATGTTGAAGGTACTTATCTTGTTGCATGAATATGGATGATGGTTTCCTATGAATATGGAAAAGGCTGGGGAGGGATGGGTCAGTGTTTAACTGCTCTTAACCTTTCCACCAAGTTGACCTTACCACAATATGATGCATAGGAGAGGTCAGGCTTAGCTGATTTTCTGTAGAATGCCATTAGTAATTTTTTGCCACGTATGTTTGCCCTAAAGCCTTGTTTGCCACCTATATAATTATTAGAAGACTCTTATAATTGTATTTGAAATTCTAAGTTGACACTTATGTCACAGTACCATGGCACAGTATTATGTTTAATTTCTCTTTTGTTAGTCTCATTTAATGCAGTGAAGAATTATACTCAAAAGAAGATCCCACACACTTCATTCCCTTTGCATTACCAGCTATGTGTTCCTCCCATACCTGTTAGAACCATCAATTTAATTTAAAAAGAAAAGAAGAAGAAAAGCATGCACAGGTTTGCACACTCAAAATATAAAGTGGGTAAACACCTGATTTCAGATGTTGTTTTCTGAAGTAAAAAGACATTAAGATAGGCAGAATTGGAGTAGTATTAACAGTCACTAGTTGTGACTTTTATATATTGCACAGAGCTGTTTGGTCCAAATTTTGTTGGCCTGATCCTTCTAAAGAGGAAATTGTCTTTCCATTAGCTTCCTGCTTCACCTTGGCAGACTTGTTTGGGCATCTGCTGCAGTGTCCTCTTTCATCCCAGAACCCATGGATGAAGTATCATAGAATAAAGGCTCATGAGGAAGTGTTAAATAGCAGGTGACAACCAGGCTGCATGTTTATTCTCTCTGGGCCTACCTGGTGCAGCCATGAAATTTTTGTCCATGAATAGCCACATTGTGGAAATGGGACAGGATGAGCATTTGAGTTTCTTAGGTGATGTTGTTATGATCTTCTACATAACAAAACCCTAGTAGCACCTGATCTCTTATGTAATCTTGAAAATTCATAATGGCTTTCAGTGCCAGGGGGAGCTTGATCAGAACTGATTGCAGATAAGGTTCTAGAGCGTGAGAACATACTTGGATTTAAACACAGAAAGAACGTTGCAGCAGCTTTTTGTCTTTGTGTTGTTATTTTTTTAAAAAAATGTTCATTTTCAAATTTTGTAGAGGGCTATGGAAGCAGAGGAATGCAATTTGAAGACACAACGAGTAAGCACTGTAAAAGAGGTGGAAGAGTACCTTTTCTTATTAGTGACTTTCTATTTAGCCATATCTTTTGGAATGCCTGAAAACTTTCACCTGCAGATTAATATGTGGGTTAACAGTACATAACAGTTTTACTGTGACAGCAACCCTGGTTTATCAGGATTCTTCATCTGTCATTCCCTATACATTTCAGTTTTGCAAAAAAATTGCCAAACAGTAGAGACTTTACACTTTTTTCAGTCATTGAAAATTGATGTACTAGGAACATAAGCTTTTCCAGAGAAGATGAGTAAGTATAGAACTTACTGGTTTATTTGACTCATGTGGTTAAGGTATGCCAACTTCTGCAGGCAAGAGCAAGGCAAAAGAAAGGTTAACGACAGATACACATCTGATATCTACCTAATAAATGAAGTTTCCAGTTGTAGAATTAAGTTAGTAGAATATTACAGAAGTCTGTATTGGAAAGAAATTACAGATTGAGATCCACGGTAGGATTGTTTTTTGCCTTTGTGCAGCTATAAATACATTGGACATACGTGGATGCTTTTGTGTAGCAGTGTCTTTGAAGTCAAGCCCACATCTTTGAATGGTTGGCTATTTTGCAGGTTAAGTATAAATGCAGTTGTATTATACTTTTATTATTTACTGTTGCACTAGTAACAGTGTGCTTAGCTCAGTATTGTTATTTGTGTTTATGCCATACACTTCCAAGATAGATAAATTAAAATAATTTCTTAAACCCATTAATTGCTATGGACACATATTGCATAATGCAGAGTACTTTCTGAGTGAATTAGCTCCATTCCACAGTGACTATCCTTTCCTATTTCACCTGAAGATTATCAGTTTCTACATGGTATACAGATGTATCTACAGAAAATATACTGCAGACTTGATAGTTTAAACATGCAAAACAGCTGAAGAGTAGGAAAAGAGATTCCCGTGATCTAAAGTTGGTCAGGGATGATGTACACTACCTGCAGCATCTAGTCAGTGCTCCATCCATATTGCCATCCCTTTGGAAGAGCAATCTAGTGTAGATTAAGATACTCACACTTGCACAAAAGGGTTTGGGGTTTTTTTTTAATTATTATTATTATTATTATTATTGTAAAGTAAATGTCAGCTATTCCATCTGCCCCTCAACATAACCATCATTAATTAGCTGATTTCTTTTAGACGTTGCAGCAGAGGTGGATTTTTAAGGATAGATTTCGAAGAAACCAGGACAATCGCCTGACAGCTCAGTTCAGGGAGGGCACTTCATGTGTGAGGGGCAGGGTGGAGCTGTGTGTGAGAGAAGCTGACAGACAGCAGAGATTATTGTTGTTGGTGGATTAGAGGAAAGTGTGTGTGTGTGTGTGTGAATGAGAGAAAGAGAAATGCTATTACAGATGAGAACAGACAAATAAAGAAGGGTGGAGTTTTGAAGATCCTTGAAGCTGAGGACATGAAGCATGAACTTGCTGTTACGAAACCAAGAGGGATTGAAAAGGGGGTGACTGCTGTGGTCAGAACAGGCAAGAATATATACCTCAAGCACAAGGAAAAAACATAAATTAATGATGCACTGTATCTTGATAAGCTCAGAAAGCACAAATTGGCAGAACAACCTCTGCTTCCAAAACCTTTTAGATGCTGAACAAATTTTGAGGAAGAAAAAAGAAGAGAGATAGCATCCAAAATAGCACATTTAAAAAAATAATAAAAAATATGAGCAAGGGCATTTGCAGTGCTAAAGCAGAATGTTAATTGAAATCCTACTGTGCCAACAGGAACATTGGAAAGAGACCAGTCAGGATTAGACTAATTAAGATGTCTTTAAAAAAAAGCAGGAAAAAAAATCTACTGTAAAACTGAACAGGTTGGATTGTCTTAAAGAGGAATTTACTAAATGCATAGAGAATTATTAAAGAATTTGTAATGTGTGTCCATCTCACAAAATATGCATTGAAGTAAACTGGAATGTTGACATAGTTTAAGTTGCCTTCTGAGTACCTTTGGGAGCTGACTTCTGGTAATGTGTTACATAGCAGCTCTTTGTACTCTACAATTTTATTTCAAGGAAAGTTGCTAATTGCTGCTTTAAGTAAGTAGATGGCTTCTGTATAACACGTTGTAGTGGGTTTCTCTGACATAATATTCCTAAGACCCCCTTCATTGTATTTGCTTACTCTCATTAAGCTCTGTGTGCCTCACTGTGGAAAGGGGTAAAGGGAGGTTCATTCTTAGGTGGTGAATGGAATTTATTTTGTTGTGGTAAGGATATTGTCTAAGGTGGTCTTGTCACAACTGTGATAGACAGGAGATACACTTCTTTCTGTCCTCTCAGTAGCCAGTGCTCTTGGGCACCACAAAAGTGCTTGTATGACACTAGAAGAGGATCAGCAAAGGCAGAGATTATGTTTCAGATTCCCTTTGCGAGGACCAGCATGATATGGGATCCAGATTTGAGTCTGAGGTCATTGGTAGAAGCAGTGTTTGCCCGGCAGCTTCCATAACTGGAGCTGATGATCCACATCCAAGTTTACTACAGCCCTTGGGAAGAAGATAACCGTTGCTTCTGACATTACAGAGCGGTAATGGCATTTGACAGAAGAAACCATGAATATTTTAATCTTTTAAAAGGACTAAGGAGTATGTCTAGCATTGAGTCAAGCTGTTTGAATTATTCAGTGTGAATAAGTGAGCCAATTTATTGGACCTTTTCCTTGTTCGCAGATCACTCACAACGTCATCCTTCTTTCCATGACCAGAGTTGCTTTTCTCAAGTGTTCTGCAAATAGTTTATACAAATGTCAGCCAATAGAAATTTGATCTATTTCAATTGATGATTATTAGCTCTTAGCTTTAATTCTCCAAACTATTGCTTTTCTATAGTTGGATGGAAGGACTATTAAAGTGGGAAAAAATGAATAAATATACTGGCAAATACTCCTTCAAACAAAATTCTGAATATGTCTATTCGTCTATTTATTTATCTATTATACTTGCTATCTGTATAATCATAAGAACAAATAAACTTTTATCTGGCAGGTGGATTATAGTGAGGCTTGAATTGTATAAAATCCCAACAGGAGCCTTCTCAGGAACGAGGGTCTTGTGCTGGCCAGATCCACTTATGCTTGGCCCTGAAAATGTCTCAGCTATTCAGAAAAGCATGACATCTCATGTATGTTTACTGTGTTCAGCAATAGTTTAAAAACCTGTGTGCTTTATTTGAGCCAAAAAACTGCAAATGAAACAGAGTGAATATGAGAGAGATTAATATGGTTAAATCAAACAGAGCTCTAGGGAATGTTTCAGAGCCTTTATACTATTTTACTTCCTTGGGATTTGCATTGGTGTATTTATTTACCAAAGCCAGAGTCTTTCTACAAAAATATTCTGTAGTGACTTTCTTGGGAGGTCTGCAGCTTATCTCACATTTGTACATCTATGAAGTCAACTGAAACAAGTAAGTCTGTCAGTGTAAAATCCTCATATTGATATAGTGCCTTTCTTAACATCTGATATGAAACTACATGCAATACTAAAGGCAGAATCTTTCTAGAAAATAGCACAGACAGTAAATCCCATTCTAAGCCATTTGTCTAAGCAAAATGGAGTGTACAAGGTACTAAACTGGGCTGACAACCTGTATTTAGTGTAATGATTTATTTGCTCTTTGGCAAGCTCTAACCATTTACTATTAACTATTGCAGAGGAAAGGTAAGGTTATTATTACCTTATAAAGTAAATAGTGATACTTAACAAAACAGAACATCTGCCCCCCTTATTAAAATATTTTGACAGATTTAAACCGGTTAACATTTAATCTCATTTGTTAATTATGGGAAGCAATAGTATGTGTTCTGAAGACACAAAAATAAATATTTTTGTGATTAGAAAACTTGTTACACTCCAACAATAATTTTTTTCTCAGGGTTCTTTTCTTAATCTGAAAATAATATAGACATTACTTTGGCAATGCTGTAAATATTGAGGCTATTTGGAACTAAGCCTACTAGTTTAGATGGCTTAAAAACCCACCCTTATTTATCTTACTGGCATATAAAAAAGGGAAATATAAAACCAATTCTCTGTGCTTAGAAAATCAGTTTGGTGTATAGGAATCTAAAGGGATAGGTCATAAAGTCTTCTTATTTTGAGCATTCCACAAATGGTGAGTGCCTCACTACTGGATATTCAATTTTATCTTTTTATGAAAGCCCGAAAACGTACCATTTATGTATTCTAAGAGTCAAGGATAAAACCTGAAAGCTAGCCCAGTAAAACAATACCATTAATTTTTAGACATATCTGTAATTTAGTCCCCTACATGGCTATCTGACCACAAGCAGGATGCCCCGACAGGGGCAGCACAAGTATGCAGGCAAGAACAGCCAGACCTTCCAAGTTAGTGACTATAGATTCACAACTGGTTGAAATGATTCTGTAACTGAAGCTTGAGATACTTGATCTAGACTGTGTGCTTGTACCTTCAGAGTCTGTCCTTCTTTGGCAAAGAACTCACTGCTTTATACTTTTTCTGCCTTTCTTTCCCCACATTTTATGTTGGTTTTTTTGTTTACATAGAAATGATTTTAGCAATAGGCTTTTTTCCTCTTTGTACATTTACACAGTATCCAGCATAGAGAGGTCTGCAGAAGGCTATAAGTGTAGAACATAGAACCAAAAAACTTGAATGTGTCCTTGTGTAACTGGAACTACTCTGCTTTGTAATGGCTCCATTGTTATATGCGATAGAATGTCCGAAATCTCTACGCTTATCAACTTTGTTTTATATAGCACTTTGTCTACAATATGTCAAAAGCATTTTAAAGAACAATAGCTACTGACTTGAATAATCAATTATAGATAATAATACATTACAGTACAGATAGCACGAAGTGTATAATTATAGTATTTGATTTGGTTCTAATAGAAGTCAGTGGCAAATTAATGTTCACGTCATTGGTGGAAGCAGGAAGCCCAGTGCAAATAAATGCTCAGCATAAAGTTAGTTCTGAACTCTTTATCAGCTGTTCACAAATGTCCCATAAAAATTCAGCTTAAGCTGTATTTTTCTGTGTTGAGTCCTTTTTGAAAGATGACCTAGAACCATTTATATAGGTTATATTAGTTTATTCTTTTTCCATTTCAGTATTTACTTTATGGCCTCTCTATGAGCTGAATCTCCATTTAAAATAAGGTCAGTCATTAGAACCTGGAGTATAATCTACTCAATGGACTTCCCAATTTCCTGTATATTCTTAAAGAAATCGTATTTTTCTGAACATCTATTCCATTTTTTAGAAATTCATAAAGATATCTTTTCCTGAACAGCCCTTCCCACCCTTTGCTTTTAACCTGAAACGTATAACTAATCCCTAATACACATATATGTAAAACATTATTTGTGACTGGTTGTGTGACTTTCATAGCCTTCTTTGTACTTCAGCTGGATAAGAGGAAGCTTTCTACTATGCTTTCTGCTGCAAAGATTTTGGAAAGAGAGGTTTTCAAATTATATCTCAATGAATTGTAGAAAACAGAAGCTGAAGATTTACTGTCCCTGAACATTTCAGCTAATAAATCTTGAATGACTACTGTGAGAAGAGTTCTGGAGAGTGTTTATATCTAGTTTTAAATGAGCATTTATTTGTTTTTATTAATTTTTCGCTTCACACAGTTAATGAGTTTCCACAGCATAATCTAAGAGTCTTTAATTTCTCTGTGTCCTATGTCTTTGTGCTGTTCTGTGTTTTAGTGTCTATTTTTGTTTTCCATGTATCTTTTTCATAGTCTAGCTTGATTCTCCCATGTGGTGGTTTGGCTCTGGCAGAGGGCCAGGTGCTCACCAATGTTGCTTTATCACTCCCTCTTCTTGGAGGGACAAGGGAGAGAAAAATATACGTAAATGCTAGCAGATAAAGACATCAGTTTAATAAAACAGGATGCTAAACCTATATGAATAAGCAAAGATCATTAATAAAGATGATTCTCTACTTCCCATCATCAGTGTCATAGTTATTAAGGATCGGAAGGTACCTCGAAAGATCACCTGGTCCAATCCCCCTGCCACAGCAGGGGCACCTAGACCGAGTTGCATAGGAAGACATCCAGGTGGGTCTTGAATGTCTCCAGAGAAGGAGACTCCACAACCTCCCGGGCAGCCTGTTCCAATGCTCCGGCACCCTCACTGGGAAGAAGTTTCTTCTGGTATTTAGATGGAACCTCCTCTGTTCCAGCTTGCATCCATTGCCCCTTGTCCTGTCACCAGACCTTGAGGAGATTGTGGTTCATCCTCCTGACTCCCACCCTTCACATATTTATAGACATGAATGAGGTCACCCCTCAGCTTCCTCTTCTAAAGAGACCCAGCACCCTCAGCTTTTCATCATAAGGTAGGTGCTCTACTTTCTTCATAATCTTCACTGATTTTTGCTGGACACCCAAGATTGTATTTTCCTCAAGATTTTCCTGAGTTAGCTTGCCCTGATGTTTCTTGTTTGGGAATTTTCCCATTCTGTGCTCACCAAATAAAAAACCTGAAGCTTATCCAGTATTCTAACTGCAAGCAGGTTTGTGTTTAGCTGCCATCCTAGGCATCAGGGCCCAATGCTTGCAGTCGTTGTTGCAGAGGACAAAACACCATCAGTAAATAGCCCCCACCTTCCTCCTTTCCCTTTGCTTTTATATTTGGGATGATGTCATATGGTCTGGAGAACAGTTTGTGCTGTGAAGAATTTAGATCACAATCTCGTTATTCTCATACATGGATCTCACTGTTCAGATTTCTACCATCAGTTCTTATGATGGTGTTATTGGGACGTATTTGACCTTATTAATTAGAGGGGTTTGCACTCTGTGACTGAAATGCGAGGGCTCATATACCCTAATTTTTGTGCATAAAGGTCATTCATTTGGGGTAATAAATCTAATGTTTCATTGGTAAAGGAGGCAAACTTAGTTGCTGGTAGATGAGAAGCTGGACATGAGCAGTGAGAGCTTGCAGCCTGGAAAGCCAATCGTATCCTGGGTTGCATCAAATTAATTGTAGCCAGCAGATTGAGAGAGGGGATTCTGCCCCTCTGCTCTGCCCTGGTGAGACCTCATCTGGAGTCCTGTGTCCAGCTCTGGAGTCTTCAGTACAGAAAGGACATGGAGCTGATGGAGCAGGTCCAGAGGAGGCCACAAAAATGCTCAGAGGGCTGGAGGCCCTCTACTCTGGGGACTGAGGGAGCTGGGGCTGTTCAGCATGGAGAGGAGAAGGCTGCAAGGAGACATTATAGGGAATTTCAACCCCTGGAAGGGGCCTGTCAGAAGGCTGGGGAAGACTGTTGCCAAGGGCAGGGAATGATAGGATGAGGGGTCGTGGTTTGAAGCTGGAAAAGAGCAGATTGAGGCTGGACAGGAGAAAAAAATTATTGAATCTGAGGGTAGGGGATCCCTAAGAGCAGGGTGCCCAGAGAGGTGGTGCAGGCCTCATACCTGGGGCCATTCAAGGTCAGACTGGATGGGGCTCTGGGCAACCTAGTCTGGTGAGTGATGGCCCTGCTTGTTGTAGGGGTGTTAGACTAGATGACCTCTGGAGGTCCCTTCCAACCCTATGTTGCTATGCCTTTGGTCAGTTTGACTTAGCTGGTCTGGCCCATCCCTCATCCCTGCTCATCTGGGAAGGGTGTCAGGAAAGAAAAAAAACAGCCCCCAGCCTTGGAGCTGTGCAAGCACTGCTCAGCAGCAGTCAAAGCACCGGTGTGTTAGCAGCACCCCTCCCCTTCAGATACCACCACAGACACAGCACCGGGAGAGATGGCATGGGGTGGATCAACGCCATCACAGCTAAACCTGATGCATGCTCATCCATCCATCCATTCTATGTCTGTGGTCTTTCTGACAAGATTTTGTGACCAAGAGCAGTAGGCTCAAAATTCCATCCAGTTTTTCTCAGACTCTACTCTGAGTCATAATCTCACCTTCGCATGAATGAGGTATTCAGTACTTTATTTTAGCCTGAAGCACTTGTGATACTTGGGGCCTCAAAATTATTTGTGTTTATTCCACATACAGGTTTGTGGTGTTTTTTAAATTTAGGCCTAGCGTAAGCATTGAAGCATACATATTCAGTGAGCCTGTTATCTTAGTTGCTTTCATTTTGTCATTTCTTCACTTCTGTGTAAGTTAAAGCTTTTTTTCCTCTGTGCATGGATTTTTGAAACTGCTCTAAACATCTGTCAAAGACATATGTCCTTTGCATAAAGTGTGTAGGTGAGCTCTTATAATCAAGTTTAAAGAGAGATAGGTTAAGAAGTTATGCTCTGCCAGCCATATGGGAAGTGGTGAAAGAACAGAAGCTGGGCACTTAGTACAGCACACAGCAATGTGTAGCAGTTACTATCTGTATTGTAAGCTTCAGAGCTAGCCTTACAGATAATAAAAACTTCAAAATATTAACCCCTCCAGTGTTTCATGTTCAGAGGCTGTTACTCAATCTTTCATGTTTTTTTAAGTATTTTTTCCTCCCACACTTTAGTTTTTATGAAAAATAGACATTCCCTTCCTGAGTAATTACAACCTTTCTTTTACTGCCTTTAAGCTCCATAAGATGAGCTATTGTGCTAAATAATTAGCACATGCCATTCAGAATATTATAAGAATTATATGCAACATCAAGCAGGAACTATACACTGACACATGAGCATATTTTTCATGAAGCTGCACTAAACAGAAATTACGTATTATCAACAGGTGCATTTAAAAAAAGTTATTAATTGTTGAGGGAGAAATAAAAGGAACAGAACAGTGTCATATTCAGCCATTAACACAGTATAGCATTTTCAAGTTAGCAGTGATTTGAACCATGACCTCTTTGAACATATCCTTTATTCATTTGCATACACAAACATTAATCCTTGTGCTTGAATACAAAAATGCATTTAAATAAAACCACATTGTGATGTATAATTTATTAAGTAATTGTGGCTGGGATGTTATTTGAAACAAAGAAAACAACTATATTTAAATGCCATACTCTAAGGGAACATAATAAACACCAACTTTTTAATAAAGAGGAAGAAATCTTTTTTCCTAGGACACCACTAATTAATAGAGATTTTCTTTTGTCTCTTAAACGTACTTGTGGTGATGTTAGGTCATAGGCTGGAATTTATGATCTTACAGTTCTTTTCCAGCCTCAATAATTCTGTGATTCTGTAATTTTTTTTATAGAATTTTTTGCTGAGATGAGCTATGTTACAATATACTGGAGACCTTGGAGATATATTCTCTGCTTAAATAGTGGGTGAAAATTGTCATAAAATATATCCTTTGACCAGCTAACATGCTAGGTCAAGCCTATTAGAAGGTTTCTGCAGGGTGTGCCTTACTAGAGCATCCCAGCTGAAGATGGTCACTGACACAGGAATACTGGAATAATTTTGGCATTTGAAAACTGAGACCTCAAAGCGCTAAGGGAACCTAAGATGAATGGAAAGGTATCTCATCAATTCAGGCAGTAGATAAGGAGGGATATTATGCATTTCAGTTTTGGGATGAAATGCCTAAAGCACTTGAAATGCCTAAAGCATTGAAAATTGTAGTAAGGTTTTTTTTTTTTAAAATGAAATTAAGTCCTTTGTGTATGTCTAGATCCTCTAGTCATTCTTGCCTGTACAGAGCTTGGGTCTTGGCTGAGGTAGTTTCAACTCTATTCTGGGATCTCTGGAACATCCTTGTAGCAGAAATACACCTCCCACTTTTCCTTGGTGTTCCAAGCACAAGTTATTACTTGGAGGTGAGGGGCGGCTTCAGAATCAGAAGGGACCATGAAAAATCACCTAGTCCTGCCACAACAGGTTCACCTAGATCAAGTTGCACAGGAACACATCCAGGAGGGTCTTGGACATCTCCAGAGAAGGAGACTCCACAACTCCCCCAGGCAGCCTGTTCCAATGCTCCGTTACCCTCACTGTGAAGAATGTCTCAGGGAAAGACCCCAAGCCTCATTTACTTGGAAATTATTTCTTGTATTCTCCTTCCTTAGCTGCCTCATGTCTCATATTTCGGCTAAAGAAGGGTTATTTCATAGTTTCTCTCTTGCTCTTCCGGTGGATTTGTTCAATTAGTGTTTGACTTTTCTGTACTTATCCTGAAGGTTGCAAGGCATGCATTCCATGGAGAACACAGGAAGGAGAGTCAGCTCTGTGTTCAGTGCCACTTCCAAAGCTTTTCAATTCTGTAGGCAAAACATAAGGGGATAAGGAACTATAGTCTCAACTGGACTTTTAATTTGTATTTTTAGTAAGAGTAGAGGTGGGAAGAGAACTTGGGACTGTCATGCTTGCTGCTGCTGAATGGGAGAACACTGTAGTGAAGGGCTGATCTCAGCAGCAGCCTTTTCTCTTCCCTATACTGGCAGCCCTGGCCTTGGAGCCAGTCCTCAGAGGTAGCTTTACTGTATTCCAGGGATCTGGCTAAAACAGAAAAAGGCAAACATAAATCTCTATCAGCATCCTTTGTGTTTATAACTGATTTCAACCCTACAGTTGAAATGACCTTTAAACATTCTGTGATCTAAATATTTAGGGAGCTGCTAAACTCTGATGTGGTCTTTATTGAGTTATGTACAAAAATGTATTGAAAGCTGAGTAAGTGACCAAATGCAGAATTTGCACAGTGGTACCATAAGATGCAACAGTAACAAAAGAAAGACCCTGCTCCAAATGATTCACTCTGTAAAGCAGATGTCAAATAAAGAATGTTTCAACCCAAATGATTACATTTTGTCAAGGTTTTATGGCTGTCTTTGTATGACAAAAGTATAGGTAGGTTGTACAGGTTGTCTCTGAACTTGGCACTTCATGTACGTCACAAGCTGTGGACTGGGTCAGGATTTGCATCCTCAGTAGTAAACTGTAGGCACAGAAGTTCAATGGTGGTTCAAACACATTATTCTTTAAATTTTCCAGATGAACTATTAAGCTAAAAATGAGTTCTAGGTGACTGGTTAAATGAATACTCACTATTTTTTTATACACCTTTCTAGGCTTTCTAGAAAGCTGAAATTTGTTGGATTATTAAAGTTTTATTTCAGGCATATACTACTTTTAAACTCCTTTGGGGGTTAGGAGGAAACTGTGTAGAAGGCAAATGACACAAAATTGTAATTTGTGGTCTGCTGCTCTTACAACATCTCAAGCTCATGAAGTTTCAGAAGGATTTATTGATACTTTTGAAAATATGTAAAAATAAATAATCAGCTGTCATTCTCTATATATGTGCTCTGTTTCCTTTAACATTCTGATGTCAGATTATATAAACTCCAGCAAGAGTCTCTGTATGCGATGTGCAGCTTGGCAGCTTTAAAGACACATATTAAGACTTCTGGCAAAAAATGTTTTGAAAGACTCAATATTACGAATCCTTTGAGTTTTTTTGGAATAAAGTGTTTCAAGGTGGGAAATTCCATGGAAAACATATTTTCAGAGGGCTGAGCAAGCAGCTGCAGGCCAGCCTGCTTCTACTCTGTATAAAACTTGATGGTGAAAGCGTCTTTCAGTAGTAAGGAAGTTAATAGAGTAAATCAATTTACTCTGTCTGTATATATAGTTGTAGTATTTCACAGCAGTAGTTTTAAATGAATTTTTAAAATACCATTACTATTTTCTCATTTTATTTTCCTCTCCATCTCTTTGTCTTTAAACTCCAAAAGGATGTATATCTCTGTAACAGAAAACTGGAATTCTGACCATGGTTTTGCTTGTATGAGATTCCATAAATGACAGAAAAGCTTTCCAAGACCACTGGTTGCATATTTGACAACAGAGGTGGACTTGTTAGTTGCACAGTATTAAGAATGATGAAGAAGCCAGGTATATTGGAAAAAATCACAATTATAGACAAGTCTTAGCTTTGCTTCTTTTTGCTATCAGGTGGTGCGTGGATCTGTGCTGAAGGACAATGGTTTAAAAGTTCTAGTGAAAATTTGTACTTATGATTCATAAGATAATTTTTAATTGTTTTCAAATGTCTTTTTACGTCACAGAAGAGAATCCCATTTTAAATTTTATCTTTAATGTTGAATTAATATTAGCTGTGCTTATTGTCTGGAAAAAATTTGCTTGGGCATGTATTCTAGAAAAAATATTTGAATTATTTGTGGCAGCTGAAATCATAAAAATACTTCTAAGGATGTTACTCAAACTACAACAGTAGTTCCTGATGCCATAATATAGCACTAATAATTAAAGTAAAAATTCATAATTTTTTAAAAATTCATATCTCAAATTATGACAAAAGTTTTAAAGAGTTTGTCTATAGTATAGATAACTGGCCTGATATTCAAATAGTTCTTTTTATTCTTCCAGTGCTTTTTGTCTTAAATGAGGTTGGTCATCTTATTCTGAACAGAGCTGACCTGTTTGGAGAGCACCTCTGTCTTTCCTCTCTTTGCCATGGCTTCTACAACAGAAGTTACCACTGCTTCACTCCATTGCATTGATTTTTGTGTGTGTGTTCCTCCCTAAACTACATTTTGACAGGAATGGAATGAGAAGCTACACATGCAGTTAGGCTGGCAAGTCTAAGGGATTGCTAATCCCTTGTATCTCAGCTGCAGTGATACAGCCATAACTGTAAAATTGCTGGGCTAGATAGTATTGCCAAGATCAAGCTTTGGCAAATATCAGGATTTTGACTCAAAATTCCCGACAGTCAAAAAAAATTGATACATTTGAAATTCTTTTTATTTGCCTTCTGCTTTTGGGAAAAGGCAGAGTTCACATTTTTAAACTTTCTTTAGTGATTCTGAGGAGTACTAGCTAATGATTTAATTCCTGATGGTGTTGGTCAAACAAAAACATTACCAAAATCTGATAACCAACATTAAATCACTCAGGTGTGCAGCAGAGGGGGCAAAATATTCAAAGTGAAATTCTGAGATTTCTCTGGTAAAAGATCTATAATGATTTTTATGAGCTCCTAAAGCTGTCATTTCTTTGGAAAGAAGGTCTTTCCACAGGAGTCACTATAGAATGAGAACTTCTGAGGACATCTTTGCAAACCAGATGGTACCAAGAGCCCAGTGAGGGAAATGTTGGAGTATGCAGTGCATTGACAGTTTAGCAGATTACAGCACAGTCTTAAGATGCTGAAGTGGTGCATCTAAGGTGATCTAGGTTAGACTATGGTACAGAATTATCTTACTTCAAGTTAGTCACATTCTGTCTGATCTCTGATTTCTTCAGTCTCTGTGCTGGCTGTGTGCTACTTTAGCAGAATGGAAAAAACAATTTAAAAGTGACACAGAAAGGCAGCTGTGCTGAAATACTTTGAGGCTGTTCAGCTCTGTTTTTTTGTTAAGGTGAGCATCTCTTTAATTATGAATATGTAGTTATTTTCATTATTTTCATGGTCTGAAAGAGGACAGGAATTTTCCTTCAGGTGAAGTAAAAAAAAGCATAGAAAGAGGCAAGATGCAAACAGGTGGTTCAAAGCGATGGCAACACACATTGTGTTAAATTGTGATTCTTCTTAGAGCTCCAGCAAAAGCCTGGTCTTAGATTGTGCTCTGAAGCCAAACTGCAACTCACACAAATGTGTTTGGCTTTGTTTGTAAACTGCACTGCTCCGATGCACTAAGAACACTTTAGTTGAAGCTGCCAATCAAAACCAAAGGAAATCTTTCTAACCAGGAAGTATTTAACATCTCTTCCAAAGGGTTGGACTAGCTTTTCTGGGACAACACTGTTTGAGGAATGAGAATCAATTTAAATTTAATATATTTGGAAAGGATATGTGCCTCGCTGGGCAGTATAGATAGACTATGGACCACACACTTGGATGCTTTGCTAGTAGATTACAGCTGCACAGCCTCACTTTTTGCTTAGTACAGGGTGATGAGCTAAATGAAGATGGTCCAGAGTTTAGAAGAAACTGAACACATGGGGTTACCTGGAGTTTAAATATGTGGGCCTCAGAAAAATACTAAGCTAAGGAAAATATTACAATTTTGACCTTTTCAAAGTTTTTGTAACTGTTGTTTTACTGGGCATACAGGTAGGAAATAATTTTCTCTGTGATTCCATTTTGCCAAGATTTTATCTGTTATGTAAAAATGTTCTGTAAAGGTTCAGGTCCCTAAGTATAGCAGAGTTCCTTTATTTGCATATACTCCAGTTTATAGCAACTGCGTTAAATTCTTACCTTGGACTATGATATATGTGAATAAAAATGCATTTGTGCCTGGATAATACAGAATGACTGGTAGAGATAACAACTGCAACAATACATTTTCAACTATGAAGACTCTGAAACCAATGGCCAATAACAAAATTCAGACTCTTTTCACTCTCTACTTAAGCAGCTTACTTCCCTCTTTAATGAGATTGATGAGTTTGGTAGTAAAAGACAAAATATTAATAACTAGTTATATTTACACTGTAGGCAGGTAAAAATGAACACATTAGCCAAGACACAGTACATGATAACCTTTACCTAGCTGTCATGAAGCTTGCAGTGACTGTGTAGCTTGTAATATTTTAAAAGAATGCTTTTGATCAATCAGCATCTTCTTTTAAAGAGCTATTTAGTAAAAGGAACAATTCTGCATAATTTGAACTGTGTTATTTTGTTTATGTGAGGTTTTTTGTTTATGTCAGAGCCTGAGTAGATGTCTGAAGTTTCAGGCTATGTATGGATATGGTCATCTTATTTTATGTAAAAATGTCTGATATGTTATGAATGTCATTGTGAAAATTTTACTTTAAGTAATCTATGTTGCACAGCTGCAAGTAGATCTTTATAGAACAGTTATCCTTATGCTGAAACTTTGTAGTGGAAGAGGCAAATTTTACACTGCAATTATAAACATCTTAAAACAGGGTTTGAGAGAGGAATGCCAACAGGCTTGCTACCATGTCACTACCGGAAACTATGTAATACAGGCATTTAATTGGATAGTTAATAAATACTGCCATTTTTTTCAAGACATTCTAAAGTCATACACACATTGAAGTAACTTTGAACAAGAAAAGAGGGATAGAGAGTTTTTATTATCCACTGAAAATAGAGAATGAAGAGAGAAGTCTATTAATAATTCTGTTTGTTTATGTGATATATAAATGATATGGAGAATGAATGCAATCATAAATATATATGTACTGATACACATTTTTTCTCTAAAGTGTTAGTCAATATGTAAAGAGTGGGTGGGTGCATTTTGTAATAAATTCATGGCTGAAGTTAATTGTGTTGTATTTATAGCCCATAGAGGTGGTTCTCATTTTAGATCAGAAATTTCCTTGGTAATGTACTAATAACCACAGCTTCCAGGAGGCTAAACTGAGACAAGTACAGAAGAATTCAAAACAAAACATGCAGGGGTTCTACATAAAAGTCACTGAATGGAACAGATATACTCCTTAAGATAGAAGACAAGCACACACATGTAGAAGGGGAGGACTGCAATTTTTGGCTATTTTTGCTTTGCTTTTCCACTTTGGAAATGTGTGTTCTGGGTGTTCTAAATTTGCCTTAGCATATGTGCTATATATATTATTAGATTCTAATTTGTGGTCTATTTGAACTTCAGGTGAGCCAGACAAATTCTAAAAGAACTTTCTTTTTGCCAAGAAACATACTTCACTGTTGGAATTAGTTGGTAACAGGAAGTTAGATGCAGTCTCTTGAACTCAGGTTATATCTGTTTTCTATATCTTGTTTTACATTTAATGTCTTCCCCAAATACATTAAAATGAGATTTAGAAAGACCTATGCTCTTGCTTGCAGAACTGACTCTGCCTTGGGCTTCTGCTTTGATTGCCTCCCACAATATGGTTCTTGCTCCATTCTGAAGAAATACAATGGCTATTGCCCGACTGGCAGAATTCCAGTAGTTGCATATGTGCTGGGCAGGCTTCTTCTGTCATCTAGAGTACAGTTTTGCTTGTGGTCTGTGGGGAAATATTGCAATAAACTGATACAGTCTCGTGTCTAAATTCCTATCGTGTTACTCATTTTATGCAGGCAAAATGCCAGTTTACTTGAGTGGGAATTATGCCCGAGTGGGAACAGAGTATAAGGACTTTAAAGTTTTGTGTTTGGAGAGTAGAACAAGGCACTAAACCATAGTGAAATACTTTTGCGATTCATTAAAGAAGGTTTTTTTAGTTTAGGTTTTGTACATGGAATTTCTCCACTATTCAAAAGGGAACATAAGTAAATGAGTAATTTTTTTCATTGTTAATGATAATTTGCATGAACTACGATGTAGAGGAAGATGTCTGAGAAGGACAAAAGAAAACCTGAATTGGAGAAGATCCCACTAACAATGCTGATAATGTCTTGAATAAAGTTTACTTTTCTCCAGCAATCCTGATTTTAAATATATCCCTGTGAGTAAACTCACGTAACTCTAAGTTACATGCTGTTTAATTCTGTTTTATGCAAGCATAGTATGCTTTAGACTTTTTAATTTAAATATTTCAAAGAACCAATTTATGGTAGAGGTGTTACTTTCCTTCTTAAGTACATATTATGCATTTTTTATTACAATTTTGCTACAGCCAAGTGTCTTAAATGCCTGATTCACAAACCACTTCACTGCTCTTCAAGAATGAAAAACAGAGAATACACACAGAATATGACATACCTTTTGAAATATTGTAAAGCCTTAGAAATTAGAGTAATTTAGACCTGGCTCTTATTTTTAGGTTCTAGAGTATTTTGGCATTTAGTTTATTTGGGTTTATGATTATCTTTCGATGTAGCAGATTTAAATCTGCTGTATCCATGACAGCCTTGTAAATGAATCTTTTGACTCATCTACCACTGTTTCTTTTAAAAATAAATCTTATTCACTGAAAAAGCTTACAAGTGAAAATATGTACAATTTGTTTTATTGTGGGAATATGATGTGGTTTAACCCATAGTAACTGTTGAGTCAAAGTGATTATGACACTGTGTATTTCCATGTGATTTAGGGAGAAAATTGATCCATTAAGAGATGGCATCCAAATCTGACACAACTTAGGAAACAGAAATGGTTTTGTAGAATAAAGGTGAAGGTTCAGAGTAACATCCCAAACTTAGCTGGTAACATAAAGAGTGTGATTTACTTCTTGCAACTGAGCACTCAGTTCTTCTGGAAAAAAATTGGTCGAGCTGTATGGGACTGGCTCAAATCCTGAATTTCAGCTAAGCAGCTCTCTTGTCACCCAGGATGCCAGGTTGAGTAGTTCTAAATCTCTGTGGTCCAATATTCGATTTCTAACTGGCAGCAGCCATAGTGGAGCAGCTTATAGTGGAGGCTATAAGGAACTCCAAAAATGGTTAGGTCTTGTGGAGACAGCAACACAAATTTTGTATTTCAAAAACAGGAAACCTAAGTTGAACTTTGCCTTCAGGACATGTTAAACTAGTTATGTGCTTGTCTCCGCCAGCATGTATAATGTACTAATTGGCTCATGTTAACTGATGCATACTAACACTATGCTTTAGACAAGGCCTTCCAGTTGAGTCATATCCAGAAGCCTGTTGAAGAATACCAATTGTTTTAATTGGATAGTGAATATTTTATCTGATATTTATCATATTTCTGTCTACATAAATTTAGAATTAGTTGATTTAATGCTGCCAAACTCCTGTTTTCAGGGAGAAGATTTGATTTTTTCCCTGTGGTATGGAGTCACATTCATCAGTTTAAAATTTGTTTTTATTTATTTACATTGGTCTTCCTTTCATTTTTATGTTATGACAGAAAAATTTGAAACCATGAAGTTATAATGTAAGGAAGAGACTTCCTATTCATGCATATACGTGTCTGTGTAGTGGTTACCCTTTATGTCCAAGCCTAAATTATTTGCAATTTTTAACTAGATGTATGTTCAGAGAAATTGTATGTTAACTGTTTCTAAATCTCAACACTGTGCAATATCAATGGTGAACACATAATATTAACCGAATGTATGAATTGAAATATCTCATTAGGCCTAAAAATAAATGAAAATTTGTAACAACAAAACTATTTGACCCTTCCACATTATCAGGTTCCCCATTATTAATCAGACCAGCTGATGGTAAGTTTGCAAGAAGTATCAATAAACATTAGTATTTACAGTGCAATTGTAGGTAAAGACCTTAAGTAAAATTAAAGCCTCTTGATGCTAGGTGTTGATTAGTTATATACAATCAAGTCATTCTGTGCCTCAAGAGTTTACAATATTAATTGACTAGGACAACAAACTCTTGGAAACAATTATGTAATGGATATTCCCAAGGCCACATTCTTTGACATCATTAAAAAGAAGAAGTTAATAAAAAAAAAAGAAAACATGTTTTCACACTAATTTTGTGCTACAACGGTGTTTAGGTATTATTCACAGTAGATTTTACTTCATCTAGCATTCTGGAGCTTTTTGTCATACTCCTCAAATTTTCTCATTTCAAAGCATATTCAGCCCCTTTAGATTTTCTTAAGAAATGTTTTCTTCATTTCATGCTGGTTTTCACACTTTTGTAGATTTGGTCTTCACACTGGTAAAACACTGCACCAAAAGGATACAGTTTATGCTTAGTGTGCTCCATTCTTAGTTCTGGAGAAAAGATCTCTCCTCATGTTGAGATCCTGTTAATAATTCTGGGATGACTTTGACATTTCTTGCAATACCAACATTGGTTCATTCATAGTTTGAGGTTGGCTAAACACTATGTGCTTTACTACCTACTCCCTGTACGTTTCTGCACCTTTTTTTTTCATCCGTGTATAAAGGTGTTATAGGACTGTTTCTCTTTCAGTTTTCAGACAATTTTTTTAATTCACTGAGCTTGTTTTGAATTCTAAGCTCCTTCTTGACATTCCTCCCAGATTTTATAAATTTATTCTTTATTGTATCATCCAAGCTCTAATGACAATTTTTAATATTGCTGGATTTGGAAAGCTCCTTAGAGACAGTAACCCAAGTACTGAATTAATAGTCTTTTAGCCTGTTTTTTCATTTTCTATAGTAATTTATTTAGATCCTGTTTCCATTGAATTTTAGCCACTATTTCTCCAAGTTTTACAGACTTTTCTTTTGTAAATTCCATTCTTTTAGTAATACTTTCTGGCTTTTTGTTTTAGGGGTTTTTTTCCACAAAACTTTCAAATTATTTTGCATGTTCAGATTTTCAATCAGACTGAACTAATCCAAATTAAATCTGAAATAGCTTTCTCCTTAGTTGCCATCTCCATCTAAATGTAGGGTCCTGTGTTCCATGGAAATATTGGAATGTTTTTGTCCTACAGCACTGCTAATCCAATATTCTTGATGCCATTTGGTTCTGAGCTCTCCACTTTAATAACTCATCAAAAAATTCATTCTGTATTTAATAGCCAGAATGAATAATGTTGGGCTGCTTTGTTGTGTTATTAAGTTGATTAATCAGTTTTCTCCTTTATCAGTCTATCGCCAAACCTAAATTATCATTGTAATCTTTCCCACTCCATGTCTAAATGATTGGTGAGGCTTCCCATATTGGACACAAGAAACCAATAAGAAGCTATCCAGAGCATATTTCACATGCCATCCTTCCCACAGGAATGCTTATTTTGTAGTTGTCACTTTCTGCTTTAAAAGTACAGGCAGGTGGGAAGAACCCCCAGGAAGAATCTCAAGAATCATAGGTATTTGCTTCTGAAAGACAGGTGCAGGCATGCATTCTTGGTATGAAATAAGACTGATGTTCAAGAAATACTTAGTAAACAGATGCTTGAGATCTGTGAGACACTGAACCATTTTATCACTGCTGAGTCTGTGTTGGTCTTTCTTTAGGATGGTGTAGCTGATGATCTCCAAAATGAAGTCTTAAAAAGCATAATTAAAGGTGTGATAATGGAATGAGCAAAGATGAGCCCTGGTTTTGGATGACCTTTAAAGACACATTTTCAAATCTCTGTATTATTGCAGAAGTAAGATGGGGAGAATACTGAAAAGACTGCACTAGCTAAAACTACTGATCTTCACCAAGATCAATTTACCTCAAAGTGATCCACTATTAGACACTTGGGAGCAAAAAACCAACCCCACTTTAAATTCTAAAACACATCCTCACCACGAAAACTATCCAATCTATTGGTCTTGAAGAGTTTGCAAGCAAACAATCATTATTAGTGCCTGGATAACTGCAAGTAAAGTCAGTTATAAACATGCTCTGAACTAAAGTGGACTTGAAAAATTTGTTTTCATTCCCCATAAAATTAAACCATGAAAACAAATCTGACTGAATGTCTTTGCTATCCCTTTTTCAATCTTTTTAAAACCTTTAAATTAATGGTTACCTAAGTAGTCCCATAAGTTTAATATTGTACTGTAACTATTGTAATAGGAATATTGACCATTTAATTAATATTAGGACACTACTCCTTAAATGGCTTTATTATTTAAGATAATTGTTTACTTTTAATAGTTTGATATCAATTATCTTCATAGAATAATTTCATCTCCATCCCCTAACACCATTGTTGTTTAGTAACAATGTTACTTTGAATCGAACTGGAAAAAAGAATTCCCTAAACTTCTTCCTATTAAAGAATAATGTTAATTGGTTAGTGTATATAGAAGAAGGTTATATGGCCCATTGACTTTATATAGATTGAAATGCTAAGCAGGGCTAAGTAGAAGCATCAATAGGGAATAGAGGGTAAGCACTCATCAGTTTTATGTTCTCTTTCCTATTTACTGCTTACCCCTTACAGTGTTTTACAACTGGATAAACAAAGTTTTCTTGGTTGCTTCATAAATAAAAATATATTTTTGCTTTTGTTGGGTAGGCTGCTGGGTCAGAGATAAGACAAATAAGAGGAAAGGGTTTTGCTAAGAATCACTTGAGAGCATCCAGGCTAAGAATGGGCATCACTATTCAAGACCTTTTTGGAGTATGGGAAACGTTTCATTGGCAAATGTATTGTAAACATTTGTGATGGGGATGGCATCTCAGGATATTTGCTAAATGTGTCAGCTGCATCAGAGGAAAATGATGCAAAAATTGAGGGTAGAATCAAGTGGCAACAACTACCTTTTGCTTTAATGTAGAGGAAGAGGTCTGATTTACTGAAGAGTGTAAAATGAAAAATGTGTGTGTATCTGTGTTTAAATGAGTTAAGGAATTACTAGTGTTAAGATGTTATTGATTGTCCAGCAAGTGGCATATTAAAAAAAAAACCCAAACCCAAACACTTTTCTTTTGCAGTTGGGTTAGTTAGGAGTACACATGTGATGGGTTACCAGAACTCAGCCGGTGGATGGTAATATTTGGAACCACAGTAACTCATACTATATGCTTTCACACAAGTTTCCAGTGGAATTATTTCTTATATACTTAAGCACAGAATCAGAATTAAGCTTTCTTATCTGTACTTGAAAGACACTAATGATAGTTTAGGGACTGATTCTTGTTCACGTTAATGTGTTCTCCCACCTACAGAAGGATAATAAAGCTTTCAGCTGGATGTATAACTCTTCAAGCATGGAATGCAGTTATCCGAATACAGGACATAGTTGGCTATTTCCTACAAGTACATGTTGCAAGACCTTCTATGATCTATGTGCAGGTCTAAGATTGTCTGCAACTAAAAACCCAAAATATTATAATTAAGGAATCTCAGCCTTTGGGAAATGCTTAAAAACAAGGCCTAGTTCTAGTCTTAGTGGAACTCAATGGTTATAATGGCAAATAGAAATGAATTCTAAAATTTTAAACTCTGTTAAAAAGCCATAATTTGAAATTTCTCTTGATATCTACAAAAAAGCTTCTAATGTTTGTTTTGAAGCTGAGGAAGATGCAGCAATTCTAGCAACCCTAGATTGTGATAGATTTTCCTAATTCTGCAGTCAGTGTCTCAAGAAGGTGGGTTTTATTCAAGCTTAATGTAAGGAAGCTTTCTCACAAAGAGCTAGCATTGGAAGTTGTGAAGGACCTGACACATTACAGTCATTTGCTTTCTCTAAAAGTAAAGATACAACTGAGTTCAACCAATACTTTCCTTTTTCCTGCAATCACTAGAGAGCGATTGTGTGGCATACACACAGCTGGTGCTAATGGCAGATTCCTTTCTCAATGCTCTGCTGGGAATCCAGCATAGATGAATCCCCTGGAATTATGTGATTTGCTGGTACAGCATTTTCCTTGCATCTAAGGAAACATTTCCTCAAAGTGCAAGCACAGACTGAGGGATGCTGAAATTTCTAAGACACTATCAAAGAGGAGGAACAAATAGAAGTAACTTCCTGAAATTAGTTGTCTTCTTTTAATCTCTGCTTTTTTTTTTTTTTTTCTGTCTCCACCCTTGAGTAAAGACTTCCATCATTCTTGTAATTCTGCAGAGCCAAGTTTCGAAACCAGTCACTGCCTTATATTTCCTAAATATTTTTCCCCTATTCCTAAGAAGGTGCTATCACACCCACTGGAGTATTAAGGTGTACAAAGAACAGAGATGGAGATATAATTGATGTTCTTAATAGACTCCTATTCTCCTTAATATTAGAGATAAATTATTTATTATTGTTATTATAATGTATGTCAAATATATAACATGTCATACCTTTGTGTGTAATTGTTGTTTAATTGGTGTTTTATTCCTTCTATTAAAAATGATGTCAGGAATAAAGTGTCAATATTCTTTTTGTAATTGGCAGCTCATTTCTGTCATGTATTAAGGAGGATTAAAGCATCAATTTAATGATGATAGTGTGACATTTTAGATGTTTGACCCAAGCTTCAAATGACAACTCGTGGGTGGAAGAACACTATTCCTCCTATTAGAAATGATGTTAATTAGCTATAATATTTATATGAGAATAGGAATAAAAGAGATAAGGGGAATTGCCCTATCAAAATGTTTGCTATTTAGTATCAGTGTTTGGCAATTGATTATTAAAAAAGGCACACACAAAAAAAAGTTTGCAATAGTTGGAATCCTTGTATGATCCTTCTAACAGTTGGTACCTGGAAATTCTTGGATTTTTTTCACCAATCCTCTGTTTTTTGAGTCCTCTACTCTTCCAGGTGACAGAGTTGATAGCTTTTAACTCCTTGTTTTTCCCATGGTAGACAAAACACAGCATTCCACATCTAATGCCTGCACTAGGGACTTCACTATCTACTTCAATGTAAAACACTGATGTAGGTAAACCACCATTTGTGTAGCTGAACCTTCTTATCCAGGAAGGTAAATGTATATAAATCATATTATGTGTTAGTTTATCTTTCAAAATTTTTGACTAGGATTTTTTTTTCTTTAAAATGGCTGTAAGTAGCCAGTAGATCATTTCCTGTTTAGTTTCAATGTTTGACCAGCATGAAGGTAGGCAGAGGCAAAGAGTAAATGTCATAGTAGATGTCTCATACAAGATCCGTAAATCAGATTGCTCTGATGGGTCTTTCCAGATGTCTGAGAATCACAGACAAAATGTAACTGCTTCTCTCCAAACAAAGTCCAGACCTGATAGAAAACTGGAGTTGATGTACTGCTTTCCATTTGCTGTATCTGGAAAAACTGGTAAAGCACCAAAAGACTGAAAGTTCACCCTTTATTATGATGGCTTCTCAGTTCCTTGTTATCACCTTTAAATATTGAATACAAAATACTTTACAAGCTCCTGCTAATGATATTCAGGTGCTCCCCATACTGTTAGTGATATATCTGCCTCTATATGTCAACTGTCCTCTCACAGGTACCACTACAAATCATCAGTCAATAGACGGAAAGTAGACAGAAAGAAGAATTATATGTTACAAGTAGTGAGCTGTATTGTACTTGTCCATGCTGCACAGATTTGAGTGGAAAAGAGCAGCTGTGTAGAACCTTGCTTTCCTTTAACATGTGATACACCAGCAGCCCAAACCAGAGCTCACTGGAAACATTAGGAGTCTTTGTGCTGATATTAATTCTGTTGTAGACATGAAGAAATAAAACATAAAGGGCATTCAGAACTATTAGTTGGTAAGTGTTACTGATGCAAACAGTCTGACTGCCTATCAAGTCAGAACCTGATTTGTAGACAAATGCAAACCACAGGTATTTCTTGGAATCAGCCTCAAATGTTCCACTTATTTGTAATTTGAATCCTTAGTTGCAGGCCAGGTCTCTACTGAATCATGTGTTTTAAGAATCTGTTTCAGAGAGTTTACTATCACTGAGAGCAGTTTTTCTATTACTCAAAACCTAGGCTGTAAAGGTTTTGAGGTTCAAAATGAAGCAAGAACAGAAGTCTGAGGATTGCATACAATCACCACACACAGGTGGTCAGACTAACTTGTTGAACAGAACCCTGCAGATCTCATCCTCCTAAGAATCATTCTCTGCTGTATAACAAGTGACACCTTTGTAAAAGAGTTATAATTTCTCCCCTTGTAGAACTTACATTCTGAAGAAAGCTTGTCAAAACATAATTGTAATTATGTAGCACAATATTTTGTAGATTTAAAGATGTTTTAAAACTTATTATATTTCTGAAGCTTCCAGATTTGAAACTATTGAAATGTGTAACTACACTGCTTTTGTCTTTTTAGTTCCCAAGGCAATTGTTTAACCTGTTCAGCTTCACACCAATATTTATTCTGATTCTCCTCATTTTACTACTTCTCAGTGAACTCTCGTGTTTTAGCAAGGTGTTGTCAGTACAGATATAACCTTGTAAACCCCACTAATAATGCATAGAATAAATCATCACAGAGTTTAAGAATTACTAGTTACATACCTTGCCTTTTCTGTATGTCTCGTAAAACACAGCAGTGACAAGGCAATAAGGGGCAAAATTAACTATAAAGAAGAGACACATATCTCTGGTCTAAACAAAACAGTGTATTTTAATTGAAATAACATTCAGTGAAACTGAACATCAAAACATTTAACTTTTTCAAAGTTTTCAGCATTAAAGAATTAAGATGAAACACAATTAGGAAACAGAAAACTGCAACATTGTAGAGGATGGTCACTTTTTGTATGTCATGTGGCTTTAAAAACAAGTCAGATAAATGATGATGCCATTAAAACTGAACTAATTAAAGAAAGCTTCTTTTAAGAACTCATTAACTGCAACCTCATTTGCATAATGATGCATATTAATTAAGTTTTAATGAATCTGAATTTGCACCAAGCCTATTCATGTTGGCTTTGAAACAAATTGAACAAATTAGTTAAAAGCTTTTTGGAATCTACTTTTCACACCAAACAGGATATGAATGCAATCATCTCCACAAAAAAGAAATATTTTTCTTTTAATTTAATTCAAAGGTATGCAGACCCATCTATTAATTATTTTTAAATGCAATAATTTCCATCTTTTCTTTGCAAAATCAACAGTATTACTCATTCTTGTGCAGCATATATTGTAAATGTATGTCGTGGGATAAAATCATTACAGCCAATTTATTGAATATAAGGTGGAAACATTTGACTTCAGGGTGCATTTAGTTTACTTAATACATGGATTTCAATTTTATGAGTAACCTTTAGGCATTTTGTCTGTCTGCAGAACAACCACTAAAACTGTATTTTTTATGTTGCTATCAATTTTTCAAGATATATATAAAATGCTAAATTACCCTTATAATACGCATTTCCTAATGTAAGATTTCACAGCATCGTAAGTCTTGTAAGTATTATAGGGGGAAAATATTTTCCAAGCTCTTAAAAGCTGTGTTGTTGCTTTGGTTTTGTTGGATTTTATTTATTTTTTTTTCATACACACAGGCATACACTCACAAGAGGCAGAATCCAATTTTAACAAGTTTGCTTTCAGCTCATAATAAAAACAAGAATTACAGGAGAAACACTATTGATTTCCTTATACTCCATTGTGTCTTCATCAAGAATGAAGAGATTTATGTAATTACTGCTCCACCTTTTGTTGTTAGAAAGCACTTTTTTGTAAGTCAGCAGATACAAAGGCTGGAATGCTTTTATTGTTGAGATTAAAAGATCATTTTTTCTCCTTGTGTTAAACTAGTCTAGTTTTGGGTTTTTGTTTTCAAGGGGTTTTTTGGGGTTTTTTTTTTTTGTTTTGTTTTATTTTTTTTTTTTTATGACAGGTTCTTCGAGGCGGTTGACAATTAGGAAGATACTTTACATTGAAACCCCACAGTTTTTGTCATTTTCCCAGCACTTTATCTTGTCACCTTCTTTTCGTATTAAAAAAACAATGAAATACACTGAATATCACCTCCCCCCTCCCCAAAAAGCAAACAACCTCAAACAACCTCTCTCATTAATTCCTTTTTGTTTCATAGTCAGTGGAGGAATCCATTGACATTAAGCTGATACCAGTGCAGATTTCCTGCAGCAAAGGACTATGAATCCTTTTATACTTACTGCTACAAAATAGCAAGACATTGTATCATGACCTGATATTGATTTTACTTTTTGTTTTTCCTTCCCCTGCCATCAACAATTTATATTTCCCTTTCATTAATAAAGTTAGATTTGAACATTTATTATCTGACAGTTTTGAGGACTGCATTCTAGAATTGTGATTTCAGCAGGGTTATAGAGGCAAAAAAGTGCCCCTTTACATAGTGGTTATTTGTCTCTCTTTTAATTAATTAGCTGTAGAAAAAACTTTGGAGTAGAAAAATAAATATGCCTTAGATCATGATTGTGAAAATGAGAGAGACTCAGTCTTATTTTTCTTATGTTTATTATCACAATTTCTGTAAAATCACCCCTCTTCCCCTACAGATTCATTTGAGAAACCCATTGTCTTAAGTTGCGTATTATTGTCCAGGGTAAGAATGTCATCAAGGCTAGGAAGAGAAGTGTAGAATTCTCTGTGATTTTCAGAGCAATGATTATATTCTACAGTCACTGTAAGAGAGTACATTTCCCCATTTTTAACCTTTTTTTATCCTTGCACTTTTATACTGTACCTAACTTGAAAACAAAATGAAACTCTTAAATGTTTTAAGTACCACCTGATTTCAAAATAGGAATAAATTTTTATAAGATCACAACCTGGAATAAAAAAAAAAGGAATTGTTGTAAGTTATGGAGTCATAATTCTTTTGAATTTTAGGATCCTGGATTAACCAGTGAACATTAACACCTTTATAATAACCTATAATTAAAAAAATAATAAAGGCAGTTGAGACCTTCCATTATGGTCTCTATTTAAGTAGACAGATATCATTACAGATAATAGTTCTATATTTGCCAGATATGCAGTTACCATAACCTATAGACTGTTACTGTAACCTGTCAGGGAACCCATTGCTTTGGATGTTCTACTTGAATATTCCTGCTTCTGGGCTTAAAGATACTAAGCTTTTTCATAAGCACAATGTGCAAGATACGTTTGCTTTAGTTCAAAATTAGTTTAAATTTTATTTATCTGATTGCAAAAGGCTTTAGCCTGAGAAGCTTTGTGGGTTGTGGGTTTTTTTTTTTTTTTGGAAATACAAATTCAGTGTGCAGAGCTGGTTTGTTTTGGGGGAATTTTGACAGAAAGTGTCTTCCTTGGGGGAGGTCAAGAGTCATTGGTATTAAACTAGACAAGCTGGTAGTGCAGTGTTAATGGAAATGGAAAGCAGATGTTTGGTAATTAGGGGAGATGTGAATGACAAGGCTTGAGAGGTATGGTACATGCGCTAGCTGGCACAAAGCAGCTGTTGTTACCGATTTCACTGTCAGAAATGTACACAAGTCAGACCATCCCCTGCGAGTTTGCCATAGCAGTGACAATTAGAAAAAATTGTATTTGATTAAAATAAGTAATATATCATACAAAGTAATTTTTGTAACATTTAAAAGTGGCCTGGGTTAAATCCCACAAAATAAAATAGATGCAAGAGAAGCTTGCTATACTGACAGTCCTTAAAAGTAGTAAAAGTAAAGATAAGTATTAGTAATTGCTTCTATGGGTTTCTAGCATGACAGAGAGAAAATAAAATTATTTCAGCTTCTGCTGGGCAGAAAATAATATGTTTAATATTTGAAAATTAAGAAATCAATTCCATTTTCTAACAATTTTATTTTAGCAGGGAATATTAGGGTTTTTTAATTTACTGGTGCTAATATATTTTTTAACATTTTTCATTCATCTTTCAATCACTTTCTATTAACAGAACATTCATGTCCTTTTGTTGTGAATTATTTACTGTAAATTGTGCAGAACATATTTTTCTATTGTTTTGCTGTCAGAAATCAGTTGAGATGGACTACATAAGCTGTGATAATAATTTATTTGTTATAGCTGATCCTAGATACTGTCTGCTATTAATTTAAATGCAATTTGCACAGGTAGCTTTAAAAACTTCTGTGATAGGTGCTGTGCAAACGTAAAAAAATAATCTCTCCCTGCTTTTACTCATCTTTTATACTGTCTAAAAGCATGAGATAAAACCTGACTTTACTGTTGCGTGCTGTTGTTTTAATAATGCCTATAAATGCATCAAAATGGTTGGAAAAATGTTCAGTTTGTATGGGGTTTGACATATTTACACCTGGATAAAAGGGCTGTTACCTCAATCATCATAAAAGGCTGGACTTGTCTATAGTTCAATAGAGTTTTCATTCTTCTTCCGTTAAAGTTACCACTGTTTCCAGCTGTATTAAAGGATTAAAAAGGTTCCAGCCTTTCAGATGTTAAGTTATGCTCCATCCAGCTTCAACGCTGGTGGCTGCCTTAAATGAAAGAAGACTCCATCTTGTTCAGTAGTGCTGAGAGTGGAAGTAGAAACTTCTTTCCTCTTGGCAATATTTTCCCTTTATCACTGAAATGAAGTATAATTTTCAAAGTTAAATTCTGATGATACTCATTTCCAATGTCCACATATGTCTAAAGTAGTGATTTCTAAAACACTTTGGGGAGCAGTGGATGTGAAAGATAAAAAATAGATGCACAACAAAATGTGCATATCTTTATGAATATACGATGATTCAATATTTCGTTTGATAGTTCCCTTTGTGTTAAAGGAATTCAGTGGGCCAAAAAATATTAGAGATTATTTCCCAATGTGTTGTTTTTAACTTGATGTTTGCAAAAGGGATATCTGAATTAGTTTTCTTTGTATGTTTAAATATTAAATTTAATTGTGTCTGAGTGTCTTAATTCATCTATTCATTTGTGAATGACAATTTCTTCCCATCCTTAGTAAAAACTATTAAAAGTATTAGCTTTCATAAATGCATTTGAAAGACTTTAGAGATTTTTTAATTTGTTTGAGAAAATAATTCCCTCAGCCTGACACAAACACACCCACACCCACACCCACATACCCACACACTTTCCATATAGTAATTTTACCAGTTTATTTCAGACCTCTCTGGGGAAATAATATAAAATATAAATATAAACAATAAACAATATAAAAACTGATCTATTTTCTTTGAGGAAAGGCTCAATTCTGAACTTTGTTATAACATACACGCTTAAATGACACTAAAATATGTTCCCAGAGTGGAAAATAATCACTTTTGTTTGGACATATCAAAGAACACAATGTCTTTGCAATTTTAGATATTGAAATTCTGATAGAAATTGCAACCTTTACTTTTAAATTATTCAATTCCTTGTTTTAATTTTTAATCCTTTTCTGCTATGTAATTTTATATTATCATGTAGGGACAAATTCTGCCTTTATGAGCACCCCTATATGTATGGTTTACATATTCACAAAAATGCGATGTAAATTTAAAAAAAAGGATAAAAAATAAGTGTTTGTCATGCAAATGAGTGCAGAACACATAGTTTTAGGTTTGTGGATCATAAATTAAAGATGAAATGCTTGGAAACTTTTTTATGACAATTTCTTGTTCAGACAATGACAATTTTCCCTGAGAAAGCCTTTGCTTTGGACTTATATGACTGCTGTCGTACTTTGTTAAGCCAATTGAACAATAAAATCATAGAGATTACATCTAGCATGGATGTTAGATCATCTAATCTTCAATGTGTCCTATAATCCCTTTTTAAATATATCTACAGATGGTGTTTTAACACCTTTTCTTAGTGGTGGTTTAACTGTTGGATTGTTTTTACTGCTGACTAAGCTTATTTCCTTTTAATTTTTCACTGTTTACTTAAAGAATTATTGGTCAATTTGAAATTAATCTTAAACAAAAATGAAATTAAAGTTAGAATATTTCAAACTGGAGCAAAATCCTTCTTCCCTAATCAGGAGAACAGAAAGACTAAGATGAGGTCTTCATGCAGATGATGTTGCAGTAGTTGCAGTAGTTGCACTGCATGCAGTGATGCTGTTCTGTGCTGATGGAACTGGAGAAACTACTTCCACAAAATCAGCACAGCTGTTTACATCTGGGTCCACAAAGACAGCACTTTGTGATCTTCTGTGTGTTCACAATGTCTCCTTCAGGACAAAGTATAGGGATTAGATAGGAGAACATCAGGAAGGTCGGTCCATTATTGTGCATCTCTCCCTAGAGTTGGAAGTTGCTTATGGATGCTACTTTTACCAGTAGCTTTTTATATCAGCTACCGTTATCCTCTGTAGGTTGCATTACAAAGAAGGCATATCAGTTCTTTAATTCCTTAGAAAATGTCTTCGTGATCAAGGCTAGTGATTATGGATTGAGGCTAGGCTGGCCACTAGATGAATGGCAGATGCTCTATTAACCCTTTCCCCTTCCCAAGTGGGGGAAAAAAGAAGGAATAAATTTAAATGAGAATGAAAACAATAAAATGGAATAGATACAAGCATATACAAAACCAATATTGAAAATGCCCTCCCAAAGGCAAGTACATCCCTGTCACCACTGATGCCGTGGGCAGATGTCAGGGACGTCCCAGACTGGAGTCAGTGTCAGATGGCAACTGGATTCAGGAGCTAATTTCTGGAACTTGATTCAGGAATGTTTGGGTTTGGATTGAAGGCAAAATGGACAGAGTCCTGCGTGGATGCCAACCATTGAAGAATGGTTGCCTCAGTTTTATGCTTAAATATGATTTATATTGAATAGAACACCTTGTTGGTCAGCAGTGGCCTTTAATTTACTGTCCCTGCATTGTAGCACACAAGAATTATCAGTGAACTTTGATTCCATAGGAGCAATTCTAAGCAAGAGTCCTTTCTGCATAGGAAGTAGTAAGAGTAACCATCAAGTGTTACCACTTGTAAACAGACACTTTGTGTACAAATAAGATGTTGACTTAAGGAAGTGCAGTTACTCAGAAGATGAACTGAAAAGCAAAATTTCTAAAGAGAATTAGTTCTGTTCTAACTCAAACAGGACATACTGTTTTGAAGATGCATGGGATGTTTTATTTTGGCATCAGTATATAATGTAGCTTCTGGTTATTTAGGCTAGTTTTGTTACTATGAACATGGGCCATGACACAGGAGTTAAAATTGGTATTTCATTACTGATCTTGCTAATTCTTAATAATGTCTCAAACTAAGCAGTTAGCTTCTGTATATGATTTCAGTGGATCTGTTTAATACAAAACCAATTGGAAATTGGCTGACACAATTCCTAGAGGAGGGGTAAAACCAGAGGAATCGATAACTTCTGTGTTTAAATCAGTTCTTTAAATGTTCAGTTGGTAGAAAATGAGTTTGGAAGTCACTTGTTGCAGATCCATTCCTTTACACTTACCATTATAAAGGCCAAGACCTGTAAACCTGGAGACATGGATTAAGATCTTAGTGCTGTGGTTTGGAGAGAAGCAAGTGATGAAAAGGATTCACAGGGAGACAGATGTCTGGACTCCCTCCATCACACACTGAAAATGTCAGTGACGAATCCTGTAATTCATTATGGGATATTCTGTTTGAAGGATTTGTTAGAAGGGGTAAGAGAAGAGTGAGAAGTGCCTTACTTTTGAGAACTGGACTCTGACCCATTTGTGTTTGTGGAGCTGAAAAAAACGCAAAGATTTCTATAATGGATTTCGATACAAGTCACTCAGGTCAACTGTAATAAGTGATAGATTACTTTCAGTACATTATCTGCTTGGTAATTTTTTTTTTCTAGCTACTTTTAACAGTATGTTGATTCAGCTTCCACTGGAACAAAACATACATATATTTCTCTTATTTTGGCTTCATATTTTCCTACACAGTGAGAGCCAAAAAAAGACCTCGATGTATTTAAAATGCGATATGTAGGAAGCAAAACATAAAGAAATGATTCTGAGCTGGCTCCTATTGCCACATAAATATACTATAGTTACTTGAATTCTATAAGAATTAAACTCAGATCCTTTAAAATGCATGCAAATTCTTGCAGAATATATATGAAAAAGTCACTATAACTGTAGAGGCACTTCTGCTCCCTTGATAAATGGGACTTCTAGACCACACTTTATTGAGTCTCTGATTTTTAATAATTTGAATCCTGCAAGATTTAATTCTGCATAATTCTGGCTGAAATCAGCTTTTGATTGAGTTGTAATGGCTGTGTTATTGTAAATATCTCTGCATGCTAATGTTGTGCTGAAATTCAATAATATTTAGATGAAATTTCTAGCCTCAAGCAGTGTGGAAGCTGGATTTAGAAAGCCTGAAAGTTTGTGTCAAAAAGTAATTTATTTTTGGGAACCCATAATATGCAGTGTAATAAATGGTCATCCCAAGGTCCAATTTAAATATATACAGTGGAATAGAAAAAGGGTTGATACAGTGTATTTTTTACACCCTTGAGCTGCTGGACTGAATAGTATTGATTTAGCAGGGTTTTGTAGCCTTAAATGATTTTGTACTGTAATCATACACAGTGAGGATAGAGTTGGTGACACCAGATGAGCAGGAATAAATCGTGCTATCAGAACAGGCAGCCCATAGCATACTGTGTTGTACTTGATGCTATAGCAAAAATAACCTGTCTCCAAAAAGCCTTATTCCACATGGAGCTTTTCAATCATATCTTTTGCTTCTCAGACTGGAAAACACTGCATACATGGAGGGTAAATTTTTGTATTAATGCTTTCTTTTGGTGCAATGATGCCTTAGCAATGAAGGAGGGAAGTAGAAATCGGAGTAAAACAAATTTTAAAGCAATATCCAAACCAAAATCAATGAACATTTTAAAAAGTATTTATAAAGGGAACAAAAATGCAAGGAAGTCTGGAAAATCAGAAGGATTTGGCTTGGACATTTAAAGGTCGTCCAGTTCAACTTCCTTGCAGTGAGCAAGAGCATCTTGAATTAGATCACATAGCTCAGAGCCCTGTCCATGCTGATCTTGAACGTTTCCAGGGATGGGACATCTACTGCCTTCAGAGTAAACCTGTTCAAGGTGTCATCTTCCTGATAATACAAAATATCTTTCATATGTTCAGTTTAATTTTATTCAATTTTTAGTTTACCCCTTGTCCTGTCATGACAGACCCTGCCAAAAATATGGTTCCCATCTTTTTATAGTCCCCCTTTAAGTAGTGAAAGGCCACACAGTAAGGTCTTCCTGGAGCCATCTCTTCTCCAGATAGAGCAATCCCAACTCTGTCATCTTTTCTTCAGAGATGAGTTGTTTCAGTGCAGTTTTTGTGGCTCTGTTGAATGGAGATGTAACATGGAGATATAACATGAAATTCAAGAAAATCAAGCTATTTCCCTTGTGTCTTTGAACACAGAGATGTATTAGAACACATGCCTACTTTCAAGCTTTGTGTTGCATTATTGTCCAGGGAGCTCTCAAGGACCCCAGTTAGCTGAGTGAAGGGCAATGGTTACTTTTTCTCTAAACTGCGTATGAGGAATATTAATGTTTTGCTACAGCTCAAATTATTGAGAGTAATAAATAAGACACATGCCATGCAGATATGATTGTGAAATCCCACCACTAGTGCAAGTAGTGACTTAGAAAGAATAATAAGCTCAGATGTGTAGGAGCAAAGTACTAGGTGAAATGCTGGTCTGTTGACCTTAGTGACAAGGTTACTATTGATTTTCCTAGAGTCAGATTTTTATGCCTTATGTTCCTTTTCTTAGACTTTGCTAAATAATAAAATATTCTAATTTAATTCCTTGTGTGTATAAGATTTTTTACAAGTGCAGAAGTCCTGACACATTTTTACTGAGTGTGCATCGTTTCAATTAAGACCATATTTTTTTGTCATCAATCTTTTCAGAATATATATTGCATATGTCTCAGTGCATTCTTGCCTAAGAAGGATTTTGCGGTTTTAACACATCTCAGCTGTGTTGGTGAGTTCAGATTTTAGGCTCAGTGTCAAATACAATGCATATATATATATATGTCACTGCTTCGCTTGTTACCCAGCAGAGCCATTCACATAAGGAACACAAGTAATTCTCTAAACATATCTTCAGGGTCACATTCAGCAGTAATATTCATAATGTCAAAAGTGGACAAAACACTTGAGAACACACACTTGAGGACACACCTGCTCTGTCACTACTGCTCTGACATAGCCACACATCTTCAAGTTAGCTGCTTTGCCTACTGCTTGCTGTATAGCTGCAGCAGTGGGCAACTTATCATGGTGTTCTAAAATCTGCCTTGCAGAGCTCCAGGTTTTTAGCAGTATTGAGGCTTGGCTATGTGAAGTAGATCTGTATGAAGGACTGTCAGAAAAAGGACTGCAGTCCAGGTTTACCCTTCAGACAACAGCTACCTTCAGTCCAGTCTTTATTGAATGAAAGGCATGCCCTCTGTAGAGCTGGCTAAATGGCAGACCCTTGTAAACTAAGTCAGTTAATACTATTGCTCTAATATTTTGACTGAATTGATTGAAAAGAATAAGATGAAATGCAAATGTATCTTCCTTCAAATGTAATGGGTACAAATCTCTCAGATTAAAACTGCACTTAATACTGCAAAGCAATAGCTCTCACAGCATTAAAAAAGTGGATCTATTTACTTCTGCAGCTAAGCACAGGAACAGCAATCAGCAGTCTTGGTCTCTTTTTGCAGTGGGTCTCAAAGGCAAAGAAGTCACTTTTATTTATGTTGTAGTCTTTGCCTGGAAAAAAAAAATGATGCTTACAACTTCTGTAGCCAACGCTTATTTAGGAAGATTATCCTCCTTCCCCTGTTTTCCATCTACACCTCTTAAAACCCGAGGTGAAATGAAATTTAATCATCAGCTTTGGTTGTTGGTTGGGAGTTTTCAGAGCAGCCAGTATCTAATTTCCTTCTTTTTGTCTGAAAGCAAAAGGTGAGACTTTTTACAAGACATATCCTATTACTCTTACTCCCTGTATCTGTTAGTGAGCCCTTGCTGATTATTTTTGCTGTATCAAGCTACAGTATATTAAATGCACTCTCCTCTCAAATGAAATGTCTTACAATTTAAATCTCTCACTAGGAGTGTCAGCATTGCCATGGGATATCTCCATCCTCCCAAAGCAAACAAAATTGACACAGTTGATTTGGTGTATAAATGTCTGCAGCTTTATTAAATATGCATTAAAGTGCAACAGTCATAAATTACATGCACTCAGCCCACTCAGAACATAATGTGTACAGCTAAATAACTTTCTGACTGTAAACCTAAGCAATAAGGCCAACCTAGAAACTGACTGGAAGCTGCAAGTCAGTTCCCTAAAGTGGCTGCTATTGGAGTATCATTTCATCATGCTGTTAAACACCTCACCTCTCTTGTGTGGTGTATATATGAGGAGAGGAGAGAGAAAGGAAAAGTGAGAATTCTGTATTTTTTTTTTTATAGATTATCAATTTAATTTACTTGTGTATGCATTCCTTGATGTGGAAGGATGGATAATTTGATTCTTGTCTTTTTCTGTTCCTTGTATAGAAAGAAAACTCTCAAAAATTAGGAAATAGTTGTAACTGATTCTAATAATACTAATTTAAATCTTGCATTTATACAGCAATTTTATCAGATGTTACTGACTTTCTAAAACTGTATATATGCAGGCATCACCCCTTTCCTTTAAAAATGCCCCATTTTTCTGTGATATATTGCAATATAAATTGTATGCACTTTTGCACCAGAGTGGATTCTGTGAAAGAATGAATTTTCAAGATGAAACAAAAGGGATGTCTTTTCTAAAAAGACAATGCATTTACTTGCATTCCTGAATACATGCCCATTACACACTGAAGTGTCATGGCTTTTTGATGACTGCACATGCCCTAGTCCTTTTTCATATGTGATCTCAAAGCTGAATGTTAAGATCTTTCTGGCTCCCAGTGTAATGATTTTGCAAAGAGGTTACAAACTGTACTGTTAACATTAACCATCACACTTTGTAGTATTTCGAGTTTTCTGAACTTCTTTATTCTGATAACTGGTTGATGTCAGATCAGTTGTTAGTGTTCAAGCTGGCCATGGAGTGAACTATACATTGCAGTGTTCCCATTATCTATCAGTCAGTCAGCCAGTCACTCGCTCGGTCACACACTCACTCTGGTTTTTTGGTTTGGTTTGGTGTCCGGTGGTGGTGGTGTGCTGGTTTTGGTTTTGTGGCTTGTACTGTTGTTGAGTTTTGTTTGGCTTGGTTAGTTTCTTTAAAAATGCTGTACTAACATAGAGGAGATTTATTTGCCTCTTTCCGCTTATTCTGACTGAAGTCCCCCAACTGTCCTGAGGCTTAGTGGCATTTTTTTAAAGAAATACTCATCTGTAAAATTAGCTGGAACCTTTACGAGCAATTAGCTTGTGTTACGAAAAGCAAGATAGCAGGTTACTAAGTTTCTGACAATATCTGTAATGTGTGTTTATTTTATTTCCTGTTGATTTATTGCCATAAGTCTCTTGGCTCTCTCCCAAACATCTCTTGGCAACAGAGTCAACCAAATTAATTTCGTACAAGGAAATATCTGCTGTAGTAACTTAAAGTCTGTCTGCATCATCTTGCTAATGATCTTCTGTGTGCTGTTCTGTAGTTGGTTTATGGTCCCTTGCCTGATAAATGTGAAAGGAAAATCTCGGGGTACATGTTGTAACTAAGACCTTGCTTCTCCCTTTGTGAGCACATTTAATCTGTGATCTGTCCTGTTGGAAAGAGTCCTTTCTGAAGAATTTTTTTTCCTTATCTTCTGTATTTTGTTTTTTGTTTTTTTGTGGATTTGGGGTTTTTTTTCTGTGTAAATCACAAACCAAAATAAGGTGCCCACATTCAGATATTAAGTAAGAAGTTTTAGCTTGTTGTCTAGTTCTTCTGACCACTTCTAAAATTAAGGAATCAAACACTATATTACAGAATACATTTCACTGATGCTAGAAATATATATATAAGCTAGTTATTTTGAGTGCAGGTTGGTTGCTGAATGAAAAACCCTACTTCAGACTAAGTCCTTACTAGCTACTCAGTCATAATAACTATTGTTGTAACAACAATAACTGTATTGTCTTGGCTCTCTTCAGCAATGAGATGGCATTTCATCCATTTCAGTATTATTCTGTGCGTGGTACAGCAGGCTACCATCTCTGTGTCTAGTTTTGTAGGCTTAGTGAAACACAGCTTTATCTTCATGAAGCATCACTGACAGCAAGATTTTTCTGTTGCTGTTACTCCACTAGTACAGCCCTGTAGAGTGTAGCTGTATAGCTAATACTCATTTTAATGTGGACGTTGATGAAGTGGAACTGTACAAAACAAACTGGTGAATTTGCAGAGTGGCAGAGTATTGATGAAATACATGTTAGATGGAAAACTACATGGGTGGAGGAGCTATGTACAGGTTTAATTTCAATGTCCGAAGGTAGTGTTGTGTCTCCTCTTCTCAGGAAGAAAGGAGTGTAGGATAAAAGAAAAAAAACAGAAAGGCCGATGACATTTGTACTGACCAATAGATGTCAGATGTTAGGTTTACTTGGTTGGTTGTAGGTTGGACTGGACGATCTTTAAGGTCTTTTCCAGCCTCATCATTACTGTGATGCTGTGATATGGAATAATTGTTTAGAAATAAGGGAATATATTTTATACAAAAGGAATTCTCCTTGAAATAACATGTTGTCACTGGTTAGCCATGCTCGCCATCTCTAGTTAGTAAAATGCTAATGAGCCAAAACAAAAGGCAGGGAGGAATTTGTTGCCACTAATGAGTGACAGCCACAAAAAAGGGACAGGCTCAATTTGAGGAAAACCAAAACACATTTAATGTAAACAACAGTAAAAACACATCACCTGGGAAATAAAAGAGAGATTCACACATTTCTTACATATATGTTCCAGAGCCAAGACCTACAACCTCCTTCCCCTCAGGGGAAAACACTCTTTGCAGTTCTTTGTTTGGCAACATGGCATCCTCCCCCTCATGAAAAAGACAGGTCCTTCATGATCTTTCTCTGTCTGCCATGGAGGTCTTTTGTGGGCTACGGGTAATCCCAATACCTGACCATTCTATCTTCTTTGTGACTTCCTCAGAGTCTCTTTGAATATCCATCCCCTGCATATAAGAGCTCTGCTCCAAGGTTTTCCAGGCATACTTCTCCTCTGCTGATCTCTTATTTCTGCAAAGTCCATCACAGTCTCCTCCTGCCACAATCTGAAGGGTAATATTGCTCAGACCTGTCTTCCTCCCTCACCAAATTCAATATCAGAATATCTTGGTAAATGGATGAATAAAAATATATTGTGAAAAATACTTACAATTATTTAAAGTGGCACAGATATGTTGAGCAACAATATTGTTAGAATTTTTTGTGACTTGGATAAGTTTTCTAAGTCTTAAGTAGGAGATGCTAATTCTTGAAGTCATTTACATCTAACATCCATGACACCTAAGCACCTTCACTATCTTTTCCTGAATTTTATTCCTTATAGTTATTCATCCCTCTAGTTTCTTGCTGAATTAGTGCCACATGCTTAAGAAAACTCTTGGTTTTTATTTTTTTTTCTCATGAGCAATTTTAATTCAAGTTTGCCACAACAGATTCTTAATTTTGAATCCCTTCTCAGCTTTGTTTTCTAAATTAGTCCTGCGCATATATTAATTGACTGCTGCATTTTTCTGCTTAACAGGGATTGGTATGGATTTGTTTTCTTTTGATTGAAGTCAGTTGGACATTTGTCTGTGCTATTTTGAGGGAAGCGACTTCTTGAGCTGCATCTCTACAAACACGATTCTGTATGAAAAAGAATGCTGCCTATGTTTCATTAAGACTTCCATGTTTATATTTTTAAAAAACATAATTTAATGTTTGTGTGTTATTATACGAAATGTGTAATGTGTAGCATCTTGTTTCCACAAAACCCCTGTGGAGACAATAATAAGATATAAAGTTGCAATTACATGTACTATATGGGATCGATTAGACTAGCTAGGAACACATATCTGCATTTAAAGCAGCTTAACCTCATTTTCAGTGTCCTTGATATAAAATTTCTATCTATCTTTAGCATTTGTCATCAATTGATTTCAGTGTACTTGATCATTTAGGGTATTGTGCTTAAAAGCATACTAAGAAAATGAGTCTCAAAATAATACAATCTCTGTAGAACTTGGTATGGTGAATACTTCTGAAGTCCATGTCAAGGGGATCCTCAGCTAGATAGTAAGTCAGGCCCATGAACTTGCTGCCTCAAAGTCAAATTCTTCAGCTAGGCAGAAAACCTCTACTACTGTATTCTGCCCTTGTTTCTGTTTGCTCTTTATAATACTCCCTTTTCTCAGCCACAACTTCTGTGGATTTGTTTTTATTTCATTTACAGTCTTGGTTAGAGAAATTTAAAGCAGTAGGGAAGTCACTTGCATAGTAACTGTCCATAAAATCATAATTCAGTTTTTGTCAGAAAGAGATAGCCTATGTCTGTCAGTATGTATTCCCTTGGATTTTTGCTACTCTGAACAATATGGGAGGAAATGTTCAAAATGTTTGTGATTGGCAGTAAGAACAAAAGAACCCAAACCCATGAGAATATTTTAAGTACTGATTTTCTGAGACGCTTGCCTGAGAAAACCAGATATAAAGCCTGATGATCTGGGTCAGAGACATGAACCTTCTGCTCCCAGGTCTGTTGCTTATGCATTAACTGCAAGATAATCAAGATTTTGGTATATAGAACCTACATTTTTGCCTGCATGCCATTAAGAACTAACTTTTTCAATATATTTTCATATTAACTAGAGTTACCCATGGAATGGACTATGAATGAATTCAAAATGTCAGTGCATCAATAAATAATAACAACAACAACAACAACAATAAAAGAACACATGCAAACAGATGATATTGCACTCTTAGTCTAGGCTTCCACAGTTTTTACTTTTTATGACTCAAGGGTTTGTTTTAAAGCTAAAACAGACAAACTATCAAGTAAATCTGGTGGCAAGTACTTTTTCTCTGCTAGTTGCACTTTGCAAACGTGTGCAGCAAGTACACTCCCTTTGCAAGAGAATGGTGGAAGTTTTTGAGGGAAATTTCAGTCGTGCTTGTAAAATGAGCGTAATGAGAGTAAGTTAAAAATGTGTTGTAGACTAGTAAGAATTTCAGCCAGAACCGGCCCAGATTTCAGATGAAATACTAGACTGATCTTGTTTAATTATGCCTTTTAAAAGCTGAAAAGAGGTAATATGAGTTATTTGAAACACAATGATGCAAACAGCATGCTTGCTTTACATTTATATCTCACATTGAGCTTGGAAAGGCCATGGAACATTAAAATCAACTGTAACTACTATGTGTAACTGCATATTTTTTCATTTAACAAGCCTGCTGTGGAGTCAAGAATCTGATTAATATCTGATATTTGTATTGTGTTTTATTCTAGGCACTAATCTTATGGACATTCTAAGTGTTCTGGCCATTAATTTGATTTCGTTAGAAATACAATGAATCTGCAGGCTTAAAAATAATGCAGAGAATACACTAAGTTCTTACCTTCAGAGAATAAAACAAGGAAGAGCTATTCCTTTTTTTTTTTTTTTCCTTTATAACAACTTTGCTGCATTTTTGCACTTTTTTTCTGTTTCAGTCAAAATAAGAATCAGAGTCAGTCAACATAAAAGACAGATGCAGGCCTGGTATATATAGCTGTAAAATGTATTTGAAGATGTATGGATGATTAGGAATTCATATGGCCACCCAAGAGTAACACCACGTCACCGGGTTTTCATCAGTAAATATGTCTAGGTACATTTGGTTTTATGAAGTGCTTTGAGATTTCTTTTTGAGTTCATGCAATGTAGATAGATGAGTTGGTATTACTATGATGTGATCCTTAGCATTAGATCTACATGAATGTCTTCTTGAACCAAGTGCTATGTTTGCTCCAGAATATCTCTCAAGTAGACTTATTGTTTTCTTTCAATTTCCTAGATACAAGGTCTTGCTGTTATGTTGTTACAAAACTATTAAAAATAATAAATTTAAAGTTACTACCTATCTAAATAATGACATCAAAACATCACTGACAAAGCAAATTATCTTCACTGTGGAAATGCTTTGGAAGTTGCTTGTACTCAAACACTAATGTATTATTTTGATTAGTGGTCATATATAAGCAAATAAAACATTACATTTTATGGAAAAAATTGTGGAAAATAAATAGCTTATTTGGATGAAATCTTTCCTTAGCATTTATCTTGTGTTGTGGTTTGAGGTTTATGCTAATCAGTGCTTCTGCAAATAAACATGTTTGGGTGAGGGTGAAAACCTGGTGTTATCAGTTTGCTGTTTCCTGTACATGGAGTCTCTTTGTTGGGTGATCAAGCATGCATCACTGGACTGAGCAAGCTGCTTGCAGCCATCTTGTGCCTGTGTGGTGATGGAGGAGACTGGGAATTTAGACCTCAGAGGAGAAAGCTCCTGCAAAACCATGATCTAGTGCAGTGCAGGAAAACTCCTGTCTGCGCACATGGAAAACTGCACACTGGAGTGGTGAGGACTTGCTTAGAGTATGGGGAGCAGGGAAATTATCCTTAAAAGAATCACTGAAGGCTCAGAGGACACTGAACTCTGGACACCACATTTCTACCATAAAAAGAACTGCTAATGGCCAGAGGGTAGCAGTACCTGGCTCAGTTATGTAAGAAGGTGTGATTGATCTCTGTGTGTCTTTGTGTTAGGATTTTTATGTTATGTGAATTAAATGTGTTTTGTTGGTTTTTCACCAAATTCAGTCAGTCTTTGATTTTGCTGGTGACTATATAAAAGGTTTTGAATCTTCCTTGTTTTTTGTTTGTTTTGGCTCATTAGCACATTAACTAAACTAATTAATTAGTCTCAGTCCTGGACCTGATGTACTGATCAACTGCTGACACCTTTATAATGTAAATGATACATAAATTCCAGTTTGTGACAAACAGCTAGGTTAATCTGGTAAAACTATTCCAAAGGTTTAACAGAGAACACCCTAGAAAAAAATGTATAGTTGCGTAAAGTATTACATTTTCAAGGCACACCATGTGTTTTACAGGACAGTCTTTTTAATTAGCTGCACAATACACAAAATATGCTGTGAATTTATCTGATTAATTTACAGGATGGAACAGATACATTTTCTCTGAGTAAATGCTAAAGTGTGAGCTTTTCAAGATGACTACAGAATACTGTTTGAACAAGAAGATTTATGGGCATTAGTAACTTATCTGACATTTATAACTGAATCTAAAACTATTGGTCCTATGGAGAATTGGCTTAACAAGTGAAGACATTTGAGTGACCTCTGTAAGTTTGCAATGGACAAGTAAAATTTTCATCATAGTATGTAGTCCGGAACTTTCTGATAGAAGATAAAAATATAGTCTAACAGCAAATGAAAAATTTTTACAAAAATTTAAAAATAGAAATCTAAAACATATCTCAGATTATAAATATACTGAAACCATTTACTCATTTCTGTAAATGATTTTTACCCTCTCCTATTAAAGGGCAGAGTTTAATTTACAGAAAAGTACTATTCCCAACCTGCTTATGTAGTAACATCAAATTGAAATCTCTTGTGCACTTTGATCTCCTATGGAGAGTATTATGATAAATTAAGCATATATTCCTAATTAAAATCAATAAAATCAACCTGCCTTTCTATTTTTGAACTTAACAAAATTGTTTTTAAAATACAGAACTTAATCCAGTATTTTCAGAATTAATCAAAATCATGATTACAGCTTTTTTTATGGAAATGTGTCATGTACTCCATATTGCAAATCCCAATAAAATAGTACAGAGCAAAGGCTACACAACTGCTTCTATTTCTGCTACAGATTCTCTGTGTCCAGGGAAAGACTTTACCCCTCTGCACCACATTTTAAAGATCTCTGAAATGCGGATAATTATATCCTTCCTTAAAGGTGCTTTGAGTTATCAGTTTGTCATATGTTATATTATCATCTGCTATGCTGTGATGCTATTCATCATAACTTAGAATGATTAAGGAAGCTATTTGGCTATAACTAAGAAAGTTGTATCTGAATATGTAGAGGTCCAAGGAAACACTGAGGCAGACAGCTCAAGATACTATAGGTAAAAATTTCTAAAATTTCATGATGAAAATCTGTTCTGAGGCTGAACAAGCTCTGGGAAGATTCCTGGATGGCTTTGCTTTGACAAGAGCAGATAAATGGCTTTGACAGGTAGTGTGGCTGATCAAACAGGATTTTTCTGTCCAGAAACATTACCTCTTTTGCCCAAGTTAAGCTGGAACTTCCTATTTCTCATCCATAAATGTTTCTGCTGTAAGAGACAAGATATGAAAGATATGTATGTTTTATATGGAAGCATATAGCAAGCTGAGTGCAATCATTTTTTCATGAAAATAGATGCTGTGAATGAGATATATGACATATATGAGATATATGCACAGGCTGATGTCTATCTAAGGTAGTGTGATCATATATATAGGGTCAGTTTGTAATATGATTTATCATGTATGCAAAATATTAATCATACATACAAAACATAATTATAAGGGTAATAATGTATTGAAGGACAGTTTGTCTCTGAACTTCATAGCTGATATTCTCTAAGCAGTCATCAAACTCTCCAGGCTTTGTGAGGAGAAAAAGAAATCTCAGCTATGTTTGTGCTCTGGTGCTATCCTATGATCTCCTTTGTTTTAAAGACAGTTTGTAGATCCCGGTGTCAGTGCTGATACAAGTCTCCTTCCCCTTACTGTAAGGACACTATCCATCAGTGCTATCAAAACTATCATCCTGTTTCATGGTTGTGAGGGAGCCATGTGAAGTGTTTACACCTCACAGGTTGCCAGTAAATGACAATAGACATCAGTTTGTATCTATCTCATGAGTTTGAAACTTTCATGAAGATGAATGGAATGCGTCATATCAAATAAGCTCAGTGCCCTCCAGTGCTGTATCAGGATCCTTTCAGAGCTCCATCCTCATGGAGTGCATTTCACCAGTACTGAGCAGAGCTATTGACTCAGCGTAGCTATTTTATTCAAAGCGCTCATTGTTCAGTGAACATATCAGTACCACGTACTGCAGCCAGCTGTGCTTCTTATGCATATTTGTAATCTATAATCAAACGGATTATTAATAGTGATGTATTCTTTTATATTTATGAGTCTGCAAAGCTTATATTGGTGACATCCTAAAAAAAATATAAACAACAGTATTGAGTTAATTTTCTTTTGTATGTATGATTTCATACATTTCTCTGTCAATTTTGGTCAATTTTATGTTAACTTGCTGCATTGGAAGTGAACATCACGATGTTTAAACAATAGGAGCTGGTGTGAGCATAGCTACATACCCTGAAAACTTTGATACTTTTCTTATAACCCTTGAATTTAGTGTAACACCAGTAGACATCTGTTGTAATATGGACCATTATCTTAGCATGAGGGAAGAAGTATGTGAAAAATTTTTTTTTCAACAATTGTTTGATTGAATCGCACATAAATGTGCACATAGGATTCCTATACATGCTGTTTCTATCCATATGATCTGTTAGAGCTTTCCTGGACCAGCTTTCTAAACATCCTTATTTTCAAAGCAGAACCGCTAAGGGAGTCAGCAGTGAGTCCTACACTAAAAAATCAAGTGAAAACTGGAAAAAAAAGTGTTTTCTTCATGTATTATATAAAGTCTTCCAGCAACCTCCTTCCATTCATTCCTCCTTCCATTTTATTGTAATTGGTTTCAGGAATATTTTAGGCATAGATTATATCTTCACATTATCTATTTCCTTCTGTGGTTTACCTTTTCTTCCTCAAAGTACAGCTTTTGTTTTTAATAACCCTTGTTTTGTCCCCCGCTTGAAATTATAGTACAAATTCTAGAACCCATCTCTTCCCATGTTAGTCTGAACTAGAATTTCCTGTAAAGCTAATAGGTAAAAAAATTTTAAAATCCCTTTTGGTTATGTGCAGTTCTGTGGATGGCTGTCATGCTGATGAGAATGCTTTAAATGAACAGGATGTGTGACACTTGTTCTTACTTTAAATGATCTGAAACTGAGCTTCTCAGGCACATGAAGCAAGCTGAAAGAAAGTAGGAATGTAGTCATATATTTTTAATATAAGTAATAGTGAGAAGAGTTTCAATAGAGATAATGATAGCTTGCCTTGACTAAAAGAGATCTATAGCAGAGTAAGAAACAGACCTCAACTTTTCTAGATTTCAACCCTGTGGTACAAGTATCAAGGAATGAACTTTAATGTCATATACCTATCCACTGCTTCTGTGTTCATAGGATCATAGGATCATAGGATGTTAGGGGTTGGAAGGGACCCAAGAGATCATCGAGTCCAACCCCCCTGCCGGAGCAGGACAAAACTATCTAACACAGATCACAGAGGAAAGCATCCAGGCGGGCCTTGAAAGTCCCCAGAGAAGGGGACTTTCCATACAGGGAAAGTCCCCAGAGAAGGGGACTGTTCCATACAGGGATGCAAAGAACCGTCTGGGCAGTTTCACTTTTTGAATCTTGTGATCTTCTAATTAAGACATTTTTCCAAATTACTTTTATTGCTGCTTCACTGAAAGACAAAATTTCATGTGACATTTTTCACAACTTCAAACCAGAGAAAACAAAGAAAACTGCTGTTACGCAAAATCATGCTAGTGTTCATAGCTTTATCAGCAGTGTCAAGATTTCTTGGTTCTACTTCTGGCTTTGTGCAGAAATGTGGTTTGGCAAGTGTGGAGGGCAGAGCCAAACACGTAGATTTGAAATGCAACTTGGCTAAGTCTGTGCAACTTGGGTCTGCTCTGTTAAAAACCTGGGGTTTCATTCCTGCTGCACCAAAAATGACAGCTCCTGAATTAATCCATCTGCAAAATATGGCAAATGATACTTTTCTCTTTCTTAATGAGGCCTCACTGCATAATAAGGGTTATGTAGTTCACAGAATTATTAGCAGTAGATGAAGAGCTGCAACTAGAACTTGTGGCTCACTGCCCATCATATTTTTGCTAGGCCAAAGGGTGCTTTACAGATGTAATTTACTTGTATACTCTGGAGCTGTATGTAAGTTTTTGCAAGGCATGGCGTACAATGGATGTGATTAGCCTATCAGGAGAGCCATGGAGCTCCAGGAATGCCTAATTCACTTAGGAGCTCAGTGTGCCAGGAACAAAAACTCAAAGTTGCTGGTGTGGCAGGAACTGTGGAGCTCAAGTACTCTCACTGCAGATTTAGTTCGTTTGTGGCAATGAGTGAGTGACTCCTGCTAAAAATGCAGGAGGGTAGAGAAGGAACTCCAAGGTGGAAAGCATAGATGTCTGTAGACCAAATTATTAATGCTCACAAAAATTTAAAACAGAATTCTATGGTTAAAGTTAATGGTTATTTATTTTAATGTGGATTTAGGAAAACCTCCACTGACATCAATGGGATTTTTTTCTGTAGAAGAAATGTAAAAGTAAAGTCTGTTTTGCATCCAAGATTGTTGAAAAATAGTTGAGCTGGGCAAGTATAAATTGTAAGGACACTTGTAAATGGTAAAAGTTAGCAGATCCCTAGCTGACGGTAATTGTCAGAATTTTGCTGAAGCTGATGAACATGCAGTGTATGTGTCACCTGAGAGCTAGTCCCACTGTATTTCCTCTTCTTGGTTTACTGACATTGTTGATGGCTTGAAGAAACATGACTGAAACTGGATCACTTGTCTATGAAGAGGGCAAGATAGGACTCATTTGTACCTGCTCACATTGTCTTCATTATTTAGTAAGTAATGGCTTAGCCCTTTATAAAGTAGTAGGGTTAAGGGTTAAGGGGCATTTAATAGTGAGCCTTTAATGTAATTAAATATTTGCAAATATGTTGCACATATTTTGTTTTCACTGAAGTTATCAGTAAAGCACCACATTCCATAAGGTACTAATGCAGTATGGCAGAGATAAACGTATCATAGAGGGAGGAGAAGAGCTAAAATACTGTCATATGCAAGCTATTAGTGTAATTATATTTTTAAGTGGTGCCTTAAATGGGTTACTTGAACTGTGTTTCCAGTTTGTGTAGAAGAAACAGTAGAAAATAATTTATATTAAGGCCTCAACCTTTTGTTTAAGTCAACAGCACATAAAGCATTTTAAGTTTGCTTTTTTATTGTTGAATTCCCATAATCTATGAGGCACACATGGTCATGAAGTAGCTTGTTATTAAAATATAATATCATGTTCATCTGTGATTATTATTTTAATTCAGTGCTTGGTTGACTTATACAAAGCTGCCTGAACTCTTTCAGTAACCACTCTCCATTCGCCTACATTACATTTAATTTATACCAAGATGATAAAAAATTTGATTTATTTTACAACAGATCAGTAATTGTGCTCTACAAATAAGTCCGTAATGATAATCAACAGCATTTTCAACATAATTTAATTTGTCTTCTCCCGAGAGGTAGTTAAATGCAGTAATAATAACACTACTGTTATGGACTCTGCTGCAGTTAATCATGGCCTGAATATGCAGACAGGCCCAATATTGTATTGACAGAAATTAAATTAACCATCAGCTTGGGCAATCAGTGGCTGTACAGCTATTAAAAGTAATAAAGGCAACAAACCCCAACCGTAGCCAATTACATTTTGACATATAAACGAAAAAAGACAGATGCCTTTGATTTGAAATTTTTATTTCTTTGGAAGTAAAGAAGACATATCTTTTCATATACATTATTTCCCATGCCTTAATTAACCAGTAATGCAAACTAAGAATCATACTGACATAATGTAATATCACAGGTATATTCTGAGTACCTAGTAACTCAAACATTTCATTAGTTCCATATGCAGTGGCTTGGTACAGCATGTTGTCGCAAAAGTTATATATCAAAATGCAGACACAAGACAAGGGTCAATTAATGCGCCAAACCAATTTTGAGATATTAGAAAAAAGTTTATCTTTGAATATAGTGTTTTTATTGAAATTCTGTTGGGATGGGAAGACCCCTAAAATTTTCTAAAAATGTTTAATGACTTCCTTTGTGTCATTAGGAAAAAAGAAAAAAGAAGAAAGAATTATTATTTTCACTATGTAGATATTAGAATGTCATATGTTTCTTCTTTTATGTGAAATAAAAAGCAACCATCACTTGCTAAAAGTTATTTTTTATTGTGTTCACTTTAATGTCTATTCTGTCTAGGAAAAACCACACATAGAGTGTATTCATAGATAGTTATATAAATATTAAACTACAAAATAATGTTTAAATATCTATATGCACTTGTAGTACAATATAAAGTTATAAATCATATGTGTATTTAAGGGGAAATAGTGTATTTTGCACTTAGGGTGATTTATGTCTTGTGGTAAAAAACAGTATCTCAGAGTACAAGTGAAGTAAAATAGTATAATGTGTCATTATTCTTAAAGAATATCAAACCCAGCACATGTAAGCAGTATATTTGGAGAACTGCAGACATACCCAACACCTCAGACAATGTGTCATAATCTCACATAGTGGTTACCTGGTGTACCTGTAATTTTCTGAAGTATTTAAAAACTTGGCATTTGTGCAGCGATGTGACTTTTTCAGTTTGATGTCCGAAGTCACTGCATTGTAGAAGGATGAATTTGATAGATCAGAATTGAACTACATTGCCTAGCTTCACAGCAATCTGTACAAAATTTAGTCCAGATCCATTGAAAATTATAAATACTTGCTTAATTTTACATATATTACTACTGATTTAATAGGATTTTTCCAATTCCTAAGAACCTTGCTGGATGGGGCCCTCTGCCAGGAGATGAGAACATTCTTTCACCTCTAAATCTTTTTTCTTCTTAGACTTATTAAATTCAATATGGTTCACTTACATAGAAAAGGTGAATAACCCTACAGGAACTTCTGTGGTTTGTGTTATGCAGGACAAGCTAGGAACTCAAGGTTTTTTAGACCTTCCCTTCTAGCCATAAAGCCCATGAGCTGAAGTTCTTAAAAAGAACTTTGCCCAAGGCAAAGGTTTTAGAGCAGCCCTGATGGTACAATTGGAAAGACACAGTTTTAATTTTGAAGAGATCAAGTTGTCTGTGAGCAGCAGTTCATTCAAGGCCAGGTTTCCTTGTTTGTTGGGTATTAGAAGATCTTGGTGAAGTTACAGGTTCCACCTTACAATACCCCAAAACTCCGTCTTCAGATACTGATTTTCTCAAAACATCTGTACATTTAATTATCTTTGAAAGTTTCATTTTTTCAAATGTAGCTGCAGTTGCCAATGAATTATAAAGGTGCAAAGATAAACTGACAGACATAGGGGAGGGTTTTCTGTTGTATATGTGACAGTTCACAATGTTATAAAGACTTCATTCGAGTTCATGTGGAATCATTGGTGTAGACAATGTATTCTTGCCTCTCCAAATAGCAGCCAATCTATAATAAACTTATTCAAAGACAACATTTTGGTGTATCATTTTGGTGTATGTTCATGCAGCATGTGCACTTACCTCAAAGTACAAATGTAATATGTGATCATATGCTAATGCCAGATGTAGAGTTGGGTTTAGTTATGTCACATAATGACAAAATTAGGACTTTAACTTTTACAGGACTGAAAAATTCCTTTTCTAATTATATTTCTAGGCTTTAATTTTCTTTAACTTAAGAAGAACAAAGGGGTCGTACGCAGGTAGTATATGAGGACAAATATCTATTATGACATTTCTTATGAAGAAAGAGATATATCATTCATGGCTATTTCAGTGATGAGTTATCTCTCCCGTCTGTATGAAGATACATGTCATAACAGGGATCACCTATCATTGTAATGTAATTTTTCTTTATACAGCATGTGTTGTAAATGGTGTTGATTGCTGACAGAATCTCAGAGGGTGGGAGATATGATTACTTGCACTCATAGGAAAGAAAATATAACTCAGTGAATAGCATATTTGATGCATATTTCCTCCTATCTCATAACTTTTTTCCATATTGTCTGCAAGTTTTCATAAGGCGATCCACTGAACTAAAATGAGACCTGAAAATTCTGTTCCCTCAGACAAACACATTGACATTCACTTGCATTTTTTTCAGAAAAGTAAAGAACAACAGGTTGAACCAATATTAATTGTACATTGATTCAACAGGACAGTAGTCCTATTATAATTATGAAGGTCTATAGCAAAGCATAAACCAACCCTAAAATACTGTACTGAATTAAAAGGGTACTTTTTCCCTACTTCAACATTAAACTAAGCATCAAACTTTCATCATTGACCATCCTTGAGTTAAGATCAGAGCAACTTACCATAAACACAACAAACCTAGAAAATCTGTGTTTGAACCAGCCATAGCAGCAAGCCACTGTGAACTATGCTACCAGAGATATTTTGATGCACACAAACAGCAGTCAACTAAACCAAAGCAAATCCAATCCTAAACTAAGCCGAGACCAAGAAGTCTTCCAACATAGTTGTGCTACTTTTGCTTTCTATGCAAAATTCCTCTGGAATTTTTTTTCACCCCTGTGGCAAAATAGTCTGGTGAAGGTAAAAAGGAATCTAGTAAAACAACTGTGAGGAACCTCCAGAAAGGGCAGATGAAAGCAAAACCCAAAAACCTACAACTACCAGAAAGGAAGTTTGAATGTGAAGGGGCTCAGCCTCTTCTCTCTAGTGGCAAGTGATAGGACTAAAGGAAATGTCTGCAAGTTGTGCTAGAGGATGTTTAAACTGGATATTGGAAATATCATTGGGCATTGGGACATGCTGCTTAGGAAGATGTTTGGGTCACCATCCCTGGAAATAACTGCGTGGACCTGGTGCTTAGGGAGATGATTTAGTTTGACTTGGCAGTTGACAATGGTTGGACTTGAGGGAAGAGACTTAGAGATCTCTTCCAACCAAAGATATTCTGTTTCTGTGAAAGCATGCCCAGACTGGTACATAATGCAACTCAAAGGCTGTGGATGCAAACTGGTGCAGCTATTTCAGACTGCACCCTCTGAAAGAGATAGGACATAAAACCCCATTGGTGGACCTATGGTATTGGAACTGATCAGCCAATTACTTACTTAATTCCTTAATTACTTAATTAATTTTTCAATTACAGAAAATATAGAACATTATAATGCTTTCTGTAAGAGTGTGTTTTAAGTCAGATGCCTCAACCACAGTTTGTGTTCTCTAAACTTCGCATTTGAGATAAGCAGTTGTTGAGATACGGCTTTGAGAAATCTAGACTGGTGAGAGGTGTCCACGCCCTTGAGAGTGGGCTTTGAACTAGATGATCTCTAAGGTCTATTCTATGATTCTATGAACACTGAAATATGAATCACCACTCTCAAAAAGCTGGTATTTTCTAGAAACCAAACTGAAAACAGACCAAACCAGAAAACCAAAGCTTAGAGAATTAACATGATATTTTAAGTTTTAAGAATGCAAGGACACACCAGCTTGATTGTAGGCATGTTGTTGTTTTGAAATCAGAAAAGCCGAATTAACTCTTCTTTGGGTAGTTTTTTTTGTATTAATTGCCAGTTCTGTTGACTTCTGTTTATTCCCCACAAATTACTAATGGACAAATTTCCTTAATATTCTTCTATGGCCAAGCAGTTGGTAGACAGAGATATCTGATAGAGGAGTCTAATCTTTCTAATGTTTAAATTTTTCCATAATTGTTCAACATAAATAACATAGATAACACTGATAACAGACTTGCAGTCTCTTCATAAACAGGGCAGAGTGTTCAGAAATAAAAATTATTAAATGTAATGCATTCTCTATAAACTCTTACTTAGAGTTTATAAGTATGATATTTCACTGGAAAAAAGACATGATGTGTAAAATACCACCTCAAATTATTTAATTGTCTTTCTTGAAATCGTTTATTTTTAAAACAATTAACAGATATACTATGAATGCTGCTTTATTGCTTTCATTCTGTCTTTGCCTTCTGTTCCATGGCAGTTTTTTCTTTCTGTCCATGACAGCATCATAACACTCACTGGGGTAAGAGGGAAAAGAGACAGAGGGAGAAAGAAAAATAAAAAAAACCCCAACAAAAAACCCCCTTCCTTGGCAACAGAAATACCTTTAAGTGTAACATAATTACCGTCTCTCTGCCCTTTCTCCCCCCTCTGGGACTATTCAGCAAACCCTACAACATACACTTAAATCTTCAACTTCTCAGAGACACTACACGCAGATGGGAAAGATTTGATTAAAATTACAGTGCTTTAGGTTCAACTTCACCTATTAAGAAAGAAAAAAAGATCTGGTGCTGGACTTTTTTCCTGGAGAAATAACTAGGCCACAGTAATTACAGACAGGGCCCTGCTGTGCACCATGAATAGGATCCCTGGGGTGGTATTTTCCTGTTACCTGTCTATGTAGGGCTGTTGACATCAACATGAATGATAACTATGCCAGCTTTCTTTTTTTTTATTATTTTACCTTTTTTTTTCTTTAAAAAAATTCTATTTTATGCCTTAGAAAAAGAAGGGGAGGAGAAAGAAAATAAGTTATAAGTGTTGTGATTTACATTTTTTTGTGTCAAGGATGCTTTTATGTACTTTTCTACACATCTGTGTGATTATTTTCTACATTATTTTTCTTGAAGTTGAAGTTTGGCCTTCAAGCAATGAAGAGATCAAGACAAGGTGAGCAATAGGCACAGAAGATTAGACACTGTGAAATTTTAAATATTAGCACTCTTCCCAGTATCCAAATTAGTAGGAGCTTTTATTTTTGCTGAATGAGACACTTTAAGACAGTTTACTAATACAAATAGGTGCTGTCCACTGAATTGATTTTACTTTCAAGTAATTGTAAATATTAAAAGCTGTATTTTGTTATTATTTCAGCAGATAGAAGTTCTGAAGTAGACAGTAAACCTTTATTCTCTGCACTGGTGAAGTAGAAAATAGTACTGTATCTGATGGCACACAACAAGAATTGAAAAGAATCAGTGGAAAATATACTGGAAGAGAATATTTAAATATAAAGGTAAGGAAAGAACAATAAGTTGTCAATATGTTAAGGATGGGGCTAAAGAAAAGTAGTGGAAGTTTTAGTTGATTTCTGACCATACTGGTAAGTGTATGTAAAGGATTCATTTGGAAGAGGTGCTGTCTGAAAATCTTTCAATGGCAATAGCTTAAGGAAAATAAGGGGAATAACAACCAGAGTCAGAATATATACATGTTACATCTGTTGGAAGAAGCAGAAAAAAAGATAGCAAGGACAAAGTCCTTCCCTTCTCTCTCGTTACTCTGTGCTTATGATAGATATATAAGGCATCAATCAGACAAGCAGATACTCTTGCCAAGCTCATACAAAACTCAGACTCAGCTAATGATGAGTCTCCTCAACCTTTTGTGATCACCATCATGCGCTCCACTCTATCTTCTAGAAAATGGCCTCCATGGTTTAGGAGTTTGAGGAAAAGGCAAGAAAAGTGAATCTCTACTAACTCTTGAATGATATTTGCCTTGAAAGTGTCTACTGCTAGCTGTTGTAAGTAAATGCATCCCTGAAGAAGCCTGTCTCAAAATATCTTGTTAGATTCCTTACAGGTAGCTCAGTATAGTGTGGGAATGTAACCTGTTTTCTAAACAAAAGATCTTCATTCTGTCTCAAGAGGATCCTGAAGCAAAAGAGAATCAGGACAGTGCAGCAGCAAAGTAATTGGCTTTTGTATATATCAAGCAAACAAACCTCCAAACCAAAACAAAAAGCTTTTAGGATGGATTTTTGCACTGAAAACTCCCTGAGAATTATAGTAAGAAAAGGTTCATGCTACGATACCAGATAAACTTGAGAAGGGAGCTAACACCATGAATTTGACAGAGGTGAGAGCTACTGATAGAGAAATGATGCCAAGGCTGATCATAGACTATGCTGGTCCATGGAAGACTTGTTAATATTTAATATAATAACGTATCAGGAATCCAGACACAGGAATACAAAAAGAGGAATAAGCTGGTAAAAACAATAGCCTGAGAAACTTACCTTTGAGAAAATAATCTTTGCAGAAGAATTTCAAATGGATGTGAGTAGGGTATGACTGTATTTGAGAATTGAGAAAAGCATGTAATCAAGGTGAAAGATAGAACTCTGGTTTTGTTGCTAGATGAATGGGATGCAGAAAGAATCTCATCAAGACTGAGTTTCATTGTGATGGCATGCACAGAGAGTCCTTAGCTGAAGAGGGTTCTGATTTTGTGGGCTTGAGTGACAAACAGGTTGTGGATACTGTCTGCAATAATTGGGCAGAATGGGAGAAGTTCTTTCTTTTCCAAGTTGAACTTGATCTGCCTTGAGTAAGATTTTACTTTGGGCAGAGAGACACTGGCAAGAGAAACACAGGAATGAATAACATACATGACATCTTAGCATTCAACCAGAAAAGGATGCTGTAGGTTGGTTGCAAGAATACAATGCTACACATGCAGACATTCAATTGTTTTCTTTCCATTTGGTATAGACAAGATAAAGATGAGTTTTGCTCCTTCAATAACCTAAAAAAAATGTGATTGCCACTTGAAAGAAGGATTGAAAAACAGGAAGGAGCATTTTGGTGAGGTTTAGTTCACTATGTCCTCTTATGTTGAATGGAGATTTATGTTTATGACATTTTCTCTCTAATTGAAAAGAAGGGAACAGAGAGCTAAGCTTAGAAGTCTTGTTAGAGGGAACTCATCTCCAAGCATGTTGAGATACCCCCTGCTTTCTCACTTGGAGCAGTTGTAAATCTAATCTGCACAGTTCTGTGTTGTGCTTATGAGTCCCGTCTTCCGTTCCATGGGTTTTTTTTCTATTCCCTTTATAGTTTCATAGCATCTTCTGTTACTGGTTTTATTTTCTGCTTATTGTCCTCAGCTTCCATTTTTACGTAGTAGCTTTGTGCCATTTCCTTCGATTCCTCATTTGACACAATGGCTTTTCTTATTGCCTTTGGCAATTGAACATTGTATCAGGCTTTAAAGTCCTGAGATGGACTTAAACACAGGAAAAGCAGGGCTTTCTGCTTCTTTGTTAGCTGAGAGTGGCTTCTGCCCTTTAAGGCAATTGACAGATGCAAGAAAACACTTCTGCAGGGCAGAAATTCTCCCCTCCATCACTCTTCTCAGCTCTGTCCATCCATCTTTCATTAGCAGCAATTCAATTTGCCTGACAGCTTAAGAACTGCTCTTGCAGCTATTAGATATTTTTGTCTATCTATGTATCTGTGTATGTATGTATGTATATATGTATGTATGTATGATCTCTCTCTCTCTCTCTCTCTCTCTCTCTCTCTCTCTCTCTCTCTCTCTTTCTCTCTCTTTCACACTGATGGCCAAATATGAAATGTAAAAATGTGCATAATTGCTTACCCTCATGACTAATGAAGACTGTCTTGGTTCATAGTACACCTCACTTGACAGAAAGCCCTCAGCCAAGGAAGATACCTTTCATCTATTCACCTCCTCTGGTGGATTTTTACAAGGAATTTTCTTCCCAAAGTTGTTTTTTCCCAAGGACGTTCACAGTTCTAATGATAATATATTTATGAAAACTTTAGGGTGACACTGAGCTGATCCAGTCATATTTAGTTCTCATTAATCATACCCTTTTATTCAAAAAGGTATAGGCCTGTTCTAAACCAATTACACTATGATGTTTAGACAAAGGGATTAATACAGCTCAGAAAAACATAACCTTTGTCCATAGAAATGTCTTAAGAGAATGAGCTTTATTAATTTATGGATTTATACAAACTGTGCTTTGGGTGTAGATATCTGACTGTGTATACTGAAAAAACAGGAAAATAAGCTTGTGCAGGCAGACAAGTTTCAGCGATATACATGGGGATACAGAGTTGAAATAATCTTAGTTTATAGCAAATGTTTAAGAATATACAGGGAATTAAAGATAACACCCACAAAATGAAAGGTTAAACAGACTAACAGGTAAAGCAAAAAATCTATTTTATTTGCTTATAATTGAAATTACACTTTCTCATTCATATGTCCTGCTGACTTAAAAATACCCCAGAACTCTCTAATTTCTCAAATTACACTAATGACACATATTCTCTTTATTATTTGTAATTTTTAAAGTGACATTACAGACCTACCATGAACAAATTCCTCAACTGTCAGGATCTCTAGAATGCCATTTTTAGTTTAGTGAACAGATGAACCAGAGGAACTTATTTATTTCTACCATAATATACTTGTGGTGCCTGACAACAATTGATATTCTCTTGGCTATACTACAGGTGCTTTATAGAGATGTTCACCACCAGCATTAAATGATAGCCAGTCAGTCCGGTTAAATAGCAATCTTTTGCTTTAAAATGAAAATGTGGATGTTTGCAGATTGGAGGTAATTTTTTTAATCAGTAGTGAGAGTGAAAAATTCTGTAGTTCTCTACATTTCTTGTAAATGAGATAAATATAAACTGGTAAATTTGAATTGATTTGTGTCTATATAATTAGTTTAACTCAAGGGAAAACTGTTCATTTGTACCTGGTACTTTACATCTTTCCATACTAAGAACTTAAGCATCTGTATTCAGTGTAAAAATAGTATGAATCCATTTTACATTAAATGTAGAAGTTTTCACACAACTTTACGCAAAATAACTTTTTATTACACTATAGTTCTGTGCAGTTTACTCTGTAACAGATTCTTCAGGTAAGAGCTTAAAATTGGAGGTCATGTTTGCACCTCATGAATATTCAGTATCCCAGGATTACTTTCTTAACCATATGGATTCACAGTATGCCCTTGAGCAAAGCTCTCTTTCCACCAGTACTGAGTAGTTCTGCACCCCTGCAGAATCAAACAAGTGTCTATAAATTGAGACAATGCTTTGAAAATAGTCAAATTAGTGGCATGATACCAGTGTGTAAGAGTATATTTGAACAGTGGGAAATCCACTGCAAAAACACTTGTAGAGCATAAATCTCTGGGATTCTGTGAATCCTTTCTTTCTACTGTCTGTATCCAGAAGAATTCTGTATGCTTGGACACTTCCCTACTCATGAATCTGATATTAAGACATAGAGTACAATTCCTATCTTCTCTCTCTCTCAGGAAGCATTATTTGTGGCCTCTGGGATTAGATTGTAATGAAAAATTCCCAGGTTAAATACAGGAATTGTGCAGGGATATGCTCCTTTTCTCCTTCTTCTTGCTCTGCAAGGAGTTTGGATTTCATTCTAGGGTTTCTTTCCATAGAAGCCAGGCTAACAGCTTTCAATCTTTACAATTTTTCTGCTGTGTATATATAATTTTTTTTATGTAATAGAATTTTATCTGGGAGCTGGCAGAACTTCTGAGTTTATATACAAGTATATAGGGATGACACTATACTGAGAAAAATGCCCAAAAAAGGAGGGGTGTGACCCCTGATGTATCTCTTCTTTAAACACATCATTTCACTAGTCTTTCTTTCTCTTCATCTTGTGTTAATATACTTTATGGAGAGAGAACTCGTCGGAAGAATAGAGTCTGGACTGGACTGCAATGTGGATAAAAAGATTCTTTTAAATATAAGAATATATTTATTAAAAGTATACTTTGAAACATAAGTCAAAAGCCTCTTCTTTCTTTAGTGAACAGGATAGCATGGCAAAAGTCACAGTTGTTTTCAGTGTAGCAGGAAGAAAATTTTTACAGAATGATATTTCTGTAGAATTCTGTAGAGACCTATAATCTACCATTTTGCACTGGAGTAGATAGGCTCCAGCCTCTAAGATGCACTCACAAATATTTTATATTGTGATAGTACCATAAATGTATGTGTGATTATCTGAGATGGCATCTTCTTCAGACTTCTGCAACTCAGGAAATTTTGCAGAACTCACCTAAAATTGTCTTCTATGATGTATGCATGGGTTTCTCTCATCCCATCTACCAATTGAATGTAGTTGTAACATATGAGCATGCATTTTGTTTGTATACATTCAGCTGCCTATAAACATATATATATATGAATGTATATATGAAAGTATATTGTAGTTTTGCAACCTTGAGATAGGAGTCATTCATCATTGACTAGCCTAAGAAAACACATCATGGTATGTTTTATTCATGACCCTATACGTGTGTGTAAATATACACATATATGCAAGTAAATATTCATGTTGTGCACATTACACATTATAATGAGTGTGACTTATAACTTGAAAAATGAAAGCCAGTGGGAAAAATTTTTACAAGTGACTATTGTTTTCTCCTTTGATACCTTTCCAAATTGATGTTTCCATCTCATTGTTTTTCTATTTGTTTTTAACTTTATCTAAAAGATTTTAAAGTGTGGTATTGTTTAACAAAGAAGAAAACTTTACCACTTTCTCATGTAAAGCTAATGTGACAATAAAACTGTCAACAAGGAGGCAAGATCAGTCTCACAAAAATCTTGAAACCTCTAAGTGGAATTTGCATAAAATAGTTCTCGTATTATTATTCACTGTTCTTTCAGTGACAGATATGTCAAGGCCTTAAAACCTAAAAGAACAATTATGCTATTGTATCTCTCGGAGGATTCAAGGGGTGTGTCTTCGGTGAAAAAGTGCTATTAGAGCTTTGAAAAGCAGTAAAAGACAGCCCAAGGGGCTCTTTAGCTAGTCATTTTAAAAAGAATGCCTGGGCTTTAAGTGTCTTAAAGTACATTTATTCAACTCTTACTTTGTGCTTTAAAAAAACTGATAATAATTAATGGCTGTAACATTTTTTTTTAACATTTGCATTAGCTATAAATAAAAACTCTTGATAAAACCTTTATTGATTAACTTAAACTGTGATTCTCTTGTGAATGTCTCTGTGTTTCTGTCAAGCATATTGCAAAGAATTATATAGAAGCATTTTGGTTAAGCTAACATTGAGGAAATCATTGAACAATTATAGACCAAAACAGGAACTAATCAGTAAATCCATTACTTGAATAAGCTAGCTTAACATAACATGTCTGTCATTAAAAATGAGGGATTGATAAGTGATGTATCATTACAGCTGGATGTGCCATAAAAGACAGCAATCCAAATGTAATTTTATATTAAGCATGTTCATGATTTTATCTTTGGATTTCTGGGAGTTTGGAAAAAAAAATACATATAGTGAAATTCTCACTAGGGAACAAGATGGAATAATCCTGTAAAGTCCAAAATTACTAAGCAAAGAAAGAAGATGTAAAAGGAGTATAAAATATTGATTGAACTTGACAATATGAAGAAAAGAATCATCAAAAATAAAGAGAAAACCAAAACCTGAATTAGAAAACTTCAATTGTTGTCAACAGTAGCCAACTAATAATTGTACTTTAAAGTAAGATCAAAAATGGCATTAAATTAATTTATGTCGTACCCTGCACCATCGAATAGTGTAATTATGAACTTGGCAGCCAGGTGTAAGGTTGGCCAGAGACCAGGCTAATATAGACTATTTGATTATAAAATTATTCATTATGGTAGGTCTATCTCTCTATATGGTAGGTCTATCTCTTTCGTATCAAGATTGTCATATATCAATATGAAGTAAATCAGGAGAAGTGCTGAAGTGCTGGTCTTAGCCAGCTATTTTTCATATAGAAGTATACATTGCTCTTACTTATAGAGTACTCTGAGGTGGTATTAAGTTTCCACAGTAACAGACTCTTTACAGCTACTGGAGATACAAGGAAACTCTTAGAGCAGCCTCTTTAAAACAGAGAAAAGAGGAGAAATTATTACATTTTAAATTTTACAGCAGACAGATTACAGCAACTTTCATTAAAATTCTTATAAATAACATTTCAAGTCGGTAACTTCAACTAGTACTCTTTATCTACACCAACTATAGAAAATGCAGTAAAAGCCAGAGTAATGCCAGCTGTTTGGAAAAATTAAGCTGTAAAGTTTTTAATGGAGGCTTCCCTAAGAGAGTGTGCAGTGGTTAGAAAGGCTGATGAGGTACATATAAAGTTATGTCCATATAATTTCACTTTTGTCATGCCAATATTTAGGTAAAGCTGTCAGCAGTCGATTTCTGATACCTGATGCTAATCTGTATTTTATGTGATATTCACTTGGTACCTCTTATAATTAAATTCAGCATGCATCTTGCAGGGTGTAGCATGCAGTTATGTGGTACTGGGGTTTTGAGCTTTATAGTTCATTCTGCATTTACATTGCTGGAAGTTTTATAATCTTGATCATGATTCTATGATTCTGTGATCTTACAGACATGTAGCATCAGGGCTTTGGTTTTGTGATTTTGTGCCTGCAAATGTGTGAGGCTGGAACTTGAGCCACCATGCATTTTATCACACTATTAGGTGATTTAGGATTCTGAAAAAAAAAAAAAAAGTAATATGTAAGTGTGGATGGATAACATTTTAACACTCAGACTGACTTGTACCACTCTTCTGTCCTTGAATTTCAAGATTATCATTGACTTTGTAAGAAAAATTATCCCTAGCTTTCCTCAATGTACAGTAGTGTTGTCTTTTAAAGATTAGGATTTACAAAGCAGAACATAACTGTCAGATTTTAAAATACAGTTAGGCTTTCTTTCTAGCTACGTTCTTTGTTAAAAGCTGCTTAAATTCACATATATTTAATGATGTCTTTTTAATGACTTTTCCTGATTTAAACCCTTTCTCCATAATTTAATTTTTATTTTTCTTCTCTTTTGTCCCCAGCTAAGAGCATTCTGACAGGACCATATTTAATTGAGGAAACACGCCACATTCTGCCCTCAGTTAAAACCTATTCTGCTTCAAAGTTGATGGGCAACGTGGAGATGGACAAGGGTGGCATTTTACCTTGCTGCTAGATTTTGCAAATCAGCAGGAAAAGACCTTAATCAGAATAGGGCACTGGTCAAGCAATGACCATGCTCTGCAAATCCTGACTGGACAGTCAGGATGGGAAGCTCTTGCCATTTTTGCTCTGAGTGCTTTAGACAAAAGTAATCTCTATTTCTCCCCAGCAATCTTACCAGTCTTTGCTACACTTTTTAACATAGGCATTTCATCAGAAGAATGTACTGACAAGGAGTTTAAAGAAAAATAGGGCAGTGGCCTTGTTATTTGGCTTATAAGAATGGTAAGGAAGGGACTATTATTAGTTTGACAGAGAAATAGGGAATCAGCTGTCAAAGCTGGAATTGTTACCAAGATGTTGGGGAGGAGGTGCAATAGGGGCCAACTGGAATAAATAAGCAGAGCAAAGCTGTGAAATGGGGGGAAAGATCTTATATGTCATAAGAGCTTAAATTCATCATAGGATTGATGGATTTAAGGTGTGGGAAAGATACATCATGTCAGAATGAAAGGCAAGATGTTCCACAGTTGTGGAGGACTGTACAGAGAACAAGGTGATATGAATATGCAGAAAGCCAGAGAGGAAGATTGGTATTGAGATACTTAGGGTAAAAGCAGGTAAAAAGTCCTGAACAAGTATTTTAGAGATAAAGTCAGAAAGAACACCCGAATATTGAATTCAAGGAGAAATGGCATAACTTGGATGCAACCTGTTTGGGAACAGGGGGAAAAATTGAGCAGGAAGAAACCAAAGAACCTATCAAAGCTGTGGGACTAAGCAATAGAAAAGGTTGTGGCTTTATTACACATAGTGAATGATGTCAGTGTGAAAGGCACTCACAATAGCATTTCTGAAATCTGACAGTTGTAATGGGTTTAATGCAGAGAATTGGCCTATTTGTTTTCTGAAAGAGGATGGACTTAGCTAGAAGACAGAAATTGTTGTACCATCCTTCCTCCCACAGAATACTTTAGGAATGGTTCTTTCAGGCATAGCATTTCTGTTCTCTAGAATAAAATTCTCCATTTCTCTAGAAATCTCTAGAAGTCAACATATATCTTTTGGATAGGTGTATGTGAGTACAAGATTATATCCTATAAGTATTGATAGGTTTGTTCATTATTACTGTGCAATTTGGTACAATCTTTTGTGTTAGAAATAGAACATAAGACAGATAACTTCTTTCAGCTATTCAACGTCCGATTATCTTGAAAATGAAAGGAAAACAAGGAATATTAATCTCTTCAGATTACTGCACTATGAAGCATTTGTGTCTGGTTGCATCTTGATGTGAGGTATTTAAATTGGTATGGAAAGGGTACTCAGAGGTTGTGTCACTTTACTAGTATTGGAACTTTGAGGATGGGAAGTATCATTTACTGTATATCAGGAACAACACCAAGTACAAGCAGGCCTTGACCTGCTAGTCCTCCAGGAGATGCTGCAATAAATAATAGTAGCTGGGGAACAGTCTGTCATTCTAACACTTTGCTGTTACTGTTGTAGTTTAAAGTGAAATGGAAAGATCACCTTGACAGTACTTATTGGTTCTGTTTTTTGGTGGTTGATATTGTCCTTATTACAGTAAATTCACTAAAGGATATTGTGGCAAGCCCTGACTCTAGCACTGCTGAAATTCCCAAACTTATGACGAATGCAGGCACCCTTCAGGTGGTTAGCATCCTTCAGAACCAACCCCTACTCAAATACATTCATACAGACTTACACACATGCCTCTACTGAGAAATCATAGTATTTCCTGAGCTCTGTGATGATTCCTGCACTCTAAAAGCTACAAAATAATACTAAACTGAAGTCAGAGATATTGTGGCACACTAAATGTTGTGCTGTGCTTTTCTGCAAGTGTTCAAATTCTGTCCTTCCTGGAGTAGATCATCCTCCTATTGAATTTTTTGGACTTTGTTCAGATAGTCTTTCCAGAACTGGTCAGTGCGAGCTGCATGTTTGATCAGTATGGGAGCTGGAGCTTCTGTCTGTCATCCAGCTGAGAGTACTTCTCTCCCTCCTGCTTATTGGGTTAACAGTGGGTCTAAGGGCAGGCTGAGTTCTGTAGAAATGCCCTGGAATTACTAGGTTATACAAAAAAAGTCCAAGCAGAGAGGAGAAGTTAACCTCCCAAATTTACCTTCTCCAAATCCGAGTCCTTACCCAAGAGGTTTAGTAACATATATCTCAATTTGGTAGTACGTGAATATTTTCTGGGTGTCAGTATTTTTGAATAATTCAGATGGTGTCACCTATCATTATTCTAGGCCTACTCTGCCAGTCAGGATTCTGACATTGTCTGTGGGTGGGTAATAAGAGATCCAGTACCTGAAAAGTTCCATTGTACTCCCTGCAGTTTCAGCACTGAAGAAGGGCTTGCATGCCTGAGAGCTTGTCTGTTCTTTTCTAACTATGTCAATTGCTTTAACAAATTCTATTACCTTGCTGTACTAACCCTGCCTCTAGTCTATTGCTGATTGCACTGTGCTTTTTCCTCAATTACCCTTAAATACAACCTCTTCCTCTTCAGGTTTCTACTTTTTCTCTATCTTCCAATTTTCCTTTCATATCATCCCTTTCAATATATTTATTTCCCGTATTGACTGCCCTATTTCATTTTATAAAGCCAAAACTATAAAACACAAGTTTAAAAATTACACCTTCTGACTATGGTTATACTCTCTTGACCTGAGTCACCTTTTACACCTGAAAGGCTTTGTCTTTTTCTTTCCATTAATCTTTGCATTTGAAGGCTTCAGCCTAATACCAGCCTGTTTCAATGGTGAGCAGCATTGCAAGACAGACTGGGAAAAGAAAAGCTAGTTAGAGATTTGTCTTGACAAAGAATGTCAGTCAGAAGGAGTTTGATCTGACAGTATTTTCATCTGATGATTTGGAGGAAAAAGTACTTTGAAAATTTTCAGAGTAGAGCAAAAAAATCATTCAGGAAGGTAAACGTTTAAGTTTATTTGATTTTATTTTTCCCAGTCATTGAAACAACACCCCATTAGTAGTAAAGGTATTCGCAGAAATTATTCAGTCCAGAGTGACTTGTGTATTGTAGTGATCCAATGCGCTATGCAAATACTAAGTAAAAAGCATTTTTCAGCTGGAATGAAGATTAGGAGTACGAAACAGTTTTATAATTGGACACCATTCTGTAATTATCAAAAGAAAGATTCAGAGTTCAGTTCACATTTTAAAATTTCAGAAAAGCACATTCAATTAATCAAACGCATTTAACTCTTTCCGTTGAAAAATAATGTCACCTGAGACATGTATTTTTCTTTCATTCCTAATATGTAAGATCTTATCTTTTTCTATTAAGAATTTTTTCTAAGGATCCCTTTTCTAAGAATATAACTACGAATTCTTAAGTATTCAGTCTCGCTATTCCAGGATCATATTGCTACTATATTATTTAAATTGGAATGGTTCTTGTAAAACAAATGTATTCTGTAATTTTGCAACTTTTCTGGAGACCAAAAATGTTGTCTTTTCTCTCCTGAGCTTCTGTGACAAGTAAAGTAGGATATATATTTTATTGTTTTCTCAGAATAATTGAAGATCTCTCTGTTTCTTGCTGGTAATACTTAGAAGACTGTAACTTGCTATGTAGCTTTGTAGGACCTGTAAGTAGAATGTGGCTCAGCCAACCATTTTGTCAAACAAAGTATGGATTTTGACGTATTTTCTTTACAATTGTGACTGCATCTTGCAAGTATAGCAAAAATATATATAACAAATCCTAGTTTCCTTACCACCTGTGGTTGCAGAGAAATCCCTTATTCAAGAACCAAGAAGACAGAGAATCAAGAGCATGAACTTACCAAGAAAGCCTTGAGGCCAGCCTCTGCAGACCAGCTTTAAGCATATTAGTCAGGTTTTCATCTCCCTAGAGAGAAATTGGTTGAGGAAGTAAAACAGGATAGGGCAAGTTACTTTGTTAGCATTCATGCAGAAGTCACTGAAGAATAACAGTTTTCCAAGAAGACTATACATTGAACAAACATTTAATTTCTCACCAGTGAGGAATGAGAACAAGAAAAAGAATCAGAGCATGTGTTTGAGATTATGTATAAAGATGTAAAAAATGGCAAAAAATAGTATTTTGGTTGTAACACACATTTAATTTTCCTGTTTCCTTTTATCTATTTATTCCATCAAAGTTTCCACTGCTACTATTAATTCAGACATAGTTTTACATACAAGTCAATTGCAAGTCAATAGCACTGTGACATCGATATACCCTTTTAAAATGTTCTGATTATTCTCTTTCCTGTCTCAAAATTGTTCTTAACTCCTGAAGATGTCACAAAGAACTTAATGTACAAATGACTGTTGGAAGATTTCTTAAGGAACTGTCAAATCAGGCACATAACTGAAGGCAAAGTCTAGCTACTATTGTAGCCTATCACTTCCCCATTAACACTGGAAAAATCAGTCAATGAGTGTACTGAAAAAGAGGTGTTCAAACCAACCTGTTGCATTAAACAATATTGTAGAAAACCAGTTCTATAATTTTTTGTGACCTTTTGAGGAAAGTGTTAATTTCATGGGGAGTTCTAGGGAAAAGTACCAATTTCATGCAAATTAGGGAGGAAAATGTAGATTGGAAGGTTTTAGTTGGGAAGTATAAAAGCTGTAATGACTGTAAAAGATATACAAGACTAATAATCATGAAAGTAAAACTCTTTAGTAATGTATGTTAATCGCCTCATATGCTGGCAAAATGCAAAAATGTGATGTTTTACTCCACATATGATGAAATGCAGCTTTACATTGATTTCCAAAGCAGGTGTAAAAATGGGTTCTTAAATCAGTGTCTTTCGGAGTTCTCTGCAGGCTCAAGTAATTCTGCCTTCTTATTGTAGTCTAGAAGTATCAAGTTCATCTGGAGTTGAGAGATCTATCCTGTGTGAATAAACAAGTATGCTTGATTATTTGAACAGACTAGATGAAGCTTAACCTTCTGTTAAAGCTCTTTTTCTTTTTACCCTATCAGATTTATGGGGACATGGGCAGAACACACTGTATGACAGCAACACATTCAGCCAGTGGTGGAAAGAGTTCACTCTTGAATTTGAAACGAATGTTCTTCCAATGGTGAATGCTGCTGGCCAGACTGAGCCTACTGAAATAACACACACAGCTTGATCTAATTTTCACAAGACAGGTAGCTATAGGTGCTCATATGTGGCTTAATCCTTTTACCACCCTTAGCACTTTTAATAACAGAGATTGACCAGAGCAGTGGTGGGATTGCAGGTAGATTTAGCCAAATCTTTAATCTCCTTGACCCACAGTTTTGGAAGCTGCTCTGTGATGTCAGCACCAAACTTTAGAAATCTCTAAAGCTGGTCTTATTCATGATGTTTGTCACCCTGAGATGCAATTGCACAAGAGTGAATGATGCTATATGTTTTTAGCTATGCTGAACTGAAACCAAGCATATTTTCATTGATTTGTATACAAGCAAAATAATAGAATTACTTAATGAAATTGCTGAAATTTGCTGTTAAGACTCCTTCAGCTACATTTTCTGATTATTGATCATGCTAACTGTGCTTGAATTGAATTACAAATTGTCTTAAATAGCCACAAACTATGAGAATCACCGTGATAGTGACAGGTTTTCTGCAGAGTCACACAAAAAGAAATATAAATCGAAGTCAAGATGTGTGACCTCCGCTATCCTGAAAGTGGTCTGGAAAGCACTTCCAGAATAAGTAGATGGACTATAACTCGGGCATAGTGTAGGAAGGAGGTATATAGTGTCCTCATACCGCATGCTTAATAGAGTGGTGATTTTTTATGGAGTTGTAACTTTAAAAGGTAATTTTATTGACTTACCGAAGACCTGTAAGTCCAGTGAAAGATTATACATTATCTCCGAGAAGTCCACTGTAGTTTAGCAAGAGATCAAAGAGTTCCATTAACAGTGCAATAGGAGGTAAAAAATATATATAGCAAAGGTTTATGTAGCTCTGATAAGGCCCCCCCTAGGGAACTTGAAGAGACTCAGTAGGTAAGAAGGAGATAAAGGAGTGGGGAGATGGGTGGACAGTTATTGCCAGTCTAGAAGGAGGAGGCAGAACAAATTATTCTAATGGCAGGTTTTAGGGATACATCTTGACTGCACAAAGCTGATGGCAATAATTGAATGTGATAAAACCCTAGACAGTGAACTTTCTTTTAGCACAAACATGTCAAGTCAAAAACATCAAGTCATGTAAAGACCTTCCATCCCCTTTCTGACTGCAAGGTTCAACATTAATCCCTTATGAGGAAAAACTGAGGATGCTGGGTCCCTTTAGTTTGGCGAAGAGGAGACTGAGGAGTGACCTCATTAATGTCTACAAATATGAGAGGGGTAGGTGTCAAGAGGATGGAGCCAGTCTCTTCTCAAGGTCATCTGGTGATAGGACAAGGGCCAATGGGTGCAAACTGGAACATAGGAGGTTCCATCTAAATATCAGAAGGAACTTCTTCCCAGTGAGGCTAATGGAGCATTGGAACAGGCTGCCCAGGGGGGTTGTGGAGTCTTCTTCTCTGGAGACGTTTAAAACCCAACTGGATATGTTTCCTGTGCTCAGCTCACTCCCTAAAATGCCTGTACAACAATGCACGCAGCATGGGGAATAGGCAGGAAGAGTTAGAAATCTGTGTCCAGTCAGATGACCATGATCTGGTGGCAATTAGAGAGAGCTGGTGGGACAGCTCACATGACTGGAATATGGTCATGGATGGCTGTGTCCTTTTCAGGACAGACAATCATCAAGGTGAGGTGCTCGAGTTGCTCTTTACATGAGAGAGCAACTGGAATGTCTTGAGTTCTGTCCAGGGGCAGATGAAGAGAGAGTTGAAATTTTGTGGGTGCAGATCAAGGGGCAGGCTGGCATGGGTGACGCTGTGTGGGTGTCTGTTACAGGCCACCAGATCAGAATGAGGAAGTTGATGAGGTCTTCTGCAGGCAACTGACAGCAGCCTTTCAGTGACAGGCCCTGGTTCTCATGGGGGATTTTAACTACCCTGACATTTGCTGGAAGACCTACTCAGCCAGCCATCTGCAGTCCAGCAGGTTCCTCCAGTGCATTGGTGACAATTTCCTGATGCAAATAGTGGAGGAGCCCCCTAGGAGAGGAGCACTGCTGGATCTTGTACTCACCAACAAGGAGGGTCTGGTTGAAGCAGTGAAGGTTGGGGGCAGCCTTGGTTGCAGTGACCATGAGATGGTGGAGTTCAGGGTCTCTGCTAGAATACCTAGCAGAATCACAGTCCTGGAATTCAGGAGGGCCAACTTTGGCCGTTTCAAGCAATTCCTGGGGGAAATCCCATGGGGCAGGGTACTGGCAGGGAAAGAGGCCCAAGATAGCTGGTTAACATTCAAAGACCTCTTCTTTGAAGCGCAACACAAGAGCATCCCAACAGGAAAGAAGTCAAGGAAGGGAGCTAGAAGACCTGTGTGATTAAATGGGGAGCTACTGCTCTAACTGAAAAGGAAGAAGAAAATCTATAGGTCATGGAAGGAGGGGATGGCCACTTTGGGGTGAATATAAGGCTCTGGTGAGAGAATGTAGGGATGCAACTAGGAAAGCCAAGGCCTCCTTGCAATTCAACCTTGCAAGAGAGGTCAAGGGTAACAGAAAGGGCTTCTTCAAATACATTGCAGGTAAAATTAAACCGAGTGGCAATGTGGGACGCCTGCTAAATATGCTGAGTGTCCTGAAGACAGAGGATACAGAGAAAGCAGACATACTGAACACTTTCTTTGCTTCCATCTATACTTCTGGGAGCTCTACTGATATCAAAGCTCAGAATGCTGAGGCTCCAGAGGAAGTTGAGGCAAGAGAGAAGCCTGCCTTGGCTGATGAGGACTAGGTTAAGGATAAGTTGAGCAAACAATGTACATAAAACTACGGGCCCTAATGAGATGCACCTGCGCATGCTAAGGGAGAAGGCAGAATTCATTGCTCAGCCACTCTCTGTCATCTTTTCTAAGGAATGGGGATCAGGAGAGGTGCCTAGGGACTGGACGTTAGTAAATGTCACTCCAGTCTTCCAAAAGGGCAAGAAGGAGGACCTGAGTAACTATAGACCAGTCAGCCTCACCTCCATCCCAGGAAAAGTGATGGAACAATTTGCCATGGACACTATCTCTAGGCACATCAAGGACAAGAGGGTCATTAGAGACAGTCAGCATGGCTTCACCATGGGGTAGTCATGCTTGACCAAACTGATAGCCTTTTATGAGGGCACAACCAAGTGGATAGATGGTGACAGAGGAGTGGATGTGGATGTGGTCTATCTTGGCTTCAGTGAGGCATTCGACACAATCTCACATAGCATCCTCATGGCCAAACTAAGGCAGTGTGGACTGGATGATTGGGTAGTGAGGTGGATTGTGAACTGGCTGCAGGATAGAAGCCAGAGAGTAGTGGTCAGTGGGACAGAGTCTAGTTGGAGGCCTGTATCTAGTGGAGTCCCCCAAAGATTGGTACTGGGACCAGTCCTATTCAATCTATTCATTAAATACTTGGATTAGGGTGCACTGTCAGCAAGTTTCTGATGACATACAAAGCTGGGTGATGTCACCGACACCCCAGCAGACTGTGCTGCCATTTAGAGAGATCTGGACAGGCGAGAGAGCTGGGCAGAGAGAAACTTAATGAGATACAACAAGTATAGTCTCTTGCATTTGGGCAAGAACAACTCCAGGGACCACTATAGGGGACTGTTGGACAGCAGTGTAGGAAAGCAGGATGACAATGAGGCAACAATGTTCTCTTGTGGCCAAGAGGGCCAACAGCATCCTGGGGTGCATCAGAAGGGGGGTGGTTAGCAGATTGAGAGATATTCTTCTACCCCTCTACTCTGCACTAGTGAGACCACATCTGGAGTATTGAGTCCAGTTCTGGGCCCCTCAGTTCAAGAAGGACATGGAGCTGCCGGAGGATGTCCAGCATAGATAGATCAATGAAGATGATGAAGGAAGTAGAGCACCTCTCTTATGAGGAAAGGTTGAGGTTGCTGGTTCTCTTGAGCTTGGAGAAGAGGAGGCTGAGGGGTGACCTCATTAATGTCTATAAATATGTGAGGGGTAGTTGTCAGGAGGATGGATCCAGGCTCTTCTCAAGGTCATCTGGTGATAGGACAAGGGACAATGGGTGCAAGCTGGAACATAGGAGGTTTCATATAGATACCAGAAGGAACTTTTTCGCAGTGAGGGTAATGGAGCATTGGAACAGGCTGCCCAGGGAGGTTGTGGAGTCTCTTTCTCTGGAGATGTTCAAGAACTGCCTGGATATGTTCCTGTGTGGCTTAATCTAGGTGATCCTTCTGTGGCTGGCATATTGGACTAGATGATCTTTTGAGGTCTCTTCCGATCTCTAATGATTCTATGATTCTGTGATTGTACTCCTTCAGCCAAATTCCATGTTTTCCCATTACTAGATTCTACCTGTTGGAAAAAGGTTTAGTTCAGTTTGCTAATCCATTTTAAAGTAAACATCACCGCATACCCACAGATTGTGATGTTTGCTTAGGCAAGTTTCTTTTTTAAATGGAATGACCTTACAGCGATCAGTGTAAATGCATAAAATAAGTTTTTCATCTCTAAGGGCTTGATTCTATAAAGTAAGTGGCAGTGATTCCACTGACCTTGGTGAACTTTGGGAATTGTCCTAAATTGAGAAGACTTTAAAGTGTGTGAGTGTGAACAGATAAAACATGAACTGTGATACAATTGAGGTGGAAAAAGTAAATTTTGATGAACCGAGAAGTTCAGTAACAGCAGTAAGAGTTGTAGAGTAAGTTAGACAAACATCTCCCAAGAATGACATAGGTGCAATTTACTCTGATTTGAGACAGATGTTAACTCCCCAGCACAATCTAGGAACTGAAGACAATTAAAGTAAAAGCTGAAGTATTTTAAAGAATTAATAAAATACTGAAAATGTTACAAAAAAGAATAGAGTGATTTAACATAAAACAGTCTTCTTGTTCAAGTCTGGAGAGCTGAACTGGCCTCTCATCACCCAGTACACTGCTTATTTTCTACCAAGGTTCCAACAAAAACAGGCTGTCTATGAATTTGCACAATGCATGATTCTGACCTGGTCAAAACTGCTATTGAAAACAAAAAGTAGTAGAAAGATCAATAAGTATTTTAACTCTAAACAGCTTTCAAAAAATCTGGAATTCTGAGGCAAGGTCACCAGGTAAGGAGTAACAACAACCAGGACCCCATAAAAGTTTTTTGTAGTGACGCTGAGTAATCGCATACGTACTAGTTGATAACACATGACTACTGATTACTACAGACCTGGCATACCAAAATCAGTGTTATTGCATCTGATGGGCTGTTACTGCACTTCATTGACAGAGGTCATTGCTAATGAGTAGTGAAAAGAGCGAACAACATCACCTGTATTTAGCCCCCTGTAGAGTAAACTACACTCACAACACAAAAAGAACAGCATATTTCCATTTAAGTCAGCCATAGACATTTTGTTTAGTGCTTGCAATATTAAAGTTCACAACATTGACTTGACATCAAGGTTCAGGATCTATACTTGATTTCAGAGGCTTCAATAAGTACATTAATTTGAAGTAATGCCAATCCTGCTTTCTCTTCCTACCTCTGTAAAATCAGCATTCTTTATGCTCTTTTGAAGATCTAGAAGGTGTAACTTATACATCATTTTGTTTATTAGAAAGAATTAGATCCTTGGGCAAATGAGTCATCTACCATGCTCTATCTTTTCTTCCTTAAACAGGTAGAGCCTTAGGCCTTGCATCAAATTGTACAGTACACAAGTTTTGAAGTAGAACTGATTTTATTTCTAGTTCATGAATTATTTGATTGAGCCAAGTGCAGTCATGAGGTGGACAAGTGATGACATATGACTATGATAAATGCACTTTAAAGAAAAGTGCCTCAAGAAAGCTGTGCAGATGTATTCAGCTGCATAATATCAGATTTCCTTGAAAAGGGTAGCCATTTGTATGCCAGAAGAACTCCCACTAACAGAATCATAATTAATGCAAGCTACCTGCATCCTGTGCAAAGTCAATTTTCCTTTTTTGGTAGGGAAGTGTTCTATTACAGTGAATCCTGATGCTTTACTGCTTTTATGTCCAAAGGGACATGTTAAACTTTTGATGTGCAGTGGTGTGGATTGTTCAAGGACCTCAGATTGTTTATTGGGCAGCAAGTACCAGGGACTGCAGGTTCACCTGCTGTTGCTGCCTGAGCTGCCTGCACAAAAGTGTCTTTGGTACTTCACTGTGAAGTCACTTTTCCATTTGCCATCTGGATGTACTCACTAAATAATGAGAGCACAGAGTGAAAGTGAAGAAAATAAGTGATATCAAAGATTTATCCTAGAAAAGGAAAACATCTTTTATGCACAGGACTTTGTTGTTCAATTTGGGCAACAGACCTGTTCATTCTTATGCCTGAAAACACTGTTTTTCTAGGGACACATATATCTATATATCTATATCTATACGTATATCTATATCTGTATCTAATCTATATCTATATATATATAATCTCTATCTCTCTATTTATACACAGGTTTTAGCTGTGTTGCCACTAACTGTAGTTGCACTGAAGACTGTATGAGCTACAGTACCAGGGCTGAGGGCTACAAAATAAAAGAATTTTTTTTATTGGATTTAGCGGAGGCCCATGTTTAACTTCCAGTTGAGAAATAGGTCCTATTTGCCAATACAATACGAAGGATAAGGATGAAATCTAGAAAATCAGGTTAAGTTTGGTGTAATGCCATGGAAAGCAGTGGAGTTTCTATGATTTATAGATGATGAACATCTCAACTGTAATATTTTATTATTGAGTTTTAGTGGGTTAGTGAATATAGGGAAACTGTGCACATTGTATACATTTTTTGTAACAGCAAAACAGGCTTTTGCCAAACTTTTAATAAGGCATTCTCGGTGCGTAAATTCCGTTATTGTCAGTTGGTGGCTGTGTAAAGCAACCCCATAGTCTTTCTTGTAAGCTGTTCAGTATTAGTTATGAAAGCATTTTCTGTAGTTCACTATCCTGCACAAATAGAAGGATTTGCAGCAATATTACTTGGTAAGAAAGGGTTGAGAAGTGAAAGACAAAGAGCTTCAACTGTCATTGTTTTAGTTCCAGGAGTGTTATGTCTCTGCTGCAGTACATAAAGAAAAGAAGAAATGCTGACAAGAAAAAATGATCACACTTTAAAAACTTTTCTGAGTCTAAGGAAGGTAGTTTTAAATTTGTGCCAGTACAGTAATTAGTAAACTTGTTCTTAATAGTGTTGTTAAAATGAAATTTTTTCACACTTTCTCCGACTTTGACACTGCTGCTTTTTAAACTTCATTTTGCACTTTGTTCCATTGTTCTTTAATCTGCTGCACTTTGCATTTAGTATCACTGAAATTTCGCACTTACTATGTCAATAACATCTGGCAAAATTGCCACCTATTAAGAGTAAGTGTTCTTTTTTCTCCTGTGAGAAATGTGATGGTGTATTATATTGGTTTCCCTTGAGAGGCTAAGGAGACAATTTTAAAGCAGATAAATGCATTAAAGAAATAACCTGAACTACACGAGAAGGTTAACGAAAGTCAGAAACTTTTACTTTTCTTCCCCCCCCCCTCCCCTTTTCCTTTGATAAAAACATCCTGTACATGTGGGGAGTGAAAAAATAGCTCAGTTATGCAAGCTTTTACACATTTGGATGTATGCTACATTTCATAATCTACTGCAGGACATGTTATCTTCTCATAGGCTTTTATCTACATCAGTATTTTTCTGCCCATTTTGAATATGTGTCAGGTTAGAGATGTAATGCAGCAAGTATGCTGGTAAGTTGAGAACTGTTGGATTATTGTTAAAACATATGACTCGTTTTCCAGAGATGCTGTAGACAGAAGTAGGCCTGACTTGGAGTTCACCACTTCTGTGGTCAAGAATAGTTTCAATTTGCTTGTCCATGGAGCGAGAACCAGCTGCCTTCTCACAATACAAATGTTCTACTGCAGGGAGATGTATGGGTTGAAGTGGTGCCAGATGAAGTTTAGGCTAGACATTAGGAAAGCCTTTGAGGAAATGGTCACTAAGTGTTGGAAGTGTAGTGAAGTGTAGTGAAGCTCTGGATGTGTTGAGAAGTCGTGTAGATATGGTGACATGGTTTAGTGGTGGGCTTCATAGAATTAGTTTAATAGGCAGACTTGATGACCTTAAAGGTCTTCTCCAATCTAAACAATTCTGTGATTCCATGAAATTGTCACCCTAGGCAACTCTGTGCTTACCAACCCAGCTAGAATGCTTTCTGACATTTTGTCTTCACTTGTAACTGAAACATTGACTCACTTTGGTCATATTGTCTACAGTAGGACACCCGTGAGTAAGTACATGTACATACATGCCTACGTATAGATTGGCCTTTACAGCGCATAACATTTTCTTGAACTACATAAATATTTTGAGTATGCCTGTGATCCTTATATATACATTGCTAGTGAATGAAACTTTATTTACAGAATGAAGTACAGCCTGAGTGACAGACTTTTCCTTTGCCATGAATAAAATCTGGTGGAAACTGAGCCGCCACCCATACCATAGACATGCTGAAATGATGCTGAGCTTCAAATAATTGTGCACAAGGCAAGGAAAGAAAAAGATTCACAGAAGGAAATTCTGTAGCACTGTTTACAGTATGGAGTCATTTTTCATAATATGGCCTTCCATGGCATGGCAGGAATGTGAGCTGTGAAAGGCTAAGGGAACCACAGCTTGTTCCAGACAATGTCAGAGACATAGGAAATCGTTCCATTGACTTTAGGAGAGCTGTGGCCTGAGCCTGCATTATAAATGCAAACTATATGGCCTGATTGAAACAACAGGAGGGAAGGGAATATAATAAACCAAGACACAGGGATGTGGGATTTTGGTACTTTGGCAGATGGTGAAAGGGCATTCCATGTTTGTGTATCCTCATGTCAGAACTCAGTGTTGTAAGCCCAGTGATATCTGGCATTGCATGTGGGACATGAATTTTGTATCCAGCTACATGCACAGCTCCAGTTAGCATAATGAGAACTGCGCATATATTGAACCACAGAGAGAGAAGACTTGAGCAGAAAAAGATCTGTCCCTATGGAAAAGCAACTTAACAATTAGAGTAAAGAAACATATTGTTCTAAAATCGGTACACTTGATCTTTATTCAGCATATTGTTAAAAAGCAAATAGATACATTCCTCATCTTTTCTGTACAGATGCATTTACGAGACCTAAAACCATAAATGGCTTGAATTCATGTCTGTATTGAAAAGAAATTTTACTTGACTAAGGCAACATAGGCATGAGTTCAATGCCTTAGTGACTTTGATATATATAAGTATTATAGAATGCATCTCATCTGAAAGAATTTGAACAAATACTGTTACAGATTTGCTCTCTTGCTATAGTACAATGCATTCTGCTATGGTTTTTGATTTGCACATAATATTTATAATGGCATTTATTAGATTGTTTCAGTATAAGTCTACACAGGTGATATGTTACTTTAAATGTATGTCTTGGAGGACAGAGAAATAGCAAAATAAAGCATGATTGAACATTTTCACTGTGTTCTTTCTTCCTCGTATACAATTAAGGCTCAGATATTTGCATCTGAATTGATCTTGTATTATAATATGGAGTTTACATACCACTGGTTACAAATAATGAGGTGGTGAAGAACAATGGTGGTATTTTCCCTCCCAGATTTTCCCTTTTCTTAAATTTCTCTTCTTCTTTTTTTTATTGGCTGCAATTTAAAAGATCTTTTATAGAAAATACATTCATGTATTTTCTTCTGACAAACTGTCTCGTCTGATGCTTTTTATCCTAAAATAATTTTATATAAAATACATATATTCTTAGCAAACACAAATAAGACTCTAGTGAGCACAAACAAGAAACAAATGCTCTTGTGTAGTCCAGCGCTTCCCAGCATGATACTGAAAGTCTCATTGTTAAGCAATCTCCAATTTCTGAATTTTAAAAAGACAACATGTTCCTTTAGTTTGAAAATCCACCAGGAAATTACAGTGGCTGGAGACAGATTTGGAAATTCAAGCAAGTTCTTAGCCTGACTAAACTGCCTCAAATCAGTTATTTTTCTGTTTAAAGGCTTTGTGGTAGATTACATGCAGCTAGCTCACGTGAGCCTTGTTCACACTTTGTAATGCTGTTCTTGGTAGGTAGTTCCCATGATTTCCTGGGGAGGATTCAGAGAGTAAGGCAAGGTTTGGCAACTTTACAAAGTTGAGGTGGCAGATGGTATTTTTCTTTCCCAAATTAGAAGTTAAGCGTGCTGTTAGAAACTCAGCAAGAGCTGGGAGATACTGCCTTTCACAGAAGCAAGATGCTGCCAATCACTTTATTGGAGGTATCATTTCTCTGCACAAAGCTGTAGTTTCTCAGCCCCTGTTGAGTGTGGAAGGTTGGGGGAGCCTCTGTCTCTCACAGGTGCCCTTCTAAAGATGTGCTTTGTCTCCCAGATCCTGCCTGTGGACCATCCTGGCCATCTGAGCCTGAAGTCTGGTGATCTCTAGAATAAGCAATTTTGTTAATAGAGCAAAGATGTCATAATCTAACCCTAGTCAGAGGAACAGGCTGTGGTGTCTTCATCTGATCATTGTTTCTCTTTGAACTTTCTATGTTCATTGTCCCTGTGCTGTGGCTATTTTTGAAGTAGTTTGCTTTTTTCCCCAAAATTCAGATTTTGGTCTGACTAAAAAGTCAGACCTTCTGCCTATAACATGTGTCTTTGGGCAGTTACATTCACAGAAGGTGCTTCAGGGAAAACACATTTGTTGCAGGTAGGCAAGTGATTTAGCTGCCAGCACCTCTTTTCTGGCACCTGAAAGCTGGCAAAGACAATAGCACGCTTCCCTTTTCAGCTGCAGCCTGTCAGCTGAAAGCTGCTGCATATTGCATTTTTGAGTCTCTTTCATGTCACCAGAGGTCGCGGTCCCTTGTCTGGGAATCACTGAACTCGTTTGTGAGGGTGATCTTGCAAACTGGCAAGCATCGAATCTCCACAGAGATGCCTCATGGCATAGGGTCCTTTAAGTCTCCTACTTTGTGAATGAAAAGGAGCAAGAAAGGTTAGGAAAATGGCACCTTTTATAACCTGTGAAGTATGAGGCTGTTCTGCGCTGCTAACCAGTGCCTCCATGCAGTGAAAGGGAAACACAACTGTGGTAAAAAGAGAGGAGATCTTTCTGAAATAGAAGCACAGATGCATAAAGGTGATTTGGCCTAACTCAGATCAAACACAGGCTCTGCACTCCTCAGCTGTTTGAATGAGGCAAAAGTAGCCAAGCTGTGGCTCCTAAGAGGAGTCTCAGTAGTGTTTACATGGGTCTGGTGACTGAGTCCTCTCATGCAACTAGAAGGAATCCTGCTGGGTTATTTGAATTCATGGTGGCAGGAGGGGTTTGGGAGAACATGACTAAAATGCTTTGTCAGCATGTACCTGTCAGGCAGCAGAGTGTCTCACTGCTTTTTTGGACATCAGTGAGGCATTTTTCATGGAAGTGGACATCAGCAGGTTCAGATCTGACAAGGGCCTGTAAGGTGTCAGAGGACTGTCATCAGAGGTCCAGAATCTCTTGGCTACTCCCAAGAGTATCTCATCTCCTACCATAGCAGATAAAAAGAGTGCATAAACCTATGTTTGTGCTTTCTCCAATAACTTACCAAGTTAACACCAGTTTTGAACAAAAAGGAATGCAAACCAGCTTGACATTTAGCAAGATTGCTCTGATACAACAAATGTGTTGCAAGCCTGAAGACAGGTACATTACCACTAAGAAGGATTTTGTTATGAATGTTCTCATTATAGTGTGTCATGGATAACTAACAGCATACAGTTTGTGCCTTGAGGTTCAGCTTTGCTGTTGTTATATTGTTGTCACATGTTTTTATGTTAATCTTTTAGATTAAATGCTAAATATACAAGTCTTTACTGAATTAAGAAAGAAATAGTCATTGAGAGATGATGATCGAAATAAAATGGTGAGAAGTATAAATTCTGTACCCTCTTAAATGTGAAGTTAATACGTAAAAATGAATACACGCAATACAGCAGATGACAGAATGAAACCAGAAACAAGAAAAAGCAATCTTGCAAGCTGCCTCAGCTTTCTGTTCAGGAATTAAATGGTCAAAATCTACTTAAGCTTTTTTACACATTCCCCATGATGCAGGCAATACACACTGCAAATTCGGCATGTGAATATTGGCATGTATGAAGTTAGATATTTACTTTTTCATTGGTTTCAAAAGGACAGAACTTAAAGTTTGCTGCACTCTATACATCTTTCACTGTGTTTTTTTTATCTGAAGTAAAATAATGGACACTTAAACATGTTTATCTATCTTCCTAATAGTAAATAATAAAACTGACTGATGCAGTTTAGTCCTGGAGTTTTGTTATAGCTTGTATTCTCATCAGATCTGGCTGTAATGATTATCTTTATTATTTTTAAGTGATTTCATTAGACTACTAACAGTAAACTGGAATAATGTAATGTGTGCACGTCAGTGCCAGCCAGCAAGAAAGAAGAGAATCTGTCTACAGAGCCAAAAAATCAAATTGCAACCCACTACTCTGCTGATTAGACAGCTAGGAAACTTCTTCTCTGTCCTTATAACAGGTAGGCAGATATGAAGTGTGGTAATTGCCTATGTCTTATCAATAATTAATAGTTTTCACTTGCATTCTGTTCCCTTCTTTCTAGTTACTACACCTTGTTCATTCCGTGCTCACTCTGTGTTTTGTTCTGTGCATTCCCACAGCTGTCACGTGTTTGTTTGCTTTTGCTCTTCTTGGGCAGGAAGCCACACAGCAGATTCTGAAATTTTTTTTAAAATGATCTGTAGATCTCTACATACTACATAATGCTAAATGATTTGATAGAAAGCAGGATCATGGTCATTATCATGAGTTTGGTGTGGGGGTGTGTGTGTGTTTTTTTTTTCTCTGTCTTACTCTGCCAGCAGCATTTCAGTTGCAAATAAAATGAAAAATAAGTGTCTGCAGCGTGTCTATGTTGCTTTGCAGGTGTTTAGCTTATAATGGTATTTTTTTCAGTAGTCCACTGACATATAAATTGTCTTATGCATTATAGCTTCTTTACATTATGCAGTCATTGTGTGATCTTACTATAAATGCCCAGAAAGCATGTAACTGAGTGTCTCATTCACCTTGTCCTCAACAGTACATTTTCTGAGGGTCTTTACTTTTGCCCTGAATGTAACGGAGGACAGTGCTCAGAATTTCTCTACCTTTCCATAAAAGACAGAAGCTATTGAGGATCCTATATGGTCAGTGTAACTTAGCATAGCTTGGCAACAGCTCAGCGCTGCAGCCAGACAGCCTGTTCTAGCTGCAGATGGTACCCTGATTTCTCCCTGCTTAAGCATCCCCTCAGCTCGCATCCAGCTCCTGCTGAAAGTAACTGCCTCCTCGGGTCTACTGGTGTGAGTCACAGTACAGCTTTCTAGTCCAAAGCAGTCAAACTGATGTAAGCTCAGGAAAGTTTTTTATTGAATCAGGTTAGGGAGCAGCTGGGTGAGCAGGCAGTGGCAGCTGTAAGGGAGCAGATAAGAGGTGAGCAGGTAATGGGGTTTCATCTGCAGTGGAAAGAGGGTGTCTGAGCAGTGGTGTCAGAACCTCTGCCAGTCTACAAAGATGGGAAGGGGGAGACTTTTTCTTTGTCTTCCCTTGTTTGTTTTTTCTGAATCAAGCATAGCTCTCAAGCGTATTACACTCTGTGTTACAACTTATTTATTTATTATTTTAAGGAGTAGAACAACTCGTACTCTGGTCAGTGAATGGTTTCCCTAATTTGCTAGTCACAGATCAAGTATAGAGGGTAGGATAAACTAATTTGTAACACTATCTGCTTTTGTTTGTCTTCTTGTTTTATATACTAGGTTAATTGATCAGATCTTTTTAATTTCTCCTTGGAGCATTAGTATCTAAGGCCTATACATGTTTCAGATAGCTCACAAATGCTACAATTTGAGCAGCGATAAGCTCCAATCTCACATGGAAGCTATATATAGTTCTGGTCAGAACTTCAGCAGTAACAGCTTTAGGAAACAAATTATTATAGGAAGTGATTGATGCACTGACTAAATAGGTTGCAATCTTCCCCTGCGGTAGGTGGTGCTCGCTGCTTAAATAAAATTAAGTAGTGACAGTGATGGGCAGAGCAGAATTTGATTGAGTCCTAAAGAAAGGATGAACAATTTGTGATGAAAAGAAATTTTAAAAATCTATGAAAGAGAAGAGTTTTGTTTCATAGAGTGTATTCTATCTAGCTAACTTTTCCTTTTGCAGTTTCATTTAAAAATACTCTTCCTAAAACTCCTGAGCATGCTCTCTTGCTCTAGGGATACCTGGTATATTTTATTGTAGAGAAGGCTGATTTTTAGTAGTTTGTGTAGAACTACATGCATTTCTGTACAAAGGTCTTAGAATGCCAGAAACGTTCAATCTTTGTATGAGCAATGCTAATTTGGGTGAGAAAAACTGATTGGTAATTTATATAAACACTAACTTATCTGTTCAGCTACTGCTTGTAAAGCCTCAGAGAGAAGTGAAATCAATGAGAATTTGGCCCAACTGCTTTTGAAAACTCTTACAACTCTCTGTGTGTGTTTTAGGAACCAAAATTTTTGAGAGATCTGTTTTTCAATGTCACTTGTGTGAATCTGTGGAGCTTTCATTTGTTCACAGTACCGGCTATCTGCACATCTCTCTTTTCAGCCATGATGCTGGTGCACCCAGAGTTTTTGTTCCCAGCAATGTTGAACTCCATGCCTTTCCGTCCTGGAGCAATCTTGGGGCTTTCATCAGTAGAACAAGGGTGTACACGCTCAAGAGTGATGATAAGAAGTCAGTTTCAGGATTAGGTTTTCAACAGAGGTAGTCACAGAAATTTTGGAATCCCACATGTTCCTTTGTACTGAAGCTTTGGAATACATACTGGAATTTTGGATCCAGGACGTGCTTGAGTTTTCAGTAAAGTTTGGATCAAGATCTGAATTTTATAACCCGTTTCTATAATGGTCTTGAACTGGATGCCAAATTTGGGGGGTCTTCCAAGTCTATGTACTTGGATATTGTCCAGGTGCTTGGATATCATTCCCTTAAAAACTAAAAATAATTGTCTCAGTAGTGAAAAACCTCTCTTTTGTGACTTCTTTTGAAACAGCTGGTCTTGTTACTGCAGCAGAATAAAAAAGGGAATTGCATTAAAGAATGTGTGTTAGGAAATTTGTACTTTGATTTACTATATATAGATTTGCGGGTCATTTTTAATGTTCCACAATAATACTTCACCTGGTTACAATACATATTAATTCCTTCACGTTTCTAAAGCCCTTTGAGAACCTTCTAAAGCGCTGCTAGACAAGCACAAAACATTTGTAAATGAGTTTAGAATTTCACCAGTTTTCCCCTCAATAGATTTTGCCTAAACTAACAATGAATATGAAGGAAAAAATACAACTTTTCCCGAAGTGCCTTTCTCGGCATGCTGTCCATCTATTTCTCTTGATGATACTTAATTTTAGTTTCGTTTTATTACTTTATTACTTTAATAGTCAAGTTCACTGAGGCTGACACTTTTCTCACAAGGTAAATCTCTACTCTGGCAAAAATAAACTAAAACTATTCCTTCCAGTCAGAAGAATAGTATTTTATAATTTTTTTCATACATATTGGGATAGTGTTTAATAATGTCTTCTGCACAGAAGTCATGCCTCTTTTGAGTAATATGTTCAACTAAGAGTCTCAGAGATATACAAATGAAATCCTTAGCTCATTATCTTAAATCTGGCATTTCCTAGATGCGGTGTTCTGCATTGATTGGTTTGTTTTGTTCGAAACAAGGGTGTTTCTATTACCATGGAACATGTTGAAACACAGGCTGTTAGTGGGCTAATATAAATTGTAAAAAGGAAACTATTTTGTTTTGTCTTTAGGACAAAACCAAGAGTTATTTTTTTTATTTATACAAAAAAAACCAAAACAAACTAACAAATCCCCAACCCCGAAAATGAGGTTATAAAAGGCCATGAGGTAAATTGCAACCCTTTGTGACACAAGGAGAAAAAACACCTTAAAATATGTGTAAAATGTATTTTAGGCTGCGACAATGAACTCTTTCAAACCAATGCTGTCATTGTTTCAGTTCTTTAAAGTGACACTGATTTTCAAGTATTAATAAACATCCAGGGGGAGCTAGGGAGTAGCAATTTTGCTTTCTCTAATAGTATATAGCGAAATATGAATTCAGAAAAAAGTAGTACAAATGACTAATTTGTATTTGGGGGTTAGGGCTTTATTTACTAGGAACTTTTGATGAGAAACTGGTCAGACATTCTGAGAGTGGTGGAAAGCCTGTCAAGGTCACTGCCAAGGACAAGAGAGTCAATTAGTATGCAGATCAGAGCCAAGGAGTTCAAAGGTATTGTTCCAATTCAATCACATTAGCCAGACCAGTAATGAACAAACGGCATGACCTTAATCAGGGAGCCTGAACCACTCACTGAAAGGAAGTATGTGTGTCTCTGTGTGTACTTGGAGGGGAGCACAGGAGGAGGGGTTAGGGTGACAAAAAGGATGTGGTTTCTTTTGTTGTTGTTGTGTTTGGCTTGGGCTTCTTTTTTTTTCTTTTAAAGTGCCAGCAAGCCTGTTTTTCTTAATTAGCCACCGGTAAGAGAAACTTATTTCTGGATCCCCTGGTTCTGAACTACAAAATTTGTTTCATTTTTGGGTTATAACTGAAACATGCTCAAATGGACAGGTGGCTAGAATATTTTAATAAAATGCTGAAGGGTATGCAGGAGGAGGGAGACAACCTTATGTAAAACACCAAACGAAATTTTACAGCTTTTGCAGCTAAACTTGGTGCTAATTTTCCTAAAGTTAGGAAAAATCTAAGTGGTATTTTTCCCCTTATACATAAAGTAATGCATACTCTAGTTAATGTCGGAAATAATATTTATTAACAACAAAAAATCTTTAGTATTTTCTGTCTGACAGATATTGTGCCATATATAATTATAGACATCCAGATCACTAAGTTGTTACCAACACTCGGCACAATACACACGGAATGTTTCAGTGTACTCAGTTTGGTACAGTCAAAAAAGCAGCACCCTGTGTTATATTCACTTTAACAAATGCTCACTCCTTTAAAAACCTGCAAAATACCTCTCTCTGCTATTTTTCATGTGTAGGTATACACTTCAAATACTTTTATAGAAATGTGTGTGTAAAATAAAATGACAGGAACATATCTCTACTCATTTATATATTGTAATGTCTGCATGTTTCTGTAAGTGGTTTTTCAATATATGCTTAGGAGTCCATGGAAAATTCCTCATGGATAAGCCCATGTCCCTTTTTTTCTAAAGTGATTGAATTTGGTATCCAAATACATTAAAATAATGCTTAAAAAGGTATAATTTTTCTGTGTTTGAACAACAGAAATTGTCCACGTATTTTCTACGCATGAAAAGATTAAAAAGCCTCCACAAAAATTCAATATTAATTATTGAAAATGTGAATGATGCCTAAAATATATTGACAAGTTTGCCTTCAAATTATTCTTTTGTTTTTATATTTATGATAAGTTTCTGTGTAACATTTCTTCAACAATTACTTCAACTGAAGCAGATTATCACAGAAAGCTGCAGACATCATTGGGGAAATGATTTGTAGAAATCATTTCTCTGTAAATGAATCATGGTAAGCAACAAAGATTTCAGAAACGG
>VZRI01003558.1:591202-804407 GCA_013397515.1 Upupa epops
CCCCCCGTAATATAGTTGCTTTTTAGCAATGATCTGGGCTTTTTTGTTTTTAAATTGTCTATATCACAGAACACATATCAGTTTTAGCTGACACGACTGCACTTCTTGAGAATATTGTTATAAAACATGTGCTTATTGCCATTTTTATCTAGATCACAATTAATAACGTTTTCAAACATGCAGTGTCTATCTAGTCCCATAAAAACACTTGTAAAGTATTTGATATTTTATTTGAGGATATTAAAAGATTGTTTAAAAATAAACATATACCAGCAGAGCATAATTTTCACATGATTATTCAGATAGTCAATAGGTCTTCTTTGATCATATTATTGTGATGCTTCTGCCGGATTTCAGTTTAAGACAGGCATATTTCTCTCTCTCCCTTTCTCTCTACTCACCCCTCCCCACAAGGTCATAGATTTTTTTAAATGAGGACTAGAAGTTCCAAGTACAAGATTAAGTAAGTTCTAACAGTGTTATAAAAGTAAGTGCTTTTTTCTATAATAAAAGGTGTTTAAAAGGTTCGCTACAGCTTTAAACAGAATTACAATTTACTTCTTTCAAGTGTCCAGGCCATAAATTCTTCTCAATTCCCTCTCTCTCTCCTTGTCGGAATTAATGAGATCAGATTTGATCAGGGCAGTGATGTGTTCAGAGCCAAATCACACAACAGCGCGCGTGCGGTAATGGAATTTGCATCTAATGCATACATAAATCAAACATCTTTCTGGACATTTTCATATGCATAATGTCATTTCATCCAGTTCTCTCTGTGCAGAGGGGGAGATTTTTCTCTCTGAGAGAATGACTTTCTTTAATGCTTTCATTTTATTTTCGCTGACTACAATCCCCGAGAATGCGCTCGGTCGGAGAATCTTTCGGGGCGCGGTTGACAGTTCCTTTTCCGAGAGGGGTCCTTCACATTTATCATGCCTCTTCCTCGGGGGCTTTGTTATGCAAATGTGGCTGAAATTGATAATTCCAAAGTGCTTCATTTCGGTTCCTTGGCGGTTGGAGATGGTAGATAAAAAGAAACTGACAAGACACACTGATTGCCCTCAATGCTTGTAACTCTCTTGCTAACAAGGCTCGATATTGTTAAAAATTCCTATTGTTATCAGGGTGGCAGTTCCATTATGCAGGCCTTGCAAATTTCTCATTTGAATATTAACCCTTTAATCACCCCTCTCCCCTCCCCCCAGCATCAAATCAGTTGCTGTTGAATGAGGCAGAACATAAAACATTAAATTGTTGCCCTGTTATTTGTGTAAAGTATGAGTTGGGGGGGGGGTGTTGTTCTAGTTTTGTGCTTATTTTTGGCTTCTTTTTGTTATGAGTTTTTTTTTAAACTCCCTCCATTAATCACTTTTCCCTGAGAAATTGGTACCTTAAAAAAATGATTTAACAAAACAAGACTCGCAGACACAGACAGAATTGGGTTGTTACGAGTTAGGGTTGGGCTAATGTTTACATGGAGATATCTGTTTGCAGAAGTCAAATTCAACAACCCCTGGAGAGAGGGGAAGTTTAATTATTTTTAACTTGTATGTAGTTGCACTTTATGTTCTAATTTAGGTAGGCCTCAGGGAGGGGATAGAGTGTCTTTTTATACCACAGTGACAGGAGATTTCTAGCTGTCTGTCCTACTGGCTGCAATATCCCTGTCTTGGGTTAGTCAACAACTAAATTCCAGCCTGTAGGTAGGTGACTAAAATAAAGAGTAGAGAAAAAGGGAATCTGAAATCTATGAGGATTTCTGGAGCTGTGCTTTTTTAATCATGAATGACACATGCCTATGACTTTGCTTCCACTGTTAGGCAACTCTTATATTGACAAATTTCAGTTAGGGAATAATAAAACACTGTTAATAAGTGGAAGGGAAAAGACTAGTTCAGGAAGCTGGTGCTGCAGGTGCTGCATCTTACAGGAGCTTTAACAGAGTATTCAGCAACCCCTGCATCAGGACCTGGAAACGACTGGGCAGTGGCAATTTCAAGCTAAGGATTAGGTCACAGTATAAAGGAGCATGACTGGTTGCTAACTGATTTACTCATTGATTAATTAAATTGTGGTATCTGAATTTCCAAACGTCTGTCTAACGTTCCCTCATTTGTGCCTGTCCATAGACAGTGAATTCTTTCCCACCAAGCACATGCCTTCAGGCTCATATTACAATTAAAGGTTAATTTTAGTTTGATATTTTTCTGGGGACACCTGACACAGTTCCAGTTAAAGTAAATCTTGGTGTGACAAAGGTACGTACTGCTGATGCTGGAGGGAAGTTGGGGCGGGAGGAATTTGTGCTGTAAAATGAAGCACAGTTCATTGCTAGCACCAGACAGCCACAACAATAAAGTATTTCTCTACAATTATGAAGAAGATGTATCTCAACCAGATCATGTCAAAGGAACGTCAAAGTTTTTCACTTTCTCAGTTCTGAAGTCTTGCAGAGCTGTGTCTGCCAAATTATAGTAAATAAAAAAGACACTTGCACAACAGTAACCTCTTTTATATTGGACTGAGGATTTCTATTCCTCTCTCTATTAAAAAAAAAAAAAAGAAGAAAACCCTCTCATGTTATTGTAGGAACTCTTGGGAAGCTCGTACTTCTTTCTTTCATTTATAGGTGTGATGGGAGATTAAATCCATAGCAGGAAACTGCTATAACGCCCACTGTAGAGCTGTGTGAGTTACAACAGCTATGTTTCTCATATCGGTGCTTTTTCTTTCAATTATCTGAAAACACCTTGTTAATTTTTAATGTGTTCATGCCCTCATTCTGTTACCAAAACTGCTACCTTTCCCCTGCTTCTTACTTCAGAAACAGATTTCACTAAACCTGGCTGCTGTAAACTCATTATATGATACTATCATTCATACTGTCCATTAGAGTAACCAGTGTTAGTGCTTTTCCCCCTACTTGAGTCTGTCAAGTACTGTTATTTATGCTGAATGGTATTAATATCCCTGGTTCTATTATGGTTGTGCACTCAAAATTGCTAATACAATCTAAACTTGGCAATAGTGACTGCATAAGCTATCAATAATCAAAAAGTCTCATGCAACATGTAAGTATTAATAAGAGTCAATAATTACATAAATATAATTAATGTCATCTGCTCACTATAAAGAATAATCAGTAGTGCTGATTGCTTTAAAAAGAGAAAGTGCTTATGTTGAGAACAAGAGTATTCAAGATTAGGCAGTGTGATTTTCAGTGTTTCTTGTTTTCTATTACTCTTACTCTGTTGTAACCTGGCTGTATAATGTTGTCTGCTGTCTTTAGGTAAAACAGGGCTTAACATTTGATTTTTCTTTTATTGCTTGATTTCTGCTGGTTATTTTCATAAACAAAAGGATTTTCTGTCTTTCTGTAACAAGAAAACCTGTTAGGTAATTTGTGACCACAGAACTGGAGCATTACATCTAAACTAATATATATGCAATGGCTTCATTATGCACAAGAGCAGGCACTCTTTACTTTGCAGCCCAAAACACACAAAGCACCCATTAGAATGAAGAGGCCTGTGATGTCTCTTCATGTGCAGAGTGTAAAGGTACATGAATGTCCTTGCTTGTTGGCATTTAATTTACCAGTTGCCTCTGTAGTGGAGCCTTGGCAGATTCAGCTTGAATCTGAAAGACAGGCTGTCATACTGAGAGTCTGCTGCCTACTGCTGAAATTGAGAGGCTTGGCAGATATGCAAACAGTAACTGGGTTTGAGTTGTTTTGATTACAAGTTAAACAGAAAGTCATTGGCAGGGCCAATATAAATCTGCTGAGGTTTTTTGGCAAAATCTGTGGAGGTATTTCTATAGGTTCCGCAGAATTCTGTAGCACCTTGATTTCACTTCGCAGAGTGTCCACCTCTGAACCCATTGTGCGGATAAATGTGTCAGGAACATGAGTGAACATGTTTAAGTCACTGAGAGCTTCCAGATTCATAACTATAAAGCACATTAATAACATGTTACAGCACACCACCTTTGTACAGTTGTTAGTTTCTGGAATCTAATGTTTCATTCATGTACAAGAGGCTTTTTGGAGAAGTAAGGCAAGCTGAAACAGGAGGGGAAAACAGAGCATAATGAGAGTATCAAGTGAATAACAAAAAAGAAAAAAAGAAAGATTGAGCCAGGTCCTGAGCTCAGATACATTGGTTACAATGCAGTGATATTTCACCTAGGCTTTTAAAAATTACATTAATTGATGTTTTCCTGAGTGTTCCTCCCCTGGCAAGCAGTACCTTAGGTCAGTCTTAACTGACATTTGCTTCTCTTCTTCAGTAACTTTGAAACATGTTTGACCAAACTTCCAGACCTGATAAAATCCAAATGCTCACCGCAAATTTATTTCTTTGCAGAGTTCATTTTTCTCCCTGACTAATCTTCAATGCTTAGCTGATAAAAGTAACCCAAACCGACATTGTATAAGCAAAAAATGGAGTCTATACACTTTAATTATATGTGCTTTTACAATGCAACCTCTGCTTGATTCTAACGTAGTGTTTTGAACACTAATACATCCTTTACTAAAATTGCTTTGCAATTTTAAGGAAAAACCATGTTAATTTTGGGGGGAGGGAAAAGAATACACATAATTGTCGCTCCTATTGTTTCTGTCTGACTGGCTGTAGACAGATTTCTGCAAGGCTGGCTAGCAACAATACATTGATTTACAGAGGCAAGAAAATCTCCACAATTGCAAGGGCTAAGATACCTTTATTTGAAAATGGAGAATTTGCAAAATGTGGCAAAGTTCTTGGAAAGAACCCAAATGTAGGGAATCCTTTTTTAATCTTTTTTCCTCTCCATTTGTATCTGCTACTTTGCCTAAAACAGCTTTCTAGTTGGAAAAAAATACCTGAATGTGCACAAATTATTATATAGCTCATGTTAGTTTTTACAAGAACCTAATGTGGACAAATAGATTAGAATATTAACACTGTTATCCGAATGCTTTTTATTTCAGATCTGACAAACTAAAAAAGAGCACTATTTTCTTGTGAGAAATGAAGGTTTGTTTCCTTTAGAAGTGACTCCAGTGATTTTTCTCATACTGAAAGTCCCTTTCTGTTGAGCGAATGATTTTAAAAGGAGTTAATATGAATAAGTCATATTGCACTCTGGCTAGTGGATAACAACATTTTAGGAATTTTGTTTTCAGATACAGGTTGAAAAGATATACTGGCTTTTTGCCTCCTTTTGCTACCTTTTGCTGTTCTAGATACTTCTCTTCAAAAAGTGAATTTAGGAACCTTTAAGCAGCATGCTCCCCCAATACCGCAACCCCATGCACATTTTTAGAGAATACTTACAAATGTCAAGTCTCTCTGAAAGTGGTATACTTTATTACTGTTCTTTCTTATTATACAAACATTTCAGTGCAGCTCAGATCTTATTTTTCAAAATACACAGGATTTTGATATATGGACAACAGGAGAATATGTATTTTAGATATAATGCCATAAGAGCTTAAAAGTTATTTCTGAGCTGATTTAACATGGAAAATCTCCAGGTAGATTAATTTTATAGGCTGCTTTTATGGGTGTAACATTTCAAGATGAGAAAGCCGTGCTTGTGAAATTTAGTTTCGGCAGATTTCATTGGCACCTCTATCTCCATCTTTTATTACCTTAAAGTTGAAATTTAATCTCTTTTTATTTTTTTCCCCTGATTTTTACTTAATTCCTGACTGAAATAGCTGGGGCTGTATTCTTGTGCTCATGTGCAGTTGCTTCTGTTACTGTCTCATAATTTATGTTCCCAAGGAAAAAAAGACAAAAAAATTACAATATAGGCACTTAAAAAACTGAGCGTTTAAATTAGAAGACCTGTGATGTCGAAGATTTTTGCTGGGACAGGCAGCTATAGAAGGAGGTTAAGCAGATGTCCCCCAAAAACCTCTTGCCAAATGGCTGAGCTAATACATAGTAGTAAGCTGCTCTGAAACCAGTTCCTCTAATGTGGTGAAGGCAGAGCTTGAAACTGCAGTCCTTGCACAGGCAAAACTTCTGACAGAAACATGGCTTTTTACAGAAATGTTAGTTTCTAGTGTTACCATCAGGGGCTGGGTGGCAGTAAGAGGCAACCGTGGGCTAAAGAGAAGCAGCATGTTTAAGGATGTTTCTCTATTATTCCTAATACAGATTCATCACACACTTCTTAAATGTGTACAGTGACTATGTGTGAACAATGGTATACATTTATGAATGCATGGGTTTGAATGTCTAAAACTTATCTGAAAGCATCAGAACTCCATATGAAAAGTAGCTTTTATACTAAAAATGTTTTATAGATCTCAGTGCCTTGGCTGTTATTTTTTTCCTTTGACTGTACCACAGAGATGGTCTGTATTCTGGCCTGATGGCCTGAAAAATTGCTAAAAAAGAGGAATATGGGTTTAGATTTCAGATTCCTTAGAACGCAAGTGAGGGGAAAGAAAAAGGAAGCATTTTAAATCAGAAACTGTGTGTATTCCTTTGTGTGTGTGTGTGCATGCCTGGAAATTCACAAACTAACACTTCCAGGCTATGGTCTCATTTTTTATGACTGAATTACATACCTTAAAAAATTGGTCTCACTAATATAAATGTTGAGAAACTCCCAACTATTGTGGTGCCTGCTGTAATAAAGAAATTCTCTGGGTGAGAATGACAGAGATACAAAACACTAAAGAATGATGATTTCCTCACTAGCAATGAGATTGCAGAAGTCAGGTGTGCCTAAGTTACTGATGATTTATAGCGCTTGAAACTTACAAAAAATTGTTTTATTAGGTGTTTCCATAGAAAATACAGAAAACTTGATGCTTATTCACTGAAAGGATAAAAGAATCAGGAGGTAAATTCAGATTATAGCAGTTGTTTTGTAGAGATATTTGTATATCTTTTATATAAATAATTTTCTGTGAATTTTGCCTGAAGATGTATTTCATTAGTCAAAATTGCATACATTATTTGTTAATTTAGGGAAAAAGGCCTTATTTTTTCCTCATACCCTGCTCATTGGTAGCCTATTGGAAGTGGCTGTTTATTGATTAGGCATCTAATAATAATATTCTTTTATATTTGCTCAGATATTTAACTGTTTGTATGGTAACTGATGCAAAAGTCCCTAAGAATGGTACAACTAAAACTGGAGAATGAAGAAATGTATTGGCTATGACAAGAAGAAGTAATTGCTTTTCCTCAAAGGATCAGATGTGGTATAGTTGTTTGAAAAGCAATCTAAACAACATTTTGTTCACCATTGATTTTAAAAGCATTAAAATTAGTTTTTATGCAGCTATACTCATTAAGCTTTTATGTATACTGTGTAGGGTGAATAGTTAAGAAGCAATAAAGCATTCTGCAGTAAAACATACTTTGCCAGTTGTCAGAAGAATTAAAATACATAGATGCAGAATGTTTCCCACAGAATATTGTGATATTTGCCATGTTAATTACAATCCAAATAATGCTATTTTATTTGTGTGTCTTAAACAGCATTGTAGCTGTAGATGACTAGTACAACTGTTATTGAAACTGTTGTGTTTGCAGTTTGTGTATTCATATGGATAAAAAAATAAGCATCAGCCACATACATCCCAACAATGGTCGCATTTAAAAACTAAATATCTTCTTAAAAATTAGTGCTCAAAAATCTTATTCTGATTTTTAACATCAACAGAATGAGATTGCCATTCTGTGCACTTTTCTTCTGCATTCCCTTTAGTTTCTTATGTTAGTATCTTCTTTCATACAAAAACTACTTCCTCTAATTTTACTAAAGTAGTTAATTGTTTTTTAAAAAAAAAGTTAAATTAAAATCTAGAATTCAACAGCAGAGGAACAGAAATTTATTAGATTATAAATTGTGATAGCATAATCTTTTATTTTGTATCTAAAAAATGAAGAGTATGTATACAGTACAACAACATGTCATCAGAGAGAATAATGCGTATAAAAAATGAATACTTGTTATTGTGTTCAGGTGTGTTTGTGAATAAAAAAATGGAATTTTTAAAAGTCAATTAAAATGCATTTAAATTCTTTAACATCAGAATTCTTTAATGCGAAAAAATTTGCTAGAGAGTTTGTAGGTATTGCTGTAAGCACTGTGCTGTGATAATAACTACTTTCCTCCACCTATGACTGTTAGATGGCTCAGATACACATTGCAGCTTCCTGTTCCAAAAGAGAAGACTACTCTTGAGAAAGTGAAAGTACTTATAAAATAAATAAGCTTTAATTAAATATCATTGTTTAGCATTAATCTTTATAGCTCTGCTCCCTATGGAAATAAAAGTGGATATTCAATTTGTTTTGATTATGCATGAATTTTAACAGAAGCGTTATTTGTATATCACTGTGTTCTTCATTATAGAAGCATTTTTGTATCAGCATAAGCCATTAAGAAGAAGGTTCCTCATTAATGTGAAATAAGAATGATTCATTTGTATTGTGTATAAATAGATTGATATTTAGAAAAAATAAGTATTATTTTTAAGAATAAAAAATAGTTCTATGTGGCTGGTGTAACTGTCCCTTTCAGTTTGAAATACAAAGTGTTTCTACTAGTTATTGGTTTTGGTGCCTGCTGATTTTGATCTTTGATCCCACAAGTCAAGATATAGTCCTAACCCGGGGTCTGCATAGTGGGCATGTATGTACATGCACAAGAAGGGTAAAAAGCACATGCTTAAATTCTGCTTTCATAATATTTTGGAAATAAACTCAAGCCAATAGGGTATCTTCACCTTCATTAAATTTTACTTAGCTTTACCAGCTTTGTGTAGGAGAATTTTATGAAAACTAGGTCAGGAAAGTCCACCAAAGTCTAGCTCACTGCTAAGGCACTGTGCCAGGTGCCTCCCACTTCATCAGACTCTTGCAGTGCTCATCAACAGGTCTTCTGCTTTTGGAAAAGGGACGTTAATTTGCTTTTGGTAAAAATACACCCTCTAGTGCTAACAGTGTCCCTACGCTAATTATTGGTATTTGAAAAAGCAAGTAGGAAAAGAGTGGTATTTCCAGCTCTTCAATGCTGAAGAACAGTAAATACTGTGACCTCTAGCACTGCAGCAAGGAAGGCTAATGAACAAGGATGTAGGCTGTAATCTCTATACTAATGAAGATCTGCATGACATGGTTTGAAAATGTTTGTTCTCAGTCAGCTAACTGGTAGTTTAAGACACACTGCACTGCGACTAGGTTATGCATTTGCAGGAGATGTCAGAGGGTTTAAGTACTGTGCAATGGTGTGTTGCTCTTTCATCACCTTGGGAAGTGGCCTTCCCCTGTGACAGTCTTTATATGCTCAGGGCGGAACCTTAGAAAAAATTTCTAACCCTGTCTGTTGTGCCCACACAACTAGGCCAAGGGATACATTCAGCACAGAAGCATTATCCCAAAGTATAACACCATGTTTAGTGCTGAAGCCCAAACAAGCTGCATTAATACAGATTCTGGAAAATATCCATGGCAGAGGCAAAGCCAAGAGCATCTCCATCAGGGTAGTGAATTACCCCTAGGGCAGAACACCAGGGTGTTGTCACAAATTTAGGTTCATTTGCCTGGTGTGCAAAAAGCTGATCCAGAACTGCTCTGCTGTGAACAGAGAAGAGTAAACAAGTGGAAAACCAAATAAAAGTAAAGGCACAAAAGAATATAATTTTTTAAAGGAGAAAATAGAGAAGCTGCATTCCTCCTATTCTTCCACAAATAATATGGAAAGAATAGGGGCTACAAGGCAGAATGTTATTGGACAGCAGTTCATGTCATCATTTACAATCAACAGAAAGGTGGATTCCTTATGCTGATGTTTTAAATTACCACAGAATCATTAGGGAACAGAAGGGACTTCGAAAGATCATCTAGTCTAGTCCCCCTGCCACAGCAGGATCACCTATACCAAGTTGCACCTTCTACTGACTATATAGGAATCCTTGTTTAACAAAGTTTGACAAAGTAGTGTCCTATTTGATAGACATTCAGTGACTACATGGCTTTAATCATGCCTCTATTTCTCTTAATAGAGGGTGGAAAGGAGTGTTACAGATACAGAGCACAAGGCTGGTCTTCACATGTGTGGGAAAAACTTAATGAATTATTTTCAGAAACTGGGAAGGCCAAATATAAAATTTGACCTGTATATCCTAGGTTGTAGAAATTCTTTCAAATCTATCAGCTGTTGTTGGATAAGATGCATCTAATATTTTTTTAAAATATCCACTAACACTTTTACTAGTTGTAGTGGGGGAGAATCCTTGTTTAACTGAGATCACTGAGATGCTTCAATGCTGTTGAAACTGTGCATTGGATTTATCACTTTAGTCTTTAGCTATTGATTTTTTTCAATAAATATTTTCTTTCCTGCTGGAGGAAGACTGAAGATTCTTCTTCTATTAAGTTTCTATTATCTCTAGTGATATGCCTAAAACATAATCAAATTCTCTCTTGTATTTCTCTAGATGAAATAAATAGAATTAATTATGTCTTTTATTCTAAAACCTGCTCTCCAATTCCTTATTGCTCCCAAGTCTTTCCTGGTCCAAAGTCTGTCCACTCTGTCCAACCCTTCTAAGGCCAGTTCCACTGCCATTAAAAAGGTGTGTAACTTTTCTGCTTGTCTCTGTCTTTACTTTGTTCATTTAAGGACCAAGGTAGTTCTTTTAGCTACAACATTACATGTTAAGTTCATGAGCAGCAGACAAAAGGGATTAATGAATCTGGGAGTCAATTTTTAAAAGTTTACACCACAGTGAATACTATTATAACAGCCTTTAATGAGAATGAATCTGTGTAAATATCACAGACAGCACCTCTTCAGCATTTGCTTTACAGTGGAGATGGTTACACATTAATGTCTTTTGGCAAGGGACTTAAGAATTCTAATGGGAGCAATGTAACATCTACCTTTTGGTGCTGTATGCCTTGAGAGATCATGTTGTTCCATACTTCAGCAAGTCTATCAAACCCTGCCCTTGTTCTGAAAATGTGATATTTTGTGAGCGCTCATTTTCAATCTTTCTAAACTTGAAAGTGAAATATATTCTAATGGTCTTGCTCAATGTGGTGTGAGCATGGACAAGAGTATAGTTAGCTGTGGCTAAAAAAAAAGAGTACAAACAGAAGCTGAAAGTTGCACTGAAAATTACTAATCTAAACCTCAAAATGTTGATTATTTGCCATTATTTCTCCTCTCAACTATAACCAGCTGGTTCTACCACAGATGCTACTACCAGGTACAACTGAAATTCTCTGAGTAGTGATAATTCAATGAAAGTATACAGAGGAGGGAGTGAAAGAAGCACAGTCCAGTAGTGATATGAAATGATGAAAGGACATAATTACATAGCAGGAAGCAGCAGAACATGTGGCAAACGTCTTGAAGACCGCATCCATTTTATGCATCAAATTGCCTTCAAAGACATTCTTTGGAATTTAAAGGGTAGTAAGAAAGTATATGCAAAGCTCACAGGTCCTAATTATGGGGTACAAGACCTTCATAATTTGTATAAAGATGTGATTGTCATAGTGACTTCACAAGTAGGTTATTGAGAGTTAATGTCTGAAATTCCAGTTTTGCCACATGTAAAAGAACTTATGTGTAATAAACTGAAAACTGCTGAAGATCTTCATGCACACCTGAAACAGCACAGTGGCTTAAGGGGGATAAGTGAAGAGGAAAGAGTTCAAAGTTGCTTTGCTGTGCAAAACTGACTCAAATGTCTTTAAAGACTGCTATCAAGCATTATAGAGCCAAAGTTTAAAAAAAAGAATAATTGGTAAATTCTAGATTTTTGCAATCAAACATATTTTCCATGGCTTAGGTGGCTTGACTACTACTTACAAATGGCCCAAAAAGACCACAGCAGAACTCAGATCACACTGAGAGTTAAAACTGACACCACACCTGCAATGATAACCTTCAGTTGGGAACCAGCTGGCAAGAAAGTCAAAGCAATAGCTTGTCTTTTATGGGAGATTTCAGATGGATAGGAATAAAGGTTACTGAGTCAGACTTGGTTAGGGACCCTCACAAAACTGTCTCCTTGCTGTGAAGAAAAGTGTAAGACAAGAGAAATTCATGGTTAACATGATTATTTCATGCAAGAACAGAAAAAGGAGTAATTGGAAGAAGACTGTCCCACACAGCCAGAATCAAAGGTCTGCAGCCATCATACAGAACCTAGAATGGACACAATGGTGCCTGAATGACAAGTCTGTATTTTCCACTACCAAAGTAGTAAAGTGGGTTGTGTGTAACTTTTCCTGTCTTTCAGTGGCTGACCTCTGATGGCAGTGGTAGATTGCCACCAATGTTTTCCCAACTAGTTCAAGTAGTAAGATCCTGTGTAATTCACCTACTCTGGGAAGTCATGTTTCAGGTCACGTTACTTTAGTTTTTCAATATTTGTTTAGCCCAAGCTAGCTAAAAGAATGTACTGTTCTGGTTTTGACACTCAAGCATGACAGTGTATTGTATAAGAAGGGAAGACCAAAAAATCTGTCTCATGGTACTATATATGTACATGGGTAAAGGAAACAGGGAGTTGAAGGATTGATTGTAAAATAATTCAAATTAATTCAAATGTAGTATCTTGTATGTCATATACTGGGAAACACCATTACTACCTCAAGCTGAAAGTGTTAATACCAAACTGTGAAACAAAGACTGGAATATTGTGTCCAGCTCTAGACCCCTCAGTTCAAGAAGGACACAAGGTTGCTGGAAGGTGTCCAGCGTAGAGCAACAAAGATGATGAAGGAAGAACACCTTCCTTAAGAGGAAAGGCTGAGGGAGCTGGGTTTCTTTAGCTTGAAGAAAAGAAGGCTGAAGGGTGACCTCATTCATGTCTATAAATATGTGAGGGGTGGGTATCAGGAGGATGGAGCCAGGCTTTTACCAAGGTCATCTAGTGATAGGACAAGGGGCAATGGGTGCAAACTGGAACACAGGAGGTTCCATCTATATATCAGAAGGAACTTCTTCCCAGTGAGGGTAATGGAGCATTGGAACAGGCTGCCCAGGGGGGTTGTGGAGTCTCCATCTCTGGAGACATTCAAGACCTGCCTGGATGTGTCCCTGTGTGACTTGGTGTAGGTGATCCCACTGTGGCAGGGGGATTGGACTAGATGATCTTTTGAAGCCCCTTCCTATCCCTAATGATACTATGATTAGACCATAGGCCAGCGATTAAGCTAATTTTCTGCAAGGAGCGCTTAGTGTGTTTGAAGTTATCTGTATTTGTAAAAACAGTCAAAGATAGTTGAAAACTTCTGTTTTCATTGTGTCTGTCTTTTTTTTGTCTTCCACCTATTTCCTACCTATTTTGACTCAAGGGTCAAATAGTGCTGTTTAACATCTGTCAGCGATATGGGCAGTGGCACTGAGTGCACTCTCAACAAGTTTGCTGATGACACCAAGCTGTGTGCTGTGGTGGACACGCTGGAGGGAAGGGATGCCATCCAGAGGGACCTCAACAGGCTCGAGAGGTGGGCCAGTGCCAACCTCATGAGATTCAACAAGGCCAAGTGCAAGGTCCTGCACCTGGGTAGCGGCAATCCCAGGCACAAATACAGGCTGGGTGGGGACAGACTGAGAACAACCTTGAGGAGAAGGACTTGGGGGTGTCAGTCCACAAAAAACTCAACATGAGCCGGTAGCCCAGAAAACCAACTCAACATGTTTGCCTGTGGCTCATAAAGCCAAAGGAATCCTGGGCTGCATCAAGAGAAGCGTGACCAGTAGGTCAAGGGAGGTGATCACTCTCTTGCGAGATCACATCTGGAGTACTGTGCTCAGTTCTAGAACCCCCAGCACAGGAAAGATACTGAACTGTTGGAACGTGTCCAGAGGAGGGCCACAAGAATGATTGGAGGGCCAGAGCACCTCTCCTATGGGGACAAGCTGAGAGAGTTGGGGCTGTTCAGCCTGGAGAAGAGGACACTCCAGGGAGATCTGACAGCAGCCTTCCAGTACCTGAAGGGGGCTACAGGAAAGCTGGGGAGGGGGTGTTTCCAAGGGTTTGTAGTGGTAGCACCAGGGGTAATGTTTTCAAGCTGGAAGAGGATAGGTTTAGATTGGAAGTCAGGAGGAAATTCTTCACAAAGAAGGTGCTGAGACACTGGAACAGGTTGCTCAGGGAGGTTGTGGATTCTCCCTTCCTGGAAGTGTTCAAGGCCAGATTGGATGGGGCCTTGAGCAATGTGGTCTAGTGGGGGTTGTCCCTGCTCATGGCAGGGTGGTTGGAGCTAGATGATCTTTAAGGTCCCTTCCAACCTGAACCATTCTATGACTCCTTCCTTTAGTTTATGTATTTAGAGATATGACTGAAATGCTGTCTTTCAGTTTTATCTACTGGCTCAAGATATCTAGACAGTTTGATCTAAGACATAGTTTTTAATTTAGCCTGGTACATAGCTGCATCTCTGTAAAAGCTGAGACTGTATGCTTTTTGAAGAAAAATTCTCAAAAAGCATAGGGACTGATTCCAGTGTTAGTCCCTGTGTGGAAGTGAATAATTTTTTTAATTAAGAAAATTTCTTAGTGAACAACAAATTACATGTTTGTGTGAAGCAGCACTGTCCAAAGAAGAGGATATATCTTGAGAGGTGGACTGTGATAGTTTTTTTACATACAATTTTTCTTTGTTTTAAATAGTCAGTCAGTTGTAATTGCCTTAGAAACTGTTTGTGTGGTGAGTAACAACATTCCGCTGGTTCAGAAAAATTTGAAAAAATGTTCTTTGTTGAAACAGAAAGCATTAATCTTTGTTCTAGCTGTTGATCCTCCTCAGTGATCATTCATTGGTTCACTGCCACAGAACTGCCTGTCAGCTGGGGAGGCATCTTTTTTAAGCTTTTTTATCTGGTTTTAAAATTAATGTTTATAAGGAGTGTACTTGCACTCAAAATGTAAATAGAAGTTTTACTACAGCTCTTAAACATCTTACAGTGTCAATGTAACTCTACTGTGCACCTCTAGTTACAGGTATCAACCTTTCTGCTGTGAAGCTTTCTGCTAAAGAGAGATTTGCTTTTAGATAGATAGCAAATATTTTTACATCGTTATATTAACTCTGACATTCTAAAACTGCCTAAAACATTTGGACTTTGTTATCACCTAGGAACACTCAAATGTACAAATATCAATTTGTTTTTCTTCTCTTTCATTTCTTAAAGTGGCATTTGATTGGGTGACAAGCTAGAAAGACACTACATGCATTTTTACATATTAAAATGAAAAAGATGCATTTAATGAACTTGCAAAGCCGTATATAGCAGTAAGAATGTACCAACCCACACGTGCTTCAGGCAACTGCTCAAGGAAGTTAGTAAGTAAAAATGGAAACTGGCTTTATGAGGGAATATCGAAAATGATGCTCTGTTGTGTGAAGAGCACTAGTGCATGTGAAACTCTATGTGCTTTTTACATAATATCGCTCTTTAGTTAACATATAACATAAAGTGTCACGGGTCTTTTAGAGTTTGATTCACTATGAAAGAAACACAGCCATCTGTAGTGTGAAAGTTTATGACTCAATTGTCCACACCTTACAAAGTGATTCAGCAAAGACATATCTGGGCCGTGGAAACTTTTCCTTCCTTTACTCCATGAGTTCTTGCTTTGAAAGGATAAAAAGATCTTTGACATGCTGTATGCATTTTAACTCTCATTGTAAGACAGTGTGCAGCTTTAAACATTTGCTTTTAATTATGATGATTTCTGCTTCACAAGGCCATATCCTGCTTCAGAGTTTTGAACTTTCAAAGGTGGATTAATAAAATGTGAAAAATAGCAAGTCATTTTCCAAGTGATGGGCGTATGGACAGATTAGATTAGACAGAAATCTGGACAGATTATCTGAGAAATGTTGTTAGACAAAATGGGACTTCTGCAATTACTTCTAGTCTAGTTGTGACCCTTTTTGTAGAGTTTATACACTACTAATTTTTTTAGCTTGGGTGTTTCTTATAAATGCAGAAACACTATGTATACCCTCTGTTACTGTCCCATACTGATATAAGCTGTGATCTAGCTTCCAAGATTGTTAAATTTGGTGTTATGAAAAGATTATCTTTTTTTCTCTCTCTCTTTTCCCCCTCTGTATATATAAAATGCATAACTTTCTTTTGATGATAGACCAGCTTAACTCAGCTTTACTTAGTGTTTGTGGCAGGCTGACAGCACACGTGTGGATAGGTTCCATAGACCAGCTGATACATGGCATTTTCAAGTCTTCTGCATTTGCCTTCCTTTTTTTAGTGTTCTCACTCTAAGCTTGGCTGTGTAAAGATTTCCCTTGAGGACTCCATGCATATTTAACTTCTTCCTATTTCTTTCTTGACTGGGGTAGATCCACACCTGACATTGTAAGCATCTGAGTTTCAGTAACTTTAGGTCCCACTTCAAGTCTTACCAAGTTCTAACGCTTCCTGACAGATTGGGGCAACACTGTTATATACCCTGTGGAGAACTGGTAAATCTTTCTGCCCTTCATGATAGCTGCCAAGTAGAAGGAGCTGAATACACATCTAGCCTTACTTTGGAAATCACCTTGCTTCAGGAACATGCTATTTCTCTCATTTGATATTAAATCTTTGCCAGAATCAAACTGTTTCAGATGAGCCAATTTTCTGAGATACAAGAGCAAGAAAAAGTCAAAGGTATCCCTATTTTCTTTTTTGTTGTTGTTTTAAATCTTGGCATTCTGTTCATGGAGAGATATCTTTGTTGCCAACATGTCTGCTGCTTCTCCATATCTCACCCTTCAGGTTTCTTAAAATAGCTAGGAACACAGAGTTTCTAAGCCTGAAAAATGCGCTTCCTGGGAAAAAGGGTCTCTATGAAGTTAAAAAATATATATTTATACTGTAAACCCTGCAGACTGGCTTTCTGCCCATGTTTGGGCATCTGTGCTGTCTCTGGATACCTCAACTGACATATGCATGCCAGTTCCAAAGACGAAGAAATAAAGGGCACTGCTGGTTCAATGCTGAGCCCAGGAACGTAGTGTAGTATCTTTAAGAGGTGAGTTTTTCCACTGTTAAAATCTGCTCATTATCACAGGACTCTGGAGGGTAGGGTTCAGTCTTTATTAGCTGAAATTAAAACTTCTTTCATAATACATGATGTCACTTCAAGCAGAATTAATTCGTTCTTATAACCCTCTCATGCAGATAGTCTGGAATATCTTTTGAGGTGAGCACATCTTCAACTACATTTCCAAACTAAAACATGCAGGGCATGGCAAAAGACAGAAGATTTGATGTGTTAAATTATCATCTAAATTCAGGTATCTAGAGTTAATACTCATGGAAACAGAAACAAAATTTTCCATAAGGAAGCATTGCAATTCCTCAGGTCCAGGGACAGAGTAAATTCTCCTCTGAAGGCAGGAAAAAATCAAATATTAAGAATTAATGATGGCCTATTAGGAAAGAGGAAATATAGGATCCTTCATAGGTATGAATAACTTCAAAAAACACAGGGAGTTTGAAAGGTTGAAGAGTAATGAAATTCAGGATGTAAGATGCATGCAATTTCATTTCTCTAAACCACTTCATTCTTCTGCTTCTGAAATTTTTATAGATTTCACAAAATATTTTATATACGGTCAACAGAGATGAATAATCAGCAAGAAACCAGAAATTCTTGCCAGATGGAGGAGTATGACTAACCCTCTTGATTACCCTAACATTCAGTCCTGAAGCCCCCAACAGCAAATGACACTGCACTAAAAAAGTTTTCTAATGGTACTACTTGTCCTTGGCCCATCCCTTACAAGCTGGAAACTCTTGGTGACCAAGGCTTTTGGACCTCACAGGGTTTATGCACCACAGAACTGTAAAATCATCACGACTGTCAGCTCCAGAGATATTTTTATCCTCTCTGCAGGATTCAAGGATATGCAAAAACGAAGTTAGCAGTTTTATGGTACTGAGTTACGAACCAGTTCTGTTCTGGCTGAAAATCTTGTTGAACTTGTACAGTGGGTGCAGGCTAGGTGGGTTGTGCCATCTGTTTAGAAAGAAAAGGCAAGGGAGAATTTTAACATCTGTTTGTTGAGTCAGATACTCATCCCTGATTGTTTGTGCCACAGTGGCAGATTACTGCCAAAGAAATGCATCCCCTGTTGCTTAATAGACCTGACCTGGATGTTATAAAGTTACACCTGCTGAAACAAGGCTTATGATGTACTGCTCATAAAATGCCAGCGATTCTACTATAGAAATGTCCTGAAATCAGCATGTTGAGTTCATCCTTGTTTCCCTTTGTAGCTAGGAAGGATATAGTAGCAGGTAGCAGGGCCATATCCCCGCTTATTCAACAAGGTGATTAGTCTGAGTATGATGCTCCATATTATAGTCAGGTTTTCCCTGAGTATGCTCAGTTTTGTTGGGTATGACATACTGCATGTGAGTCACTCATATCCTGCATGACTCATATGTTGAAGTGTGAAAGCAATGCTGTATCTCTGTCGCTGTACTCGTTGCTCAGCTGCTGCCATACCACAGAGCTCAAGCCAATTGAGCACACCTTCCCAGTTTGAGCCAGCTCTCATCAGCTGCCTGGGTCCCTTACATGTGATCCAAGGTGTTGCCCAACTTATAGGTAAGGTGAATGCCATGTGTTCAGGTTTGGACTTTGAGGTATGTGTATGGTTTAGAACTTCCAGGCGTTCTTCTGAAAAGATTACAAAGTGGTCAGATAATATGCAGGCATCTCTAAAATTTCTTTTAAAAAGAAAGATTATTGAAGTAGTACATGGAAGAAGGTAGCTAAATCGTGTGTGTCTTTCCCATGTATCCAACACCATAAGACTACAACAGTGTTGTGTGTTTGGTGGATTGCTTAAAGGCCAGGTGAACCAAGAATGAATCACACCCTCAAAGTTTGAGGAACTCTGATGTAGTCATAATCTGAAGGTCATTACTCAAACATGAATCATCCATTGTGGACTCAGGTGGGGTTTTATGTCACTGATGGAAAAGTAGAATTTCAGTTCATAAGGGAGTGTCAAAAAGTTGCAGAATTGACTTTGCCTGCTGCCATGCAGATGTTCCCTGTTGTGGTTGCGGTCATTGCATCGAGCTCTTAGTTATTCGTCATGTAGAAATTTTATTACCATTAGGTGGTAATGAATGCTTCTGGATTAAATCTGTTTAAAAAAGAATACAAAGCAGAGTACAATTATATTATACCTGTCATTTATAAGTGTCCAGTGATCCTCCAACACTGCGTAATTCATGGAGCTGAAAGAAATTATTTGCCTAAAAACTTAGTAGTGCTCATTCTGCCTGAAGAACCCTTTAATTTCTGTTACACATGTCAGCATATTATGACTGGGAACTGTCAAATTCTTACGACTAAAATTTCATTTTAATGTCTTCTCATGACGTGTTTGAGAACTATACGTTGGGAGTAATCCTCTAGCTAAATTTTTTCAAATGGTGAACTCAACCATTAGTGCTCTCTCTAGCTCTCTTTTCCTCTCTCTCAATTTGTGTTGCTATTAGTGCCTTTCTCTTATGTTTCTCTAAGATAGAACTGATTTTGTTCCCACAACCGCTGTCCATTTTCAAAACATAAAGGAGTTGACAGCACACATTTGATGCAAAAATTATTTTTTTACCCATTGATATGATCAAATCATGGATTACTTAAAAGAAGGAGGAAGAATAGGCAAAGTTAGTAGGAAACAAAACACATAAAAAAAATTATTGTGGTTAAATATTCATGTGGTTAAATAACCTTGACACTGGAAAATATTTTTGCCATCCTCCTTAAAACAGGAATTTGTTGACACAATGTTCAATAATAGAGATACAGGACTAATGTTAACATACTGCAAATACTGCACCAAATAGTGTCTATTGATCTACCTGTTATTATGTTTGTTACTGAAATGTTGTATGTAAAGCAAAGGAAACCAGTTTCCAATTTGAGTCTTTAATAGATTGGTTTTGAAATTTATGTTACACATGTCCAACAAATCAAGAATAAAAGTATGTGAAAGGCTGTGTAGTCCATATTGAATTACTCATTCTTTCCACAGTAAAAGCCTTTAGCTAGAGATTGACCAAAGAATTTAAAATATCTCATTATATATATGTCATTGTTCAGAGTGTCCCTAAATGGGATTAAACAATAGTCACTCAAGAGCTTTCTGCAATGTCTATTCCTCCTCCTCCCCTGCTTCCCCTCCTCACCTTGACTTAAATTAAGGCTAATGATATGTTTTCAGTGTAAGGTAAAAGAAGGATTTTCCTTGAATGACTTTCCAACATTTTCAAATCTAATTCATTATAAGTACTTCTATCAAGTTATTACTTATTTCATCTCATTGTCTTAGAGGATTTAACTCTAAAACACACATTTGATATGCACTTGATGACCACGTTACAAACTGAAACCTATAAATTTATGTTCACCTATAAATTTATGTTTGTGCTCAGATTTAAAAATAATGCTAGGACTATTTTCCAAATAAGAATATATATATTTTTTCCCTTTTGTGCGTGCTAGTTTTTTATGGTTGCAGGTTCCTTGATAAAAGGTAGCAGATAGATTCATTGGCTGCAGGGGATTGAAGGAAAGGAGACAGCAAAAGGGACTGTAGAGAGAAACTATTATTGGATAAATGGCTACTTTTGAGTACCAACACAGTGGCTCTACACATTTTTAACAAAAGCTGTTACGGAAAAAAATACTGCCCTTTCCTAATTATATGTAAAAAATATTTCTGCAACCATAGGCCAAGTAGCATTCAATATCTTTTTAGAGAGGGAAGCAATAAATAGTTTTTGTTTCTTTTTCCCTCCCCTGCAAATAAAACAACTGTGATAATTAAGGTAGTGAACATACTGTGCTGCTATATTGGTTCAGTCACCTGATCTGTCTCTCTGATCACTATTTGCACGATATACATCATTTTGACGGGCTTGTGATAGACTGCTGTCTGAAATTCTTTAATCTGGGTCTCCTGTTTGGCACTGCAGCAGACTTTGCTATTTTGGGTTTTTGAAACTGAGCCATACTCGGGGAGGATAAGAGATGGTTGTGACTTTCTACTGACTCATCAGTATGAAGGAAAGCCAGGTAAACTTAAAACTGACAATGGTCCTGTTTGAGCTGCCACTTGTGCAGATGTGTAGCAGAAGTAATCCCACAGAAATCTGTGGTATAACACCTGCACACATGCCTGGACAGATCTGTCAGCCCCAAATAGTTTCAGATAAAGTATAACATTAGAGTTAAATAAGCATTTAAACCCGTAGAAGTATTTTGGGAAATATTTACTTTCTGATGCTTTGCTTCAGGAGATGAAAGTGCTGAAGTCTCACTCTGAGGATAGTTTGTGTTGTAGCATCAAGAAAAGGCTGGGTCACAGGAAAGGTGATGCTGCTCGGTCTGTCTTTGACCTCTATAGAAGGGAAGAAATTCATTAGCCACTTACTTATAATTCAATCTCTCTATGACAAGAACTTAGCCTCTTGCTCTCAGATTACAAAAGATAGCAAGGAAAGATGAGTTTTACTAAACTGCAACCAAAAAAAAGGAAAAAATTAAAAATCTTCTGATCATTTTTGTACAAAAAATAAAGATGCGAAGAATGCTTCAAAGCCTTTTAATCTATTGAAATCTACATTTTACTGTAGCTGTTTGTATTGTGATTTTGAGTCAAGTTGGATATGGATTTACTCTTAGTGATCCCAATTATACAGGTTTTGTATAACTCTTCAGGGATCAGTCAAGGCTGAAGAATAGGAGGGCAAAAAGTGGGAGATCTCTGGATGGAGAGGCCTTGATCCCATGTCCTTCCTACCTGAGTGTGTGGATATTTCCTCAAAACTTTCTTTCCATATATGATTTAAGGATGAAATCTAACTATTTGGCTTCTATGCATGGACTGGAAGAGGTGTAGTGCTAAAGAGGTGCCAGTTCCACGATGCTTTCATTTTCAGGGACTTAGAAGATCTTTCCTTAGTATTGCAGGGGTTGTGTTTTTCTCTTCCAGAGCTTGCACGAGCATGTTAAAAACTTAACTTAGCTAGGATTTGCGTTTTAGGAGATGAAGAATAAATTACAGGCAAAAGGACAGGAGAGGTCTGCAAAAGTTCATATGAATGTTCCATCAACAAGAAAGATTAGTCTGTAATGGTTAATACAGTTTTCCTTAGTTTGGTTTGAGTCTGTTAGTTGTGGTGATATACTATTTGCATGCCAAACTTGTATAAAGAACCTTACTTCTTCAGCGTTACAGGCTTAGGGAAGAGTGGCTGGAGAGCTGTCTAGTGTAAAAGAACCTGAGGGTGTTGGTTGACAGCCAACTGCACATGAGCCAGTAATGTGCTCAGGTGGCCAAGAAGGCCAATGGCATCCTGGCCTCTATCAGGAAGGGTGTAACCAGCAGGAGTAGGGAGGTGATCATGTCCCTGTACTCTGTACTCTGCACTCATCACTTACACAGAATGATGCTCAGCTGAAGGCATGGCAATTTGAGTTATGTTTTGATGCAAAATCTATTTATGGTATCTCCCATTCATACTCCTTAGTTTGCTGCATTCTAAGGGGAACAACACCCATTGTGAAGATGACCTGTGAAGAGATTCTGTGACATAGCCTGTGACCTAAGGAAAGAGCATATCATCAAGGCCACCTTCTCACAGTAAAAAAACTGCAAGTAATCCATGCGAGCTTTGTCCCCCTCTTCTTTCAAAGATAAAATCAGGAACTTTGTCACAGGATTTTTCTAAGTGATGTTACCAAACAAGGCCACTTCTACAAGACCAGGCCATTCAACACTCCCCTATACCTATAGACTCTATGGGATTTCCTTTGCAAGTTACAAACAAAGGTATTAAATTCCAAGCCAGTTTACACAGATTGCTATCAAAACAAAAACAATGAAAAAAAAATCCTCAACCAAAGCAGACAGATTCAAATAAATCAACTGTGAATAAAATAGCTGATTTTGTTTTGTAGAAGACACAATTTGCTAGCTGTGAATGTGTAGGGCAACAGTCTTGTGATTCTGAAAGTGCCTGCAAAAATGGAAAGATTCACAGAGTTTACAATGAACGTTTTTCAAAATTTGCATGAGTGTGTAATTTTCTTCTTGTTAATCATTATTTTCCTTCTTAAAATATTTCAGTTGAGTAACAGCAATGATAGTATGACGTAGATAAGTTTTACATATTTGTTTACATTTAGTATTTATATTGCAGTCAAGCTTAGCAGCTCTCCTCAGGGACTGATCCCTATTCAGTGCCTCTAGTGCAAACTGCTGAGTGCCTTTGTCCTAATCTAGTTCTTAGCGCAGAGCTACTCTTGTACTTGGGGTTCTCCACTGGATGGGGACACAGATGACCCATTTTGCAGCTCAGGTCTGGGACTTCTTACTTTATAGGGTTGACAGGAATTGGTCCTCATAAGGCTGCACTGCAGCAAAGATTTAGGTGTGTTCTGAATGACTCCTCTGACTTCAAGCTAATCTTTGCAGGATTAAGATCTTGAAATTTAAGTGACTAACTCATGCAGCATGAATGGCAAATAATCTATATAACCAGTCTGTGAACAACCTAAAGGCTGAAAGCTCTTGCTCCTAGCCTGTAAATGAAGTAACAAATAGAAAAAAAGATTGTCTTCAGTTCACAAAGAAAGATTCACTAATCATAAACAAAATGGGGGCAAGAAACAACAGGATAGTGATGGGCGCAAGAAGAAACATTCTTAGGAAACAGTTTAATTCAGACAAATATTTCACTGTTGTCAGGGTGTAATTTAATGTATGGCATTCAAAGTTGTGGAGAGGCTGTGCTAAAGAAAAACCTGTGTGCATGTGAGCTCCAGGGGCAGTAAGACAATCTGTGAACAAATCATAGCCCTGATGCAAAATTTCTAGGACCTTATTTCCGAGTAAGTAATAGTGTACAAATTCCTCAGAATCAAAGATGAGTTAAAGGAAGATGTCATTCAGGAGGACACTGCAGAAAATAACCCATCAGCTGCTACCCCACGTGCTAGACCAGAGGCATCTCCAGAGCCATTAACACAACTGCCTGGGGAGTCTGACAAGCAAAAAGATTCTGACACCGGAGTAATATCTGCCAGCATTTGGCATCTGTGTCCCATGATGGACGGCCAACCATCCTCCATGAGTACTGACTTTGCTGTTGGAAAAAGGAGGAAAACGAGAACAGTAGCAAATAATTATCTTTTCTCCAGTGAACAGAAACTTAGAACTGAAACTTGGAAACAAAATCAGTTTTGACTATGCATGTTTGGAATTTTAATTTTTTTTTAAAAAAAAATCTGTACTGAAAATGTGTATCTGAAAAATGTTCTGGGAATATTTGATTTTATAGGTATAATATAGTGAATTGCAGTAATCATTGAAATGGCATTTTTGTAAGCCCAGCCCCAGAGCACATGTAACCTGCCCCTGTGCTAGCAGTAGCTGCTAAATTCTAGGGTAAAAAATCTTCTTTAGGCAAAATGTCTCTTTTTCATACATGTTTTTCCTGTTTGCAGTCATATCCATAATCTGAACATCAAACAAAATGTAGTAGTAAATCTGGCAGTTCCTATGCAGATATCACTGACATTTGCAAAACAGGCAGGACTAGAAGAAATTTTCATTTTGTGAAGCAATTTTTCAGCTGATATACTGCAAGCAGGCTGGAGCTTGGACACTGTCTAGTATTCTGTGATGCTTCACTTAGGGGAGTTACTGCAAACCCATTAAAAATCTGATGACCTGGAAGTCTGAAAATTGCAAACTGCAGCTTGAGCATGTTGGCTATTTGAAGTTTTGATCCATCACTTGTTAAAGATTTTCTTAATAGCTTTTCTGCTGCTACCTAATCAGGCCTTATGAACTTCTGAGGGCTATGTCTGTGTTTTTGTGCCTGTGATTTCTGATGCCTGAGTGAAAGACTGGTTTAGCAGGTCCAGACCCTACAGACTTTTGGTTGAGCATGTACTTTTGTAAGCTTGTTGTGCTAATATTGTTTGTGAAAAACATTTGGAAAAAGTCTGTAAATACCCTTTAAGCAAATCTGCATTTTTTATCTGAACTCACATATGAATGTCTTTGCCACAGCAAAATTCGATCACCTCCCATCATTCCAGCAAGGTACAGCCTGAAGAAAAGCAACATCCAGTATTCATCCTTGCTTGAGCCAACATCCTCTTTGCACCTTACATTTTGAAAATGAGCCCCTTTCTGCTCCTAAACCATTTGTCTTTTTTGTTGCTCTTGCAATGTTGAAAAAGCTCCCTGCTTGCCATGGCTTCAATTATCGTTATGGCTGAACCACCAGTACTAGAAGTAAGAGTTTGGCCCTTGAGAATAGAATGCTATAGCCTCTAGCATGTCGTTCTAGTCCACTGGCACCTTAACTAGACACTGGTTTTAACATAAAATCCATATTTCTAAATTTAAGGAGGAGTAAGACAGGTTTATTTTTCTTTTCCCTTTTCCTAAAAACATCAAGTCTCCCAACACAAAGTTCATGAGATTAAAGAATGTTTTTCTGCCAGCTTTTGACACTGCATCTGTGTCATTTACCTGTACCCTGTGAAGGGTGTGGTTTGCTCTGTAATGGCAAGAGGTAGTAAGAGAATAACCCTATTCTGAGAAGAAACTGAATAATTTATTATGTGAATGATATTTTGTCAAATGATGAATCCAATGCTGCCCCTTCTGTGTTTTAAACATTGTTTCTGCAAAGGCATAAATTTGTTTTGCAAAGGTTTCTTGATATACTGTAGTTGGTATTCCTACTTATGCTACACAGTGACAAAACCTAAAGAGGGAGTCAGATGTGTACTCTACAGTACTTGAGAATTTAAGTTAAATCTGTAATTTCCCCCCCCCTGCATTTCCTCAGAGAAATTAGTTATTCTATTCACTGCATAAATTTTCAGGTTTTGCTAGCACGACACTCAGGGTGTTGAATTTTTTATGACAAAAATGCTGTAATAATTGTTGAACAGATGTAAGTGTTGGAGAGTGGGCTCTGGCAGACCTCATGAAACCTCTATTAGCAATTTAACCCTGTCATTACTTGAATAAAAATGAAGCAAAAAAGGACAGAATTTTGAACTGTTTCTTTCAGACATGTACAAGGTGTTCTCAGATGGGGGTAAATGACCCTTATTTAGACATATCCATAATGAAAGAAGAGATTACCAAAAAGCTTAACAAATACTAACTCCATACTAGAGCACTATTAAGACTTTCAACTGCGATGTGGAGCTAAGCATAATTCCAGATGGAGATACCCCATTCCAGTCTGAAGTGTTCATAGGATCTAATCCCCTGGTTTTAGGTCAGTCTCTGCACTGTACTTCCCCTTCACTACAGTTGAATTAGCAAATGATGAGACAAAACCTGAATGTCCAAAATACTTTAGGAGCTGTAGATTTTCCATAGCTACTTAAAAATGGCTGTTGAAGCCTGCAGGGCAACTTTTACCATTTACACTTCAAAAAAAGAAAAGAAGCATTTAGGGAAACACACCTTTGATTTGCTGCCTAAAAACAGAGATGTCATTAGGGATTGCCCATGAACTTTGTTGCAGATTCACTTGAGTCAAAGAAGATTATTAAAAGAAAATGGCAGCTCATCAACAGCATAGTCACAGGACAGAGCTTATGGCTACTACAGAGAAACTGGGGGAACTGTCTGTGGTAGCTACCTTAGAGATAGATGATATTAAAAGCTGGTGTTTTTCTGTGGCTTTGTACCTAAAGCAGATTTTGTCTATTTGTTTGTAAAAATACAGACTTGTGTAGTCAAACACAAGTGTAGGTATCCCATAAGCACACCATCCCTAAAAATATGCCTGCATTTAAAGCTAGTATTGAGAAAGAATAAAAGTCGTCCTATCCTGAAGTAATAATTTATAGAATAATGCAGAATCACAGAATCTTCATGGTTGATCTCCAAGTCCAACCTTTTGATAGAAAGCAATAATTAGTGAACTATTACTTATGTGCTTGGTGGGGAGAATCAGACAAAGATATGATTGCACTGCACTTGTGTATTGTAGAGGTTTAGGATTGTTCTAAGTTGTTATATGTATCTATTCTGAATTTTTCAAGTCAGTGGATAGATTTCATATTGTGAATCCCACTTTGATATTGCAATTCCTGTTAGCTAGGGAGCTTAAAAAGCAAAAAGTTACAATGTTGAACAGAGGTAAACAGTCAGACTACTATTGTGACTGATGTTGTTTATCTTAGGAACAAAGTCACTTTTCTTATTTTTGTCTTGAATGTACAAAAAGCTAGAACTTGATTGGGGTTTTTTTGCGTGCATTAATATATATAGAATCTGTTTGTGTGCTTACTCCATCTGCTTTTGTTTTACATGCCCCTGTGGTGCTTAGTGAGGCATAGGGAACTTTAGTGCAGTAGCTCAGACATTTTGTGGATTAAAAGAGGCAAATTACATCCTGGCTCTAATTTGTGGTACAGATGATAGCATGCATATATTGAGCAAGTTACTTAAAGAAAAGTAAATTTGGCAAAATGTATGTATGTAATAGGTGTGCTAAATGTGCTTCTATGGAATGTTAATGTTTTCAGAAGCTGGTAAGATGTTTGGACATTTGGATATTTCCTAATACACATTTACCCAACCAGTTACATCGGTGCGTGTGAACAGAAATATCTCCAGTGCATCTACATTTTCAGGAATATATTCAAACATTTGTAGGTGGACTGTCTCAGAGATTGCCTGGCCCAGACATAATTTAGCAACCACGTGGAAGTCTATTGGGCACTGAACTAAAAATACACAATGTCAGTTATCTGTGCATACCAGCCATACAAAAAAGAAAATATGTCATTGATAACTATCCTGTAAAATTGGCATCAGGAAGTGATGCCATTTAGAAGCCAATATAGACATGCTTTTATTGCTTAGTGCTACACTAGAAGAGTTATAAGGGGTTGACTTTACAGATATGTTTTAACTATTATTGTTGTCAATAATCAAAGATACAAAGAAAGTATCTTGATAGAAAGAGCTGAAAAAATAAAATCAATCTGATATTTATTATCTGTATCAAGGTTATCACAAGATCACAACTGAAAACTGAAAAATTAGAATGCTGGTGAGCAAACGTACTTGCAATTGTAGCAAGGACTTTATAAAGATACTAGAGGACAGATGCTCTTGTATAAGCTTATGATGTGAGAAGATGTGTAATTACTTGGTTTTTCCTCAGGACGTGTAGGTGTAGAACTCTACCCCATAGTTTCTAAAGAGGTTTTGAGGTCATTTCTGATCCCTCACGCATATTGCTTCAGTTGGACAACTGGATGTCAAAGGATCCTTTTTCATGCTGTATCGGTACCCTAGAAAGGACCATTTAGTTGACAGCAGTGTAAAGTGATGGGCAACATACTCTCTGTAGGGAAGGGTGTAGGGATGTGCTACAAAAACAGGGAACAATTAATGAGCTTGAGACTTCTCACCAGTGACTCTAAAACCTGAAAACTCGTTAAGCAGGTAAGAAGACTGCAGCTATGGTTTCACCATAGGTGACATTCTCAGTAGCCAAATCCACTATCTTATGTGCTCACAAGCTGGAAGCCAAAGCTAAGGAGATTTTTTCCTTTCTTGAAAATCCTGTTTCCTCTTTGCTTGGTGACTGAAGGAAGGGAAATAGAGCATAATATGTTTCTGAGACCAGGTCATTACAAAGCTGTAGATTAGAAACTGTAAAACCAGGAGTTCTAAGGAAACAGCACTTAAGTTAATGAAAACAAAAAGACTCTTGTCATAAGAGAGAGAATTAATCTACAGAACAAGTTCAAACTTAATTTTAATCATGTCATCTGCTTATAAGGGATGACTGAGTAGTTAATGAAGAAAAAGAGTATATTCCCAGAATTTCAGCTGTAACTCAGTGCAGCTTAACTGGAAGGTGACCTACATTTTTAAAAAGTTTAGTTACTCATTTTCAGTGTTGATCTTTGCCCTACAGGAAACAAATGGAAGTGGAATTCTCACATGTGAAACCCAGTGGGGGAAAAAAGTCAAAAAATAAAGCCCAAGCCCCAAAAAACATTACCAGTGAAGTCATACAGACAAATGAAACATGGCACAAGGAAAATTTCAAGAGGTTTCCTGAGACACTTGGCTTTGTACTCAGATGTGAGACTTACCACTAAACACAACATTTGCACTGTTGTCTGTACTGCTGCAGTCAAAGAAATTGCATGCAAGTAAAATGGACTGACTTTTTGTTTAGGAATCCATGTTTTACCTGTTTCCTATTTTCACCTATAGTTTACCATCTCTTTTTTTTTTTACTTAACTATGATCTTGAACTTTGTTCTTCCATCATTGTTGCTTCTCACTGACATTTCTTTGGTAAAAACATGTAAGTTGATACAGGCTCAAGGGCAAAAACTGAGCTAATTTTTCTTCATTGTATATGAATTGTACTTTCCCTAAGCTTAGTGTAAATCTGGAGTTGGTTCTGTGTAAAGCTCTGTATCTTTGAAGCATGTCTGCATTAGGAGTTTATGTTACTGTAGTTACAACAGCATAACTTCAGAGGTGCAAAATTCAGTGTAATTAGCACAGGGGGCATAAGAGCCCTATTGGCTTTATTCATAATGAAGACTAAAGATGGAGCTTTCAAAAGCACTGAAGTGACTTACAAGTGTGATTTCCGTTGTATCGCAGGTCATGGATTCATTAGTCACTCCTAAACCATGTCTACACAGGAGACTTTATCCCCAGCAGCCAGAATACTGTAGTCATATGACTATATTCATAGTACAGAAGTAGATCCACAATTTCAGATAAGAAACTCTATCAGAAGTTATTTTTGTGGGACTTATCTAAATAACATATGCATTCATATTTCAGCAGTTGCACCTCCTGAACTGAAACAGCACAACCCTCCCTGTGAACAAGCACTAGGTGATTTTGATAATTCTGCACCTTAACATTCTTGTCCCTTCTGCTAAATAGTCAGAATTTTACATCTGGTCACATTTTGTTGTTTTTTTTTTTTTTTCAGAGGGATGAGGGAAGAATCTATAAACCACTGGTGTTTGAAAGAAGATCTGAAATCACACAACTTACTGGTTTCCTCTACAGGCTAACACCAAGTTCGCAAGCTTTGTCTTCAGCAGTACGTGTCACTTCAGTTACAGGGAATCCACATAGGTTTCAAGGAAAGGAAGTGTTTTTGCAAAAATGCTTTTATTTCTACAGGTTACTGTATTTCTGCTAGCAGTGCTAGAAAAGCAAGATTATGGGGTGTGTGTGTTTAATACAAAAAGTAGATTTGCTGATTTAACTGCTATTTTGCACTGTTTATATTCAAATGTCCTTTAAAAAAAAGCATCATCAAAATTTACGGATAGTAAGAGTGTGCAAATCAGAACACTCATCTTCCTTTTATAGACTAACATCAAATTACTTGTCACATTTTTCTCAGTTACAGAATATTAGATTGCAGAGTCTCTAAGTTACTTGCTTTTTTTTTAAAAAAAGATATATTCCAAATCCCAAATTGAATACCATATCAATGTTTTTTTAAAGTTCTCAGCAATTATTACTTGGCCAACTGTATCAACCTTGTTTCATTCTTAAATCTACCTATGGCAATGGAGAGTGGCTCACTTCAAAATCAGATTTTTAATTAATTACTTTGTAGCCTGCTAAGCCTAAAAATACAGTTCAAAAAATGGTATGTTAACCTTTTAATTTTTTTACTCTAATAAAATAACCAACTTGTTTTGTGACCTGTAATTCTGAATCTGATTGAGTTTTCAATATACTGTAATTCACAGATTTTCTCCCCTCTAGCACTAGGTTTGTATCTGTCACATGGTTTTCAGTGTTCCTAATGAGCTGTTAACAAGCTGTCAATTACCTATGCAAATGAGGCAAGGAGAAATGGAGGGGTTGCTATACCTAGAGTTAAAGTGTGCTACCTCGGATTGTTACAAAATAAATCATTTCAGTTTTAATAGCTGTCTGTGCCCATGTGGCTTGTGTCATGTAGGCACAGTTTCTTTTTATTATTTACCCAGCAATAAAATGCTGAAGGGATCTGTGGGGGTGATTGAAAAGTTGAGGGGGAGGGGAACTTACGCGAGCAACTTAATTCTTTTCTGCTTAGCACCTTCTGCTCTTCTTGGGCCGGGGCTACAAGGCTACAAGCTGTTGGATGCCCTTAGCCCTGTTGAAATCAATGACAATTCCAGAGTTCAGGCCTGATCCTGCCAGAATATTTAACCAATGTTCTCGCTGAGGTATGTATGAGTATAGAAAGAGAAGAACCAGGATTTGAAATCTTGAGTTTTTGAGAGAAGTGGACAGGTAATATATGTATTCTCTGATTCTAAGAACTTTCTACAGAAAGCCCTAGCAGGAGAAAACTGACATTTCTATTTGTGTTATCCTGTAAGGAATTCTTTCCCCCTTGCTAAAGTCAATGAGGTTTTGCCTTTAAACTATTTTTTCTGTGCTTTAGTTTGCAATTGATGTTTACTGTAAAACATTTTGTGATACTTTATATGAAGAATGGTGTATGAAATGAAATTGCATTGTATTTATGACCAGCACTATAATAATGGTCTATCAGTGTTTCCATTATAAAACTCCATTGTTGAGAGTTTTAAAACTCATCCGTAAAAATTCACTCAGGACTGCAGCATGGTCTGTAAAGAATAAAAAAAACCCTTTTGGCTGGTTTTGAGTTAGAATAAGTAAAATGAAGAATGGATATTAGGCTCTTAAGAGTTTCCTCTCATTTTGGTATGTACATGTGTGTGTAAATATATATTTACATTTCAAAAAAATGGGTCAGGCATTGTTTCCATTATTTAAGAAAATGATATAAAAAATTATCTAGAAAAGTTTATGAATTGTGTCATTTTGCTCCAGCCAATACCTAATCAAGCATGCTTCTTAAATTTTAGGGCAAGATCCAGCTTATACTCATCCATTGTCAGTGATTTCAACAAGGGCTGGGCCACCTGACAGCTGGTGGCCCTGCCTCAGGAAGAGCAGAAGGTGTAAACTAGGAAAAAATCAAATTCCTTGTGTGAGTTTTCACCACACCCTCATCTTTTTAATCACACCGAAGTCCCCTGCATCATTTTATTGCTGGGTAAATTTGCACACTCAGCTAATTCATCTGAGAGGCCATTGGCATACGTACCATGTTTCTGTCCTTATGTCCATTGTGTTTAAGGTTCAGAGATCTGAAACTGCATGCTGAAGCCAGGAAGCCTAGGGTGAAGCAGAGAGAAATGTTCTGGTAGGAAGCCAGAAGGAGAGGAGCTTGAGAGCTATAAAACCAGTAAATAGAAATGAATTAAAAAGGGATTCTTTATTTTTATTTAGATAGGAAAGACCCCAAAGAAACAGTCTACGGGAGAATTAGTAGGCTAAATATTTCAGTGATGAATCCTGATGGAAGCTTTCTGGTCAAAATGTCAGTGGTAACTCTATTTTCTGTTGGCATGTACAATAATCCTTTTGTTCCATCTGCAAACACTAGGGGGTAAATTTTTAGCGAGATGCTTAGGGATTTAGCTGTAGGACTCCCATTAACGATAATGGGAATCATGTAGCTTGAGCACTCTGCATCGTGCTGAATATTTACCCCTCAGTTCAGAGCACTCTCTTGTTGAATTTTTAATTATATTTACAGATAAATTCCATAACCAAATATCATCAGCTCTCAAGCAGATTGTTTTATTAAAAGGTGCAGATTTCTAACTTCATTTTGAGCTGCAACCTACAGTGATTGGTTTAGCAGATGAGTATTTTTTTTAAGTGTCTATTTAATAATGCTTGATTTGTCAGCTTCAGAACATTTGGGAGACAATAAATATTAGAAAGCATCCCACACAGCATGAATGTGACAGAGAAATGCAAAATATGGATATTCTGCCTCGTACTGAGCTCTCAAAAGGTGTGTCATGACAAAACTTCTCTACAACCTCTTTTTGGGAAACATCACTTCTGCAGAAATCTGTGGTTAGGGTGAGCAGTAGTATACATTCAGCACTAATATGATCTGACTATGAGAAACTCATGAAATTTAACGAGACGAAGTGCAAGGTCCTGCACATGGTTTGAGGCACTTCCAATCATAAATACAGCCTAGGCAGATAATGGATTGAGAGAGATGATAAGGAGAAGTACTTGGGATTAACATGACTCTCAACATGACTTGGCAAGTGCCAAGTGCAAGTGCCTTTCAGCACTTAATAGAAGCCTATAGGAAAGGTGAAGGTGGACTTTTATCAAAGCAAGGGGTAATGCTTTTAAACTAAAAGAGGAGAAATTCAGAGTAGATATAAGGAAGAATTTTTTTACAGTGGTGAAACATTGGAGGATGTAGAAGATCCATCATTGGAGACATTCAAAGTGACGTTGCATCAGGCTTTGGACAACCTGATCTAGTTAAAGATGCTCACTGCATGGGGGTTTGACTAGATGATATTTACAGTCCCTTTCAACCCAATGAATTTCATGGTTGTGTGTCTTATGAATGTGTGTTTGTAGACAGGAAGTCAACTGCATCCTGGGCTACATCAGAAGAAGCATGGACAAGGGTCAAGGAACATTCTCTCTCTATCCCACTCTTATGAGATCCAATCTAGAGTTCTGTGCCAAGCTCCAGGTGTCTCAGTATAAGAAAGATGTGGACTTGCTCACACAGGACCAAAGGAGAGACATAAAGATGATCAGGAGACTAAAACACCGTTCCTGTGGGGACAAACTGAGGAAGTTCAGCCTGGGGGAGAGAAGGCTGTAGAAAGACACTAGACCAGCCCTGCAGTACTTAATGAGTGCCTACAGGAAAGATAGAGAGGGATTATTTACCAGGGAATACAGTGATAGCATAAGGGATAATGGCTTTAAAATGGATGAGAGTAGGCTTAGATTAGATGTAAGTAAGAAGTTCTTTAGTATGAGCGTGATGAGACTGAAATGAGTTGCCTCAAGAAGCTGTGGCTGCTCCCTCCCTGGAAATGTTCAAAGCCAGGTTAGATGAGGCTCTGAGCAACCTGGTTTAATGGGAGATATCCCTGTCCAGGCATGTCTTGTGCCAGTCAGGGTTGGAACTAGATGATCTGTGGGTCCCCTAGTCATTTAGGTCCCTTTCAGCCCAAACCATCCTATGATTTTATGATCTAGTGATATAGGCAGTACAGTTTTATTTGTATTTGTCAAGAAAAATTGTAGGACTAAAAAAAATTCTGGAGTTTTTCCCAAAGCCAAATGGGTTAATATATGAGAGGATATTAGAATTCAAGTGTTCCTTGCTTCTGTGCTCAGTAACCTATACTTACATCAAAATCTAACACCAGTATAAGCAGATACAGAAGAGATGGTACGCATACTGATCTGCTTAGCTTCTCCCTGAGGCACAATTCCAGTTGCTTTTGCAGCTCATTCCTGAAGTAGCTACCATGAGCTATGCTGTGACCCTGTTGAAGTGACGTGTGAAGTAAGAAATATTCTGCTGGTTTAGTTTGTGTTTATCTGGCTGAGACATTAGAGATACTTTTTGTTTTAGGATATGGATAAGATTAATCTCTTTCAAATTGCTTTGTAAAGAATACTTCAAGGATGCTCAGCTAGACTTGGAGGGCTGTGGTGTAGCTATTTTTCTGGTGCAGCTATTCTAGGGGAGCCCATGCCAATCCTCAGCTGTTTTCAGCAGAGGTGTTATGAATAAGAGTACAAATTGTAACATCTCCTTAGTGCCACTCATGACTGATATATTTTATATGTCACTTTGGTTTGTGCTAGAGGACTGCACTGACACAGAGCAATTCTGAGATCAAAAAACGCACAAAGGCATTTTGACTGAGCCTTGTTGTCCCCTGCAGTTTCTTTCCATATGATGATTAGTTGTCCTCAGTTGAAACCATTTCAAAGTGTGTGCCCATAAAAGCTTGCCTGCATAGGAGGTTGCCTTTGAAGTTTTTTTGGTAGGTTGTAAATGGACCTGAGAAATCTATAAACTTAAAGTTTCTGCATCAATCAATGTGCAGGAACTGTCCTAATGTGAAAGTGCATGCCTTGACTCCTTTAGGAAGTGGAATGTTTTCTGTGAAAGGGTAACTGCATTTAAGAAGTTGACTTGAGAGCAGAGACTCTCTCAGCATGTTTATGCTTATGTCATTCAATTCATACTATGATTACCAAAGTTTAGATAAAACACAAACTGCTTCCCCATATCTTTCAGTAACTTACCAGTGTGTAAAGCACTAGTATTTCCCACCCCACTGAACATGACTGGTGAAGTGTCCATTTCACTCTGGTGGAAAATAACAGAACATCCCTCTCCATTCATGGCAGCAGTCTTGAGTCAGGATTTATTCCCTCTCAAAGTCAGTAGAAATCCTTATTATGGTTGATAGCCTGAGATCAAACTGCAATGTCCCTTGGAAAAAAAAAAAAGTAGTGATCAGTCTCTTCCCATTGCTGCTGATTGTCAGTAGAAGACAATGAGAAAATCTCTGCTATATTTTCTCCAAGAAAACTTATTTTTTTGTATGCTAATCTTATATCTGAATATATACCCTAATCCTGGTATTCATATCTCTGCCCTCAGTAATCATCAGCCCATCTCTAATGTTTCTTTTGTTCAGAAGAGGTAAACTCGTCTCACTTTTCAGCAGCAGATTACACAAAGGGAACTTTATGGTATATATTACACTCACAAAGCAGTTTTCTCCATCTTGCAATCACTTTAAAAAAAAAAAAACAACTTTCTTCTTATCTTCCTTCCTGCATGAATGTCTGAGATAATCAATGAAGTTCCTGTGTAGAGAATAAATTGAGCTCGAATGGCTCCTCTTAAGCTCTACAATCAAAGAAAGAGGAGTTTTTTCCTGATGATTTTGATATTTGGTTTAACTTTCTTCACCAGGCTGTCAGCTCTGTGAAAGTGAGGTCAATCTGACCACACTCTCCCTTAAAAGATCCTCTTCTGAGCCATCTACTTTAGTATACATCTCCTGACAAATCAGTGCCAGAATTGAGAGGTATGTACTCTGCCCAGAAGTCTGGAGGCTGTGCATCTCATGTAACTGTTTAGATGAGTGTAGCATGAGTGTAAGGCAGTGCTTCATAACAGCAGTATCACTAGGCATCTGCATCCTGGTGATGTAAATGTATGCCTGAAGTTGCAGAACAGTCCTACAGTGTGAAGAGATTAAGATCATGGCAAAAGTGGAGGGATGTAGTCACTCACGCTCTTATACAAAAACACACACATGTAAAAACACACACGTGCATGCACAAACACACACACACTGAAACAGTTTCTGTAAAAGAGTGGTAAATAAGTGATATTTTCAAAGTTTCTGGAGCTACTGATTCACAGATCTGAGTTTTTTACAGGAGAGATGTTGGAAGACAATACTCTAAGCAAAAAGATAGGAGCCCACAGAGCCCAACACACCTGCTTTTCCCTCTTGCTCTGTAATTTTGCATTTCTTGACCAGTAGCACATGCTGCAAGATCCAGGGTAGAGGCTGTCATGCTCCTGCGCGCTTACAGCATGGCAGGGCTGCTGCACAAGAGCAACAAAAGTTAAGTGTAATGAATGTGACTAACACGCNNNTCAATTCGCCTAACCCACCCCCCCCCCCCCAACCATTCTTTAGAGAAATTATCCAGATTCAGATTTCTCAGGAGTGAACAACAGTTGTTTGAACCAATTCACATCTGTCTCTAGGGTTACTGCCCTCAGACATTTACCAGTATGGGATTTTCCTGCTCAAGATGAGAAGAGAGTTGTAGAGAAGGAACAAAACTCAAGGATAGATCTGGAGTGCTAGCAAATTAGTTATATTGAGGAAATCCCTTAAAAAGTCACACATAGCATCACTGAATCTGTGCCTTGCACTTGGCCTTGAGAAGTTTTGTTGGTGAATCAGATTCAACTGTTCATGGACAAATCCTCATCCCTTATGCTCCCCCATTCTTCCCATAAGTTGTCTTCTGAGCTTGTCTGCATCTTGATGTGAAATGAAGTGGTAGGTATGAGAATAAGGGTATTACATCCAAGGTAAAATCCATTATGTTGGTCTCTATTAGATCTTAATTTTGAGAGTGCATTACTGCATTATTTCTTTTGTGCCAATGCTATTCCATAAGGCTAGTACTGGTTTACTCAGTTGTTATCAATCATTTCTTCTAAGGCAGCCTAGACAATATATTGTAATGTATGTTATACTCAGTAATTTTTTAAAATTAGCCTTGCAAATGTATTCTAAAAATTTTGCAGCTCTTCAGACAAATCCTGTTGTCCGTGATTTATAATGATGATTGCTGATTAGCAGAAAACAAATAAAGATGTGATTTTTATACACACAAAAAAACACCACTGAGAAAACACAATTCTTTAGAAAGCTTAAGAACAAGAATTTTGCTTTGACCCATATTGTAGAAAGCTTTTCAGTTGTCTTGTAAAAAGTGAAGCAAAATACATTAAATCATTCTGGGTTTGTATATGTTAGAATACAAAAACATCAAAAGTTAAATGTGAATTAAAATATATTTTCACTTACTCTGAATTACAGTTCTATTCAGATAAGTTTTTGCTGCTGAATAAATGAATTAAAGTTTATTCCTTCAATTTTAGGAGCATTAAATTAATGGCACTTTTCTATTTAGTGAATGCAACTATAAAGGGCTAAGATCACATTTCTGTTGTAGAAATGTTACAATATTTTAAAATTATGTTGATATTCAGGAACATTTTAAAGCTTTAAAAAAACCCCAAACCCAAAGTGGAAGACTGTGATTATGCTTTTCCCAGGAACAGTTGTCTTTGTATCACTGCTTTTAAAATCACTTTGTATCCTATATAAGCAATGATGTTAGCTCACAGCTGTTTTTTCTTAGCAATGCATTTTCTACAGTCAAGCTTTCTACAAATGGTTAGTGATATTCATGAATCTAAAAGGTCTCAAACCAAATACAGGAGACTGCCTGATCCTGACTGCATGCAGCTGATCTGTAATTTACAGACCGAAAGGGCAAGGCTGTTGTGTTACTCAGCACAACTTGGAGAGAAGTATAGCACTCTCAGCTCCACTTATGCTGTTTACAGCTGCCTGGGCATTGCTTTAGTTTGTGCTAGATAACCTGGAGCATATAGTGGGATAGCTGGGCAAAGCTGTAACACATTATACTTTCCTATAGAATGAAGTGTTGCCAGCAACTGGCAGGGCAGGACTACAGTGAACACACAGACAGTACAAAGGGAAGGCATAGGAGAGTGTATTTTTGAGTGGCCACATTAAACGAGGCTGACTTGAGGATGTGGCAGATGCAGGCATGATCTTCTATTCCACCCCTCCAGCTTGGTCCAGCAAAATTTAAGATGTTCCTCAAGGTCAGAGTCTTGACTTTTTGCTATGACCACTCAGCCAGACCAGGTCTTTTTTTTGTTTAAGGGGACAGTTCTGCACAAAGGCACTCACTCACTCACAATCTCACACTAAATTTTCACAGTGTTTGTGATATACTGTCTGATGGAGTTGCATGCTCGTTTGAGAGATTAAGAATAGAAGTGTATGTGAGACCAAAAAAAAAAAGAGGGATGGAAGGAGAGATACCAGTAGGGGTAGGTGAGGAGCAGGAGGGAACCAGGATGTTTACCAGAAAGAACAAACTGAAGAACATATAAATCCTGTTAGCAGCTTGAAAACAGGTAGTCACATTAAAAGAAGTAGAAATAAAGTAAATTAGTGGTAGGAGGCATTAGTTGGGGGTGTCAGCTGGTGAACGGTGACTAATTTGATATAGTCTAATCACATACTTTGGCTATTTGATTATCAAATTGAGGTCCAAGCACTGCTGCTTCCAGGGCAATCACTTCAGAAAAGAAAGTAGATGGAACTGCCATGAAATCTGATCCATTCCTTAGCTGAAATGAGTTTTGAATAGCTGTAACACACATGATGTATGAAAAAGAGAAGCAAATGGTTGCTGAGATGTGGTGCAAAAAGAAACATGGTTGTTTGAGAAAACTGAGGATGAACCAACAAAGCCTGGCGATTGGGCTAACATCTGAATATTTACATGGAGGTTTACACGTGTGCACCAAGAGTGAACGTACAGAAACACTTCCCTGACTGCTGCATTCTTAGTATCTGCCTCACACCTTACTGGCCTCTTCTCCTTGGTAACTAATGACAGAACCAGGTACAACGGTCTGAATTTGAGACAAAGGAGGTTTAGTTTGGATATTAGCAAGAATTTCTTTACAGAAGGAGTAGTGAGGCACTGGAACAGCCTTCCCAGGGTGGTGGTTGAGTCACCATCCCTGGAGGTAGTTAAGAAATGTGTAGACATGGTGCTTCATGACAGGCTAGAGTGGCAGGCAGGCATGGAAGGGGTTATTTTGTGGTTTTCCATCAATCAGGTATTTAGGTATTTGTGGGCATGGGTATGGTTGGACTCAGTGATCTAGTAGGTCATGTCCAACCATGATTATTCTGTGATTCTGTGCTCCTGTTTGAATGAAATGGGACAAGAACATTAGGAATCAGCTTGATTAGGTGACCAGCCAGTGGAAATGAACTAATATACATCTGAAGGTTTTATGGACCTTGAACAACTGCTTAAGAGCCAGGGCAGCCTCTTTAGTACAGGATGCTCTCTGCCATTAACAGGAATGGATGGCTAGGAGAAAAGCAGAGGAAACAGGAGACATATGAATTTATTTTTTTTCCTGACAATCAGTGGTTTAGCAATTTCCTGAATCAGAGGTTATACTCAGAATTAAGAAGCTATTCCCCATGAATTTGTCCAGTATTTTCAAAACTATTAGTACTTTTGGCCTCTTATAATAATGCAGTAGCAAATTTGCAGTTATATGCTTTGTGGAAAAAATGTCTCCCTCTGTTGTAAATCTGATGCTTCGTCATTAAATTGGGTTCCCCTTCTTTTGGATGTTTGAGTAATCAATGATTGTGTTTGTGCTGTACTGGGCATTTGTGACCTTACACATCTCTATCAAGTCCTCCTTGATTATCTTATCTTGTTCACTAAAAAAATATGTTTTAGGGTTTTTTTTCATATATCCTTTGCTCTCAGCTATGCTGCCCTTCTTTTTTAGGTTTTCTATCTCTATATTGTTCCAGGTTTTCTTCCTTCTGTCTCATTTGCCCATCCAGACACTGCAGGAAGAGGAAGGGCATCCAGTGAATGGAGGTTTATCTGGCAGTTTTGCCATTCTGAAAGTATTTTGTTCACTCTGGAGCTTACCTAAAGGCTGGACACAGTGAGAGCTCTATCCATATCATAGATTGTATTTCTAGTGTATGTGATCTGTTAAATGGAACACAAAATTGTATCTCCTTTAAAGGAATTATTTGATGTTACTCTGTGTCTGTAATCATATGGGTCATGGTCCAGCATAGTTACCCATCTCTTTTGCAGAGAAACAGTCTTGGTGAGATGCTTTGAGTTAGGAATGTGCCTAACTATGCAAGATAGTTTTAAACATATAGCTGGACAATAATGGACTTATACTTTAGAGGAACAGAAAATGACCTCCCAGTTGCCTCCATGTATAAAGGGAGATTCTCCAATCTGTACTAGAGCTGAAATGTAATATGTTGTTTTTGTTTGCACACAGGAATGAGTATCAGCTGGGAACAAAAGAACAAGTGAAAAAGCAGTATTCCAGGCAAATTTTGCAAATAATTTCTTTTCTCAGGTTGGTCTGGGGATCATCAGGATTGGACGTTAGCACCAGCATCCTCCAGCAGACTACACTGACTCTGCCTTTAATACTCTTCCACCCCTGTGTGTTATACAGCCATAGTACTGAACACACAAGGCAGACAGCTGCCCTGAGGCATTCTCCGTAAAAACTTTCATATCACAACAGAACTGAAAGTACCGTTATAACACCACGTTTCCTCCACATCTTCATGGCAAGAATTGTTCTGAAAAACAGGCAATGTCATGGAAATGTTATAATAGACACATCCAGAATATATGGGAGAGTTAGTCATGCCCAGTGATATATTTAAGCTGTTCCTTCTCCTACACATGGAGCAGGTTAAATATAATTAATACTGGTCAAAGGGTCCTTTTACTTTACATACTTTATGAACATATTACCTCAGGTATCGGGAAGGAAAAAGGGTAAGTGTTAATATCTGCTGGTATAAGGTCTTGTAAGTAATTTCCATCGCAATACACATTTTTGCTCTCTGAGAGGCATGAATATTTTCTCTCTCCCTAATTCCCATAATTGTTTTATTGCTATATTAAAAAATGTAAATAATAGTTCCCCTCCCCATAATAAATTAGATGCAACCTGTCTAGCTCCGAAAATGAACATTTCAATATCTTCAGACACACAATGACATCATATCAATATTTAAAATCGTTTTATGCATGTATTCCAGGTTGTCCAACTTCATTAAGGGCATTCATCAGCCCTCCAGCTACAGTGTATTCCCATTGGAGTTGTAGGCCTCAGGCCCTACCAAACAGAAATTTAAACTAACTTGCCTTTTTAATTTACATTATTCTCAAATATTCTCTTTTTTAACCCCCTGCCATGACTAAGGCGTTTAGACCTGGCTATGAACTTGTGCACAACAACAGTTAACAGACAAAATCCTCATTTTTATGTCAGAATTTGAGTACATGAAAATTACAGTCTTTCTCCTGTAATTCCCCTTCTCTTTCCCCATCTACCTCTATTTCCTGAGTACAATAATAACTATGATTCTTTTAATGTTGTATGTTAAGTTAGTAATTTGAGCTACAGGTTTATATGGATATGGAGTTGATGGGGATTTATGTTTAAAAATTTACAAACATATTAGGTTTGATTCTTTTTCTCTCCTTCTTTCCAAAATAATAAAATAAAACTCTCTTGATCTATTTTGCGTACAGCTGAAGATGTGCTGCATGAATACATATCCCTGCTAGTGGTATCAAATAATGAAGTATTAGTATAAAAGTTTTCTCACCTCACAAACAAAGCAAACATTATTTCCATTGTACTTTTCCATAGGATAACTGAGAATCTTCTCCCCAAGATATTTAATGACCTTCAAAATTCCTGGGTAAAATTCATATTCACTGCCCAGCACAGAATAGAATATTGTGATATCAAAAAACTTTATTTGCTCCTAGCCAGAGGGTATTTGGCTAAGGCCTCTGATTTATCTTCCCAGATCTGTGTGGAAAGGATTTTAATATCCATCATTTGTTGAAAAAAGGTATGGAAGCATATGGAAGTAACCAATTTAATATCGCATGCATCTGGGGACAGAACAGCCTCAGAGGTACTGGTGACTGAAAACTTAAAGTTGTGTAATATTTGTCTGTGCTATTAGCTATTCTGTACAAAATACTCTGACCATGTCATAACCATGCACATGGCCAGACCTGACAAGTGTGCATTTGTAGGCTATGACCATTTGCTTCCAAAAAGGAAAGGTGGAAGATGGGGAAATTAAGAGAAGAAGGCAAAAACTCCTGTAACTGCAGGGCATGTTTTTGGAACTCTTATTCAGAAGTAAAAATTTTATTTTACTCTACTGCTTGCAATTTCCTTCTGCTCTCTGCATCTGTCTTCCCAATCTCTCCCCACCTTGTTCCAGTGCTCGTGCAGCCAGTTTATTCCTCACGTAACTCAAATCCTCTCCTTTTTCTCATTTTGTTCCTCTGGCTTTCACATCCCTCCAGACCTCTCTAAGCTATGACACACAACGCAGGCTGTCAAAGTAAGGGAAGTTCATCTTGCCCTGGTTACTCAGTAGTTCCTTTGGCAGTAGTAAAACTAATAATCATATACATATTATCCTTCTAGAAAGAAGCAGGTGATGTCTTTTCTGTTGAGTTCCTGGATACCATTCCCAACCAGTACACTTCTGAGTTTCAATTTCTCAAAGACACAGAAATTCACAAAAAGATCCAGCCTCTTAAGGCCAAAGTTTGCTGTCTGAAAACACTATTCAGCTCAAGGCAAGTGAAAGTGAGCCAAGGGCTTCCATATACCTACTGTGCCACACAACTTATTATGCAAGTTAAAGTACTCCCACCACAGCCCAGAAAGCTCCACAATAGTTTTCTGGGCATTTTTTAAACCTAAACCTCACTCCTTCAAAGCTACCCAGGAAAAAGTCACACTCTCCATCCATGAGGTTCTCTGAGTCATTTTGTCCTCTGTCCCAGTGGTGGTTGTCGTTACTGTGGCACAGTCTGCTCTGCCAGAGATGCCTAGACATCCTTGAGAAGAAGCATTGCTGGTGACAGCTATCCAGTCAGTACACACAGTCTGGGGCATTGTTTCCTCTGTACAGTCACCTGCTAACCTATCATGGAAGAGTTGGAACTGTTGGAGGAGTTTGTGTCCTTTGAATCTACTGCTAAGTACTCTGCAGTAAATGAGTTGTCTTTCTTCCTGGAGATGTTGTGGTGTGACCCCTTCTATACAGATTTTGGACAGACTGCCCTGGGAGCTAAAACCTAATATTTCCATTGTTAGCCAAGGCCCAACTTGCAGATGTGAAAAAAATGATCTGGGAAAGAGATGTCTGAAGCAGAGAATGTTCCTGACTATTTAAATAGATATTTAAATATTTAAATAGATCACTGAGAATTGTGATAACAGTGGTGAAAGGATAGTCAACCTTTGAAAAGTCATGGCAGTCTTGTTATCTGGAAAAAGGGAAACATCAAATCCTGCCTGACCAACCTAGTGGCTTTCTATGATGAGGCAACTACATCAGTGGACAAGGAAAAAGGAATGGACATCATCTATCTGGATTTCCGTAAGGCTTTTGACACAGTCCCCCACAATATCTTTAAGTTGGAGATATATGGATTTGATGGGTGGACCGTTCATTGGATAAGAAACTGGTTGGATGGTTGCCTCCATATGGTTGATGGCTCTACATTCACACAGAGTCTGTTGTCAAGTGCTGTGCCTCAGGGGTCCATACTGGGACCAGTGCTCTTTAACATCTTTATCAATGATATAGACAGTGGGCTTCAGTACAACCTCAGACAGTTTGCACACAACAAGAAATGAAGTGGTGTGATCAATAAACCAGAGAAATGGGTTGTTATCCAACAGGTCATGAGTAAGTTGTAGAAGTGGCCCAATACAAACTGCATGAGGTTTGAAAAGGGCAAGTGTAAAGTCCTACACCTGGCTTGGGGCAATCCTCGATATTAGTACAGGTTGGGAACAGTGTGACTGAGAGCAGTCCTTCAGAGAAGGACTTGTGGGTACTGGAGGATGAAAGGATGGACATGAGCCAACAATGTGGCTTTGCAGCCCAGGCCAATTGCATCCTGGGCTGCATCAAAAGAAATGTGTTCAGCAGGTTGAAGGAGGTGATTCTCTCCCTCTACTCTTCTGTGGTGAGACCCCACCTGATGTAGTGCATCCAGATTTGGGGACCTCAATACAAGAAGGATATTAAACTTTCGGAGCAGGTCTAGAGGAGGCTCAGACAGGTGGTGAAAGCCCCATCTTCATGAGCCATTCAAGGTCAGGCTCTATGAGGCTCCAAGCAACTGAGATTGCTAGGCTCCTAGAATGGTTCAAGTTGGAAGGAACCTCAGAGATAATCTAGTTCCAACCTTCCTGCCATGAGCAGGGACACCCCCAACTAGATCAAGGTGCTCAAGGCTCCAGCCAATCTGGCCTTGAACACTTCCAGGGAGGGGGCAGCTACAATCTGATCTAATGGAAGATGTTCCCACTAAGTGAAGGGGTATTGGACTATATGACCTCTATAGGTTCCTTCCAACCCATTGCATTCTATGAGTCTAAGATTAGATTGCTGTGCACTACTGCAATATTATATAAATAACGATAGCAATAGAAGTAGAGAAAAGGATTGGGACATGTGAATTGATAACAATAAGAAACAGGATGTGAGAAGCGGACTATTCCCTATTTTCCAGGAGGAAATGGGGTCAAGTTGCACCAGAGGAGGTTCTAATTGGATATTAAGAGAAACTTCTTTACAGAAAGAGTCATGAGAGCTTGGAATAGGCTGCCCAAGATGGTGTTGGAGACACCATCCCTGCAGGTGTTCAAGAACCAGGTAGACATGGTGTTTAGTGGTTGGGAGTTTTAGGAATGATGGTTGGAGTTGACAGTCTTGAAGATCTTTTCCAACTTTTATGATTCTATAATTCTATGACTTTGAAAACAGAACCAGGAAGGAAAAGAATCACCATCACAGAGTGATGAAGAGAGAAGGCAATGGATAAATCAGAGAGATGTAGGGAAAGCAGAGAGAAAAATAATAGAAAATAGGAAATACATGCAGAAATACAAATTGATGAGAAGAAGTAGAATATTATAAGATCATAGAATCATATAATCATTAGGGATTGGAAGGGACCTTGAAAGATCAGCTAGTCCAATCCCCCTGCCACAGCAGGATCACCTAGATTAAGTTACACAGGAACATATCCAGGCGAGTCTTGATCGTCTCCAGAGAAGAAGACTCCACAACCCCCTGGGCAGCCTGTTCCAATGCTCCATTACCCCCACTGGGAAGAAGTACCTTCTACATTTATAGGGAACCTCCTCTATTCCAGCTTGCACCCATTGCCTCTTGTCCTATCACCAGATGACCTTCAGAAGAGCCTGACTCCATCCTCCTGACAGCCATGCCTCACATATTTATAGACATGAATGAGATCACCTCTCAGCCCCCTCTTCTCCTAGCTAAAGAGATCCAACTCCCCCAGCCACTCCTCATAACGGATGTGTTCTACTTCCTTCATCATCTTCATTGCTCTACACTGGACACGCTCCAGCAGCTCTGTGTCCTTCTTGAACTGAGGGAACTAGAACTGGACACAATACTCCAGATGTGGCCTCACCAGTGCAGGTAGAGGGGGAGAAGGACCTCCTTTGATCTGCTAACCACTCCCCTTCTGATGCACCCCATAATGCTGTTAGCCCTCTTGGTCACAAGAGCACATTGCTGGCTCATTGTTGTCCTGCTGTCCACTAGGTCCCCCAGGTCCCTTTCTCCTACACTCCTCCTTCCAACAGGTCAGTCCCCAACCTATCCTGGTACCTGGGGTTTTTCTTGCCCAGATGCCAGACTCTACACTTACCCTTGTTCATCATTACATTTCTCTCTGCACAGCTCTCTAGCCTGCCCAGCTCTCGCTGAATGGCAAAATTCCAAACTTGAAGCTAAGTGTGAATACAGTGAAAAATAAAAAAATAAATATAAAAAAGGTTCATAATAAAGAAACATATGGAAAATATATTTTAAATAATAAGAAGAAAGAGGAAGTAATTCTATGGAGATGGGGAGACAATAGAGTGGGAAACTAAGGGTAGGGGCTTTTTTGGAAAATACTGGAAACGTGCCCACAGAAAAGACTGTATAAGATTTGTTACTACTGTTGGTTATTTTTTGCCCCTTTCTCATCATGTAAGCTACACTGATGTAGTTATGTCCAGGCCTTGGCAGAAGATGATGCCAGTTTCAGCAGTATCTAAAATTAAAAGGTCTATATTTATGTTTGCAGCCAGACTCTTACCTTCCTTTGTGTCAATGGCTTCCTCAGAAGTGAGACATGCATAGTGCAAATGAGAATATTTTTCTGGACAGATGCAGCAATGTTTTCCTCTGGGTCTTGGGCTCCATGTCCATTCCCAGCCAGGACAGGCACATGTAATACCCACGTGCACTGTTGACAAGTCGCTCTGTAAGGTTGTGGGCATCATGGGGAGTAGCATTTTGGGTCAGGCCTGAGGTACACTGTGAGATGAAGGTGCATGAGGGAGGTTGCAACGTGTCAGACTGTGCTGTGCTTGGCAACGGACAATGGGTTTTGCTCTCATTCTCATGAACACATCATCCATTCATAAATCTTTTAAGGGGAAAGAATCATTGTTTAATGAATTTTAGTGAGGAAAACAGAGCAAGAGAGAAAAGAAAAACTATGAGCTCCTTACTCCCTAGTCTTATGACCTGTATAACTCCAATCATTGTGTTTCTTAGACAGCCTTCCTATTTAGCCGACATTAAATTTGTATGCTCCCACATGGTTGAGTTGCTACTTTTTTATATCCATACAGCTGGGATTCTCTAAGGAAACATGATGGGTCAGGGGAGGAGGGGAAACGAGGACAGCCATCTTCAAAATGCAATGGATGTGCCTTTCTGGCTCTGATCTGGTTACACTCAGGCAGGTACAAGCTGATAGAAATCGGCAGTGGCAGCCATGCGAACGAGGTCAGAGTTGGTTCCTCTGTGGCTTTTCTATTCTTCTGAGCACTCTGAAAATATGGGTCTGCATGTTAAAACTGCCCTGTGCGGCAGCTCTGACATGTGGGGCTGCCTGGCACAAGCACAGCACATAATAACACGAAGTATTTGGCAGCGTTACAGGGCTAATCTTTACGTAACTGTTCCCAAACAACTTCTCTAGCACATTGAGCACAAACAAGCTTTCCATCAGCCTTCGGCTGCATGCAGATTTCCTCATGTCACCTGCTTCTCTGCTGAGCAAATACTGGCTGTGGCCATGGCAAGAAAAAGCTTTTGCATTCATAACTGACTCTCCCTGAATTGCCTCCCTGTTTTTGAAGGCTATTCATGAACCATAGGCATGTTTGTCAAGAACATCCCCTATTATAGGATTTTTCCTCTTAAGCACAGTTGTATGCAGGAAATAAGTCGTGGATTGTTTTCAGGAGAGCAGTGGGAAAACAGGTTCAGATATTTCAATGGTTGCTTCTCTGTTGACTGAAGTCATAGAAGAAGGGTTATCTTTTAGAGTTAAGATAACTCTAAACTAAGATTAAGATAAAGTTAAGTTAAAACTTAAAGTTAACTTAAACTAAGTTAAGATAACTCTGGGTGTGGGACTCCAGGGAGTTGAGACTGGAATAATAATAGTTCATTCCTTCAGTCCTTTGACTCTCTTGTCAGATTTTAATGTAAGCTCTTTATGATTATCTCCTATGGTTTTGGTGTGTGGTGCAATGCTGCTTGGTTTTCATTTGGGCTTTTATGCTATAGACGGCAACACCAGAGGACACACAGGACTTAAGAAAATTAGAAGGAAATGATAACCCGTCCTTCCTGAGCACCTTTGATCAGTGCTGGTGTGGGCCACCTAATGTTGCTCAAAAGCAATCAGGAGCAAACCTTTTCTTTGGCAGGCAGAAGATGAGTATTTCTAGCTGTCTCCCCCAACCTCAGGTATCACCATTTGATGGTACACCTTGTGCCACCTCCCCACCCACAAAGCTCCTTGATTTGGGTACTCTTTTCACTCAGCAGTAAGCAGCCATAATACATGTGCTGCTGAATGGCAAAGCCATGTGCGAAATATATAAATGTATATAAGTTTCTGAATGCTGGAAGAGAGCCCTAATTTTATTGGCAGTGATGCCAACTCCTTCTTTCCTTGGAGCGGGGCCTGCAGCGTTCTTCAATCCCACAGACATAAAGTATCCTTGAATTTCTCCTGGCATGGCTCTGGGCTGCCAACCTGTATGTTCACCCCAAGCAGCTGCTCCAGCAGGGGCAACACCTCTGTCTCAGTGCTTGGGGAGGCTCAGCTTTTGGCTCCAGTTTCATCTCACTGCTTCCAGCGAGAAGTAGGTCAAGCTGGGGACCCTTTCTCCATGCTCAGTTTAATCTTATCTCATGAGGAAATGGTGCATACTAGGCTAGGAATGAGGCAAAGCAAAGGGAGACTACCAGATCCACATATTCCATAGTTGCAAAGGTGTTTCCTGAATACTGAAGATTTAAAATTGGTTTTCTTGTGGAAGAGTGAAAAGGAAGAGACCTTTCTATTTGCCTGTTGGGATTTGTAGTCTATAGTTTCCTCGGGACATATTTACAAGATTTTATCATCAACTATGGGGACTAGAAAATGCATTCTCATGTTAAATGAAAGCTGAAATCCCCCTAGTCCTACACGTGGAATAACTGGAGCTTCAACCCTGACTAGTTCACAACAAAATCTTTAGAATTGGTCCACACAAGGTGTCTTTCAGCAAAGAAAGAAAAATCTGTACAAAAGAAGTTGTTAAGCAGTCCTAGGCAAGTGCAACTGTTAGGGAGCAGGCACTCAGATTCAACCAGGAAGGAGGAGAGGCATTTTTTCTGTGATGTGAAGGAAGTTCATACAGCCAAAGGTGAAAAGATAGGGTCACCATTGTCTATTCCCAAGACCATTCTATTGCTCAAGCGGCGTATTGATTTGTGCATCTTTGCAAAGCATGCAGGACAAATCAGAGACGTCCATACTATTCTTTTTAATCTCTTGAACATATGGATTTTTCTTCTTCTATTGCCTACTTTTTTCATCTCCCTTTAACTTTCAGCAGTTTTCAGGGCAGGAGGGGGTTAGAGTTATTATTTTAATTTTTCTCCTTTTGTTTTACATGGGGTTCAATTTTTAAATAATTCATGAGTTTGCCTACAATGATAGAATGATTTTTGATTTGCTTCCAAAAAGAAGTGTGCTGGAAAAAAAAAAAAAAAGAAACTCAAGTGCTCCAATAATTTTAAATTGTTCAGCACAGTGCATGCCCAGAAACCTGATCCTGTCCAAATGCAATGCTTCTTTTTTTTTTTAGGACCACCTCATTTTGGAAGTGAATAGGGTGCTCTGGGCATGGACACTGCAGACCAATTTAGATTTCCTAGATTGCTTCAATAATCTGAAGAGTACTCCAGTTATTTTTAACTATTCATTACCACATGCCTCCAAACCCATTTATTTTTTTAACTGAAGTGACTACACTTGGGATATACTCTACTCCTTGTTTGAAATTGTTCCATTCTGCATACCCATAGACTTCAAATTCCCATGCAGAAACATAATACATTTTGCTGCAGGAATGTGTTAACACTTCTTGCCATAACATTATTTGTCAACACCTTGTATTCAATGCTCATTGTTGTCAGAGGCAAGATCATGTCACCCCTGCTAGTTTGCTGCAGGAGTCATTCCCACAGTTAGACAAGCCAATATTTATAGTTTTAGATTCTGTCCCCAGTATTTCTCCTATATTCAGCCCTGAAATTCAATTTCTTTTATGGATTTTTAATCCAAATATCAAAATGGTTTTGCAGATAGTTAAAACACTAGTACTTTTAAGGCACACATTTTATTTTCAGTAGGGGATGAAGTGCATCACTAAAGAGCTCACAGATCATCAGCGACAGATGCAGGAAATAATGAAATCAAAACAATTTTAATCCTTTGCTCCTTCCTGTTCTGCATGCTACACTTGTGTCATATAGGCTGCAGCTCTTTCTGGTTCTTACACTATTGTATCTACTCTGTTGTTGCTGTTATTCAGGGAGAACTTGTATTTCAAACACCATCCAGAATAGAAAGCTCATGAGCTGTCCTGTGAGGAAATCATTCCCTAATTCCCTCCCCTGCCTTTATTTTTCATATAAATTAAGTTATTCTTAATTCATATTTCTCTAAAAGGGTATCTGCATTTCTAAGAAATATGAGCACCTTGTTCCAAGGAGTCTCTGTGCTGCCTTAACTAATTAAAGCTTAACAGTAGGGCAGTATCCTGCTATACTTTGCAGCGCACCTGATGTCTTACTCAATCATGATCTAGCATTAAAATTATTGGAAGGCAGCACAGTTTGCATTGATCTGCCGCCGTCATAACTTTCTCCTAAATGACTGCCCATCTTTCACAAGAGGCATTAAGAAGGCATAGAGGACGCATGAATATGCTGTGGAGTAAGACCTCTGTGGCATTCCTGTGCTGCTCCTGGGGAATGACTTGAATGTGGTGCAGGGAGAGCCTTTAGTGATGCTTTTAGTAACTTGCTGAGAGGTGCAGTGCAACTATGCATTGGTATCCTTACAAGCCAAATACATTTGGTATAAATTAAGAGCTTTTTGGAATTGCTATGGCATTTATAGCAGGATCTCAATCCAGAACTGAGACTCAAGTTCCAAAACATGTTCTCAGTTTGAGCCTCTTTTGCCCTTCACTTAGATAAATTTTGCAGTTCTCCATTTTTACTGAGAATTGTAGTGAAATAATAAGTTAGATTATAAGTCATTGATGAAGAGAGGAAAATACTATAAACACAAAAATTCTGTTGCCACTTAACAATTGTAAATGCAGTCTACACAGAAAACCATGCTCTTTTCAGGAATCTTGCAAGGTTAGTTCTTCTGTACTAGATATTTTCTTTTGTTGCCTTTCAAGACGTGTTTTTCAATTTACTGTTTGAAGGAAAGATTGAGATCTAGAGGTGATGAGATGGAGAACCCAGAATTTGACTTTTGTGGTATTAGGATTCCTGCCAATGGTGGATACTTCTTCTACGTTGCTATCTCTATCTTGTTGGGAAGGCTACGCAGTTTGCAAGACAGCACCTTTTGAATTAAATTTTTACCCATCCACAAAAACTAATGGCATCACAGCTGAAAGGGTGTTATCTTAACTTCCAACTGGGTAGTTACATTCTCCCTACTTATGTTCCCTGAAATTTCAATTTGGTGCAATTTTTTTCTTCACTTAGAATCATCTTATTTCATGTGTTAACTGCTTGCTCTGGAGCTGATTTTGGGGAGTAGCTGAAGAACCTTTATTGTCTACACAGAGATTTATGGTGTAATGACAAACTCTCTAATGTGTATGCATATATATTAAAGATACATTGCTGGTTTGCTGCGATATTGTGGCACAAATAAGAGAGATAGAAGAATGATTGCACATAGGTCAATTAATTTCAAAGAAGAAATCAAGAACATTTTTCTTATTTTCTCAAATAGCACTTCTAAAGTTAGTTTCTGGGTAGCAGTGCCTCAATCAATTCCTTATATGATTATTAAGATAATGTTATTATTAAACTATATTTACCAACCTTCTAATTTCAAGATCAAATACACAATTTCAGAAAACAAAACGCAATATTATTCCCTTATGCTTAGTTTTGCAGAACTTAATTTTCTATTAATTTTCCTTTTCCATAAAAATAATGGAATCCTCTTCATCAGTGAAGTACTGTATTTAACTCCAACACAAATGAGGCATTGTTATAGGCCAGTTTCCTTCAGAAACTTGTATCTGAAGGCAGCATTTACTAGTGCAGTGATTATCATTCACCCTTGCACCTTTCCAGTTAGCCATAGATCCATACAAGCACAAGATATGCTCTAAGAGAATTCCATTTTGCAAGATTAAATCCTCAGTTAAATGAACCTAAAGGGGCTTAGGGTGTGTCTGGCAAGCTACCCCATTGAGAAAAAGAGGAAAAAAAGGAAGGAGAGGGCAAGTGTGTCTTCATGAAGTACATCTACAACAAGTCTGTATATGTCATACTGATTTTATCATATGTCTAAGCAGCTGGTGTATTTTTGAATCTAATACAAAAAGAAGAATAACTTCATTCCACTCAGTAGAAATACATAGCTGTAAATTTTTAATGCAAAATAAGAATCCTATTGTTCCTGTTAGGCAGAGGTCAGGTGGCAACCTCAATACAGAGAAACAAAGGACAGTCTTCCAGTTCCTCAAGACTGTGAATAAAGACAAAGGACCCACAGGAAATTAATTAGCTTTAAACCCCCAAAATGATGCCTGCTTGTAAAATGTCTCTTCTTTTATCAAATAAGAGCTTTAATTTAATCTGCTTTATCTCTAATTATCTCTCTGCAGTTACAGGGTATTTGAGCTAAATAAGTAAAATCTGTTGGAATCTGTGAAGATTTTGAGATCCTGAGACTTTCCAAGGGGGAATGGCTTAAATTATACTTATTCCAACATGAAGTTCCCCTTTATCGCCATCCTTGAATGTATTCCAAACCTGACTGGACAAGTTTCTGAACAAACTACTTTAGTTAACTGTACTTTGACTGTTGGCTGGGACTGAATGAGCTCCAAAGTTCCTTGTCAACCCTAGCCATCCTGAGATTCAGTGATGCGTGATGACAAAATCAAATGCTAACATGGGAAGTCTTTCCTTGCTTTAATTTTTACAGGCTCCTTAAGAGTTTGCACCAAGTTTTCCTAACCAGCAAGCTCTATCACAAACAGAAGTGCTGGGAGACATGAAGTGAGTATGTTTGGGTCATTCTAGACAGAAACTGCCCTATGAGAAGTAGGGGAAATTTGGGAATCATTGGTCCATCATACACAGACTTTGTTGGCTGAGCTGTACCAGAGGAAAAATATTGGCAAAAAGAGTTTCTTTTCTTTGACTACCTTTTTAGAACGACATAAGCCATGCCAGAGAAAAGATTCTTCATCTATACAGAGGGTGTTGCTAGCATATCTGTATCAATTAAGGGTGTGATTTTTTTTTAAGCTTATGACTGAAACAGCTTTGTCAACAGCACTTCGTAATTTAGACCTGGCTTGAGAGCTGTCCTGGCTCTAAAGCAATTGCAGAATGTTGGGGATTTTAGAATATTCCTGGCAAAATAATAAAAGGACTCAAATGTAGCACTGTCATTTTGAATAGAACTTTTTTATTGTTGTTCATATCATACATAGACTTTCTTTTTTTGTTTGGAAAGGTGGTGACTGAAGAAGCAAAAATAGTACCCTCATAACAGCTGTGTAGCTTCATGACAGGGCATCTGCAAAAATAAAGGTTTTCTTCATAATCAAAAGCTGATAGATTCCTGTTAAGATCATATCTCAGGTAGAAAGGGCTTGTGATATAGCTAGACTGTCAGACATTTCCATTGGAGCTAAGTTTGCACTGGTACAAAAAGCTGGTAAACTGGTACAGCTTTCTGAATAACGTAAGTGCAGGGCAAAAGCATTCTTTGTAGATAAAATGTATATACATCAGAGGAGTTGCTGCCATAGCAGAGTTGGTTTGGAGAGGAAATTGTGGTTTACTTAGTCTCTTTTTATTTTTCTCTTAATCAACATAATGCTAGCAAAACTCAACTGCCAGCTTGGTGTAATTCTGTGTGTAATTGATTCCACCCTGGTTAAAGCCCATCAGCTGGTTTTGTACAGGCCTTGTATTTTAGTCTTACCAGAGTCCCCTGTATTTGGTCAGAACATCAGCTCTGACATGGTCAAAGTGATAACTTAAAGTGGTTTCCCCAGAAGACAATCCTAAAGTGCTGCTGACACTGAGGGGAAACAACATGCCTTCCACCCTCTTCTTACGCTACCTTTGAAGCTTGTTGGATGCTGCAGTAGGCTTCTTCAGCTCACTATACAGGTGGAAAATGAATATAGAAACAAAACTTGTGCATAATTTTCTGCCAGACTAGTGAATTAAACAGATAAGCATAGGATCTGTGGAGCAAGAAACGGCAGCATTCATATGAGAGCAGGGGATATGGGTAAAAGCAGGTGTTTTCTCATCATCGGATTTATTTAACTGCTTTGCAAAACTTCGTAATTGTGGCTTAAAAACGGATCCCAAAATGATAAGCAATTGCAAGAATGTCCATCAACATTGAAATGTGCATGGAAATGTGCATGCAATGAAATGTGTAGCTACTTCTGAGTATCAGATGTCTTACCGGTTTTCCTGCATATGAAAGTATTTCTCAGTGTGGCTTGACTGGAACTCTCCCATTCCTCCGAAGAGATGCCATTTATGAGAGTCACTTGCTGAGGCAGCTCAAACCCAATTCAGGAAAAGGACTTCCTTTTGATATCTGCATTACACAGTCTGCCTCAGACTTCTTGTTGCCACAGCCATTTTGATCTTAAAAGGCATTTTTTTCAGGCTCATGATCAACAGACATCATTATCATACTGGTAAAACAGCGAAATGGAGACCAAATTAAAAGCAATGTACTTATAGTTCTTCTGCTGGATAAGAAAATGAGTGTTTCCTTGAACACAGGAAGCATACAGTTGTCTTTAAGATGATGTGCTTTGCATTTAGTGGTGGACCATGCAGCAGCTTCTGTTACAGCAACAGTTGCAGAAAGTGGCATTTCTTTCCCATGCAAGGTATTTTTGCTCTGTAAATCTATTAGCTTTGGGGTCTTTTTACAAGCTGATAGGCTGTCAACTTCAGATCAGTGACTACTCAGATTTTTTTAATTGCATGTGCTGCTTTCCCACTTACTTGTATTTCATGTATGCAAAATCAACACTCCTTAAATTTTAATTGAATGAAGAAATGTGTTTGGCTAGAAGTCCAGATAGTGGTAAAAAAATCAGTGTTGGAAGTTTTCTTTTTTCTTTTTTTTTTTTTTTTGAGAAAAGGCTCTTTCATATTGAGACAGCTGTCCCATGGCAGGGTAATATTTGTAAATGCTGAAAGTTGCACAGATATTAATACGAATCACTGCACATCTGCAAATTTCTCCCTAAAAATACACAGTCCATTGCTTATTATTAGTTGCTATGTAATATTCATGCATCTAAAATCTTTTGGCACAGGAGGAGAAAGAATTCTTTGGATTTGATCAATTTCTCTGTACCAGCAGTGACTAAATTTAGTGGATGCTATGCCTGTCATGGCACAGAGGTTGGAGTATTTCTTACCTTTACCTGAGGGGCTCTTTTAACAGTAGTTTCTGTGTCATAAATACTGCATGCTTCGCACCAGGAGTGACTACTGAAAAGCTGAAATAAACAACCCGCAAGCCGAAATGGTTGAGTGAACTATTCAACAATGCCTATGACAAATGAAAATAAAATCCACTTGGAAATTACTTGTTAATCAAAACAAACTGAATTCCTAACTGGTATAAGTTGTAGGTAACTATTTGAAGCTGTAGCAGGCTCAACAAACACTTGAAAAAAATGAAATACCATGGCTGATTTTAATTATATCTATTTTCTTCAGTATAAATGTGCCAATATATATTAATTTTCTTCTCACTGTGAGTGAATTAACTGGAAAAAATATCAGGCCATGAAAAAGTAAATGTGTGGGGTTCTGCTGTTGAATGACAGACAACAAGAACTTGTATTTGCTGTCTAGATACTTCAAAACCTAGCTACCCCATTGGCTGTTGCAGCAGAGGTATATGGTTTCCAGACACACACAGCACCTCCCAAAGTCCTTCAGAATTTTTTGTGACCATACTTCCCAAAGCAGTTTGTCACTGAGTCATCTACCACCTGCTGCCTGTCTCTTTGGCCATGTGCAGCCTACAGCAGCAGTTCCCAGGCTGTAAACATTGCCCTGTGGTTTTGCACAAGGTTATAGTGAGAAGTTGGCAGAGGGTAGCTGAGGATTATTATTCTATTATAAGTGTGTGATAGAAACTAGGTGGCTAGAAAGTTAGGTTCATAAGGTTGGGAAACACTAGATATAGCTTTCTGAAATTTCAAGTGCTGTAACAATCACCTAGTAAATGTCTACATTTGAATACTTGTATTTGGAACCTCGGGGTTATGCTAAAATAGACAAGAACACTCTTAGTAATGTCAACTGCTGCAAATATTTATGTGGTTGTCTGGCAACTGAAATACTTAGAAGTATAATTACCTCTTTGCTGTGAAAGCAGAACTTTTATTCAGGTTGGGATGTTAGGATGAGAATATGGTCTTTCAAGGTTTATTGAATAGTATGTGCATATCTATATTCTATATTCCAGTCTTCAAGATTTGCCCTTAACCTCTATTGATTAGAAATCAAAAGACTTCTTGTAACATTTTATTTTCCATAGTCTCTCCAGTTTCATTTCACCCGAGTTTGCCTGCTTAGTGTATAACCCCATGGTCTTTCTCAGATGTGGATGCAAACTGCAGATACAACTATGCACACTTCCTCTTCTTCTTCTTCTTCTTCTTCTTCTTCTTCTTCTTCTTCTTCTTCTGGCTGCTGAGAAATTAGTCACAATATAAAGATGACAAGAAGTTCAAGACAAGATAAAGGACCCCAGTGTGATTGGACACTGAAAGGTGCACCAGACTTCCTCCTTTTGCTTGGCATTTCTCTTTTTATTCTTTGATTAAAGTCTTTTTCCTTTACTTACATCCTCCATTAAGATGTCTCAGTGTCATTTAGGGTGTTAATTGAGAGGAGGTTTAAGCTCATCAAGGCGATTATAAGTGATAGTTAAAAATTTCTATATATGGCCTATGCTGGAATCAGCACAGTAGGATGCCATTTTTCTTTTATCTAACTGACATTGGTAATAATAGATGAAATTATTACTAAATCGCAGCTGCAGAGATGATATCATGATTTTTTTGTGTAATCTTTGATGAAAAATTAATTTTTGAGAGGGATAATTTAAAATGATTTAAATAGTATTATACTGAAGTCCTTACTGGTAATTAGCACCAATCTTATCAGAAGTGAATCCACTTTTGCAGCTGTTTCTAAAGATACCTACAGTATTTGTAACTTTTCTGGGAGTGAAATTACAGTGTTTGGACTTTATTTTTACTGCATAAGGACCATTAAGAGAAAAGGATGCTAATAGATAAGGCTTTGTTCTCCAGTGGGGCCAAATTCTATTTCATATTTGCAGTGTTTCTCTATGTGTGCATTTAATTAGCTATGCTCAGCATGTAAGCAGAGATTAGTATATGCAAAGAAGACTCTATATGGTATTTATGTGTTTGCATGCCAGCATACACATAGATATGTATATCTTTATGGGATAGCTATATACGTATAGACAACTTTATTTGTGAGGGGTTTAATTGGTTGAACAGATGGCTGATCAGAAATGCTTCTTCATCTTCATCAGTGAGTCGTCTTCCTTTCTTCGCATCGACTTTCATCACAGTGGCAAAAAAGTCCTCTAACGAGAAACAGCTGAAAATAGATTTTTCTTTGGTACTTTCATCATGCTTTAAATGACAGAAGTGGATTTTTTTGTCCTATATATAAAGACCTGCAGGAGAAGGTTAAAAAAGGAAATATAGTGAAACCTAAATAGAAAAATTTGAATGAGAATATGGGAGAGCCTCAGATTATTCCTCTTATCTTCATATTTTACTTTCTTCTTTTTTAAAGTACATGCTGATTTTTGACAAGATATATAGTGGTGGTTATTCACGCCAGCTACAGTACCTGCCAATCAGTTTTTCTTTTCCTCGAGTTTGGTGCAGAAAGGGGGAGGGAGGGACAGGAGTTGAAAGATGACACAATGGCTTAGAGGACTGTTACTTTAGGTATTCATTAAAATAGGAGTTACATGGCCAGCTTCTGCTGTTTCTGCAATTTTATTATATTCAAATCAAAGCCTGGCTTCTGTAGGCTTTATAAAGGAAACAATGTGCCTTATAAACAGAGGGCAGGGTTCAGGTAGGAGTGGTTCACTCACAAGCAGATTCATGGCTGGAGTTTATGTATAGATATGTGAATAATCCATCACAGTTTTAATGTGAAAGAGTAAGTTGTCCAAAATTTTCTCTTGCCAATATTGAAGTCTTTTGCAAACAGCTGCTTTAACCCTCTGTATCCCTGTGGATACATCACTGTTGTTGCATTGACTTTGTAAACTGGAAAACTGAAGAATGCTTTGAGGGCAACCAGGAGGAAGTGTTCTAAGTTTACAACCCTGGACTTCAGGCATGCAGACTTTGATCGCTTCAGGGATCTGCTGGCCAAAGTAACATGGGATGAAGCCCTTCAGGAAAGAGGGGCCCAGGACAGCTGGTTAGTATTCAAGGATCACCTCCTCTGTGTCCAGGAGTAATGTATACCAACAAGGAGGAAAGCAGGGAAGAATGCTAGGAGACCCCCTGGCTGAGCAAGGAGCTCCTGGACATGCTGTCACACAAAAAGAAACTCTACAAGGAGTGGAAGAGAGGACAGTTAGAATGTCCTACATCAGGGAAACTGCCCGAACAGCTAGAGATTTGGTTAGGAAAGCCAAGGCACAGTTTTGAGTTGAACCTAGCCAGGGAGGTCAAAGGGAACACCAAGAATTTCTACAGGTATATTAACAGTAAAAAGAAACCTAGGGAAAGTGTGGGCCCCCTCAGAANGAGAGAAATGGCAGATGAGGTTGCTAAACCCCTCTCTATTACATTCCAAAAGTCATGGCAGTCAAGTGAAGTCCCCACTGACTGGAAAAGGGGCAACATAACTCCTGTTTTCAAAAAGGGTAGAAAGGAGGAGCCAGGGAACTACAGGCCAGTCAGTCTCACCTCTGTGTCTGGTAAGATCATGGAGCAGATCTTCCTTCAGGCACTACTGAGACAGGAGAACAGTGAAGTGAAGAGGTGATAGGGTGCAATCAGCATGGCTTCACCAAGGGAAAATCCTGCCTGACAAACCTGATGGCCTTCTATGAACAGGACACAACATTAATGGATGAGGGATGAGTGACTGATGTCATTTACCTGGACCTGAGCAAAGCCTTTGACACTGTCCCACACCACATTCTGGTCTCCAAGCTGGTGGAACATGGGTTTGATGGGTGGACCACTAGATGGGTAAAGAACTGGTTTGATGGCTGCACCCAAGAGTGGCTGTCAATGAGTCCATGTCCAAGTGGACGCCAGTGACAAGCGGAGTCCCTCAGAGATCAGTCCTGGGACCAGTCTTACTCAACATCTTTGTCAGTGACATGGACAGAGCCATTGAGTGCACCCTCAGCAAGTTTGCTAACGACACCAAGCTGTGTACTGCAGCAGATGTGCCAGATGGTAGGGATGCCATCCAGAGGGACCTGGCTGGAGAGATGGGCACAAGCCAACCTCATGGGGTCTAACAAGACCAAGTGTAAGGTCCTGTATCTGGGTTGAGGCAATACTAAGCACAAATACAGGCTGGGCAGTGACTGGAGAGTAGCCCTGAGGAGAGGGACTCAGGGGTGCTTGCAGACGAAAAGATCAACATGAGTCAGCAGTGTGCACTTGCAGCCCAGAGGGCAAACCATATCCTGGGCTGCATGAGGAGAAGTGTGGCCAGCAGGTCAGGGGAGGTGATTCTCCCCCTCTACTCCCCTCTGGTGAGACCCCTCCTGGAGCACTGCGTCAGGTTCTGGAGCCTTTATTACAGGAAGGATGTGGACATGCTGGAGTGAGTCCAGAGGACGGCCATGAGGATGATCAGAAGGCTGGATCACCTATCCTATGAGGCCAGACTAAGAGAGTTGGGGCTGTTCAGTCTGGAGAAGAAAAGGCTCTGAGGTGACCTTATTGTGGCCTTTGAGTGTCTGAAGGGGGCTAAAAAAAAGCTGGGGAGGGGCTTTTTGGGATCTCAGGTAGCAACAGGACTAGGGGGAATGGAGCAGAGCTGGAGATGGGGAGATTTAGACTTGATGTGAAGAGGAAGTTCTTCACCACGATAGTGGTGAAAGCCTGGAATGGGTTGCCTAGGGAGGTGGTTGGGGCCCCATCCCTGGAGGTGTTTAATGCCAGGCTGGATGAGGCTCTGGCCAGCCTGATCTAGGGTGGAGTGTCCCTGCTCATGGCAGGGGACTGGAACTGGATGATACTGTGGTCCCTTCCAACCCTCACTGATTCTGTGATTCTATTACTTCTTCCCAGTGAGGGTGACGGGGTACTGGAGGAGGCTGCCTGGGGGATTTGTGGGGTCCCCTTCTCTGGAGATGTTTGAAACTCGCCTGGACTTGGTCTGGGGAATCTTGATGTGGCAGGAGGATTGGTCTGGACGGTCCTTTGAGGTCGCTTCCAATCCATAATATTCTGTTCTGTGATGTTCTGTGACTTGGTCTAGATGATCCTGCTGTGGCAAGGGGATTAGACTAGAAAATCCCTTCCAATTCCTAGTGATTCTATGACTATGATTCTATGTGTAGGGAACAGTAAGTAACTCATAAATATGTGTTATGGTAATAGGTGATTTCTAAAGTCTGTTATTAAAAGAATTTCAGAGAAAATGAGAGATCCTAGGGTTCACATATTAGTATACATGACCATGATCTGGATCAAGGACAGTCTGGAGATAGAGAAGGCATTATTAGGACTGTTACCTTACAGATTTCATGTCACTGGTTGTGTACGTAAAACAGTGGCTAAAATTTGTACCAGAATTTTTGTCTCCCATACAACAGGAGTGTTTCTGTGCTGGAAGGAGAAAGAAAAGATGCTGAGAACAAGAACAGCAGCTTCAGATTGTCTGATCCTTTCCTTTCAGAGTGTGATCTCTTGTTTGCAGGCTTTGAAAACCTGATAGAAAGGGTGTAGGTTTAGAAGGAGGTAAACTTGGCTCAGAAGGTCCGGCAGATGGTGTTGGCAAATGGCACTGTGGGCTCCTGCAGTGTGGTGCAACACTCTGGACGTGGGTAGGGGAGCAATAAGGTTGTGAGAAGCAGCTGGTGGCAAATACATTCAAGATTACTCCAGTAGGCAACAGCAAACAGTGTGGACAGGGAGCAGTGTAACTCATACCACATGAAGCAATACTGTGTCAAACTGCAGATGTGAGAGGTGAAAGTTGGTAGTTGACAGAAAGGAGGGTGATGTCCTTTTCACTCTTGCCCTCTGTGGGATAAATCTTTCTTAGTACAAGTCTTAGGTCTTAGAACCCAAAAATGCTGCCACTGAAAATATTTGTGATTGGAGGTAGTTCCATTTCACAATGACATGAATCCATAGGCTTTCTACTAAGACTCCCTGATGAACAAGGGACAAGTGAGAGCTAGTCAGTGGATCTCCATTCTCCTTCTCTTCCTGTTCCTTCCTCTTTCTTTTAGTATTAAAGATAATGAAAATAATCAAGGCAATTCATATCAACCACTTCTTTCTCCAAGGAGATTACTAGTTGGAAAAAGCAGCAGGCAGTTCTTTCTAATCTACTGATGTTGTTACAGCTTGTAAAGGATTTTAGGTGGTACTTGAGGATAAAGCAAAAGCATGAAACAAAAACAGGCAAGAAACACACACCTGTATTGTGATTTGATCAAAGCACTAAGGTAAAAGGAAGGGATCTGTAGTATTTACACATCATGTAGCATCAGCTAGGAGCTGGAATATTATGGGTGTGAATTTATACAAAACAACTTCACACAGCTTTGTCAGTGCATCTCCATCCAAAGCTGTAGGATTTTTTTACAGCTGTGGAACTTAATCTGCAAAGTCTTACAAAACCAATTAACTTAGCTTTGCATATATTGCAAGACGATTTTCTATGACAGTGAAAACAAGCAACAAGAACTTCTTCGCTATGTCTTATGAATTTCTCAAAGGCTCATGGTATCTATCAATACTATTTACCTTACCTCCCTATTTCATTGTGATTGTTTTTACTTTATAAGTGCATCTTAAGTAATGGCTGTGAAGTAAATGGCTACTCAGCCTTCGGGCTGCTGGCTGCAGACATGGAGAAGGTAGATGAACAGCATCCCTAGTCAAAAGAACAGGACAACCTCACTGAAGTCATCAAACTAGGGTCCATGTCAAACATCCTGTGCTGTTGATTCCAAGTTAGATAGAATAAAATATAAAAAAAAAAATACAAAATTATCCTTCCTTCCTAATGTCTAAGCATGCTGCCTGTGTACCTGTTCCAGGTATTAATGTAAAGGAGGAGCAAGGTGATTCTTTTGCACATCATGAATAACATGCTTGGTTAAACAGAATTGACTATGAATTGCCAAATCTTTTGCTGTTGAAAATCAGGAACATAATTCCTTAGTCCATGTCATTGGTTAAAAAAGTCCAGAACTATCGATTAAAAAACCCAAACTTGTTAAAATGGAACTTCTTTAAATCATATCTCTATATATTAGGCACTAATTTGGGTTAGGTTTTCTTAAGAAAAATTTAAAGATAAACAAGGAAAATGTGAATGTGAACTTAGATTATATTTTTGATACTTTATTACATGCAAAGTGGCTTGATAATTCTGAGTTGGATTTTCTTCCCCTCTCTGTTCCTTATTTTTTTCCTGTTACATATACAACTCCATTTGCTGTGATCTATGCCTAAAATGCTTGTGAAATAATGACATCACAGCAGTCAAAAACATGAAGGGAGGAATGAATCAAGGAAAATAAAGGAGATTTATTTATAATCCATGGGTTTTTTTGTATTTTTCTTTTGTTAACACCACTGAGCTCTACCACAGTATAAACTTTCAGAGAGGTTAAGTTTAAAATCTTTCCTCTTTCCCCATTCTCCTTAACCATCTGATATGCATTTTTAAAATCAGTAATCAGTCCAGTGATTAAAATGCAGGAAAAGCAGAACTGATATTTAAAAATATCTCAAAGGAAAAATAATCACAAAAATCTCACTCAAATAACATGAATAAAACAAACCTTTTGGTTTCTTCATTCATTCATCTTGAAGCATGAAATATATAAAACTAATTCCTGGCAAATTGTCTGTAACTCACTGTCACTGGTCTAGCATTTGATCAAGTCCAGGACTGAAATTACCTATTTAATGTAGTTAATGTACTGATCAGCTGAAATTTTTAAAAACGCAACAAACAAGGGTTTAAAGCTACTTATGATGTTGCAGGCAAAATGAAAGACAGTCTCCATTTGTGGAAAAACAACAAAACATATTTAATTCACACAACGTAAAAACCCCAACACAAAGACATACGGAGATCAATCACACTTTGTTATATAATTGGGCCTAGCTCTGTAACCTTCTTGCCACCAGGGGGAATAAACTTCTAGCAGTTCTTTTCATTGTGGAAATGTGGTGTCCAGCATTCAGTCTGACTTTCCTGTTCTCTGAGCCAGTGGTTCTTTTACAGGTAAGTTCCCTGCTCCATGTGCTCCAAGCCAGTCCCCTGCTCCGATGTGCCATTTTCCATAGGCCATAAACAGGACTATTCCTCCATTGCACTAGATCCTAAGTTTGCAGGAGGTCTTCTCCTCTACTGATCTCTGATGTTCCAAGCTCCTCCACCATCACACTCCATGGGACAAGATGGCTGCAAGCAGCTTGCTCAGTCCAGTGATGCATGCTTGATCTCCCAAAGAAGAAACTCCATGTACAGGAAATAGGAAACTGAAAACACTGGGTTCCCCCCTCACCCAAACATGCTTGTTTGCAGAGGCACTGATTGGTTCAAATGTCAGACTACAACAGTCACCTTTAAACAAGATCCTAAGAAAGTTATGCATCCCCTGAAATGAAAAGACAAATAGAATCTCTGCTATTTATATGAGGTATGCTTAGATTTAAATATATATATATATACTGGGTTTAAAGAATGACAAAGATATTTCAGTGTTACATGATGTAAAAGCATTTTTTAGTGATCTTAACTACACACACAAGAGAGTGCAAAAGCAACTTTGAAAATGCTTTGGCAGACTTCACACGTTAATCACTGCAGAATTGTTTCAAATTAATGAACAGAGTGCAATTGTTTCAATATAAGTGCCTCACTCTGGGGTGTAAGTGAAGTAGAAGTTTAGTGTAGTAGTTTGGAAGACTGATAAATATTTACATGACTCAAGTGAAAGCCCCAAAATGTTACAAAGAGGTAACTTTTGCAAAGAAAAGTTCTGTTTCCCTTGTAATGGGCAGCAGTTAGCCACCTAAACTGAGTCTCTTTCTTTTTCTTCTCTTTCTCTTGCCAGAACAATTGTGATGCTGACTATAATGCCAAATTCATGTATGTTTTTTCTTCTTTTTAAGCCACTAAGATGACTTACTTGCAGTTGACTACATCACTTCCCCTTTTAAAACATATTTTGTTATTCACAGTTGTGCTTTACTTTTTAACATCATACATTTACTTGATTTGTGTACTTTTTAACTCCAGACATCATGCTAAACCCCTTATTTATTCTAAGATGTTCATGAAGAGAATTTCAATGCACCACAGAACAGGTAGAGGTACCTAAACACTCACCACCAAATACACTTCAAAGTATCCTTGTTCATTGTTCCATTCTACATATTCACTAAGTATCAAATCAGAAAACATACAAAAGCTTTGAATTTTCTATGAGGAAAAGAATATACACAGTTTAATATTGTACCGTACTAGTCTTAGGGGCACTTGTTTGGATATTTATACTAGAGGACATAGCAAACTGCACAATCTGAATAGTGTCTTGGAACTTTACATTTAGTACTACTTCAGTGCAGAATTTATTCAAAATTACTTGAAAATTGCTGTCAGTTAGCAGTATAGAATCCCCAAGAAAAAAAAAAAGAGAAAAAATATCCCACTAAAGTTTTGAGAAGGTTTGAATATCAAGTAACAGACTGGGCTGCTGTCTTCATACTTCTGTTGCGTTTTTAAGTAGACTACCTTGTGTTCTTTTCTTTCCTTTCCAAACCCAGTATTTAAAAGTCCCATATGGCAATAGATATTGCTGGAATAAAATCCATACTTTTCTGGAATCAATTTGATCTGAGTCAACTTTCTATATTTTAAAAAGGCAGCTGAAACATTTTGCCGCCTTCTCGACATTTTCTTTTGACCTGGTCCTTATGCCCTCTCCATTTTTCTTTCATCTGCACCCTTCCATATAGGTGTTTATCTAAGACACAGAACTTTATTTTCAATCCTGTATAGATGTAGAAGGGCAGGAAGGCAGGGGACAGTGTAAGAGGAGTTCTGTCCAGTGCCTTAGGTAACAGACAGGAGGATTGAATATGATGAATTCTGTATGTGATAACACTAGACCGGACACATTAGGCATGTGCTCTTCATTCATGCGTCAAGGATGGGAAAGAGTGTGAATAGAAAAAAAAGAAATCTTAATTGAAACCTGTTGATGTCAGAAGCATTATTTAACCTTTTAAGAACCAAGCTGTTGTTTAAACTTACTTTTGTCTTGTGATCTGGACTGATGACTCTGGCTTTTACTGGCAGTCACTTATCACAGGAGTTAACTCATGTTCAAGGTCAATAAAAAATCTGCACCGTGGTACTGCTGGGGTATAATCCAAAAACGTGCTTGTTTTACTTCATATCCTACTTAGCAGAGACTCTACTGCACTTGACTGACAGCTCTTTTCAACCATCAGAGATTTTGTGTCAATAGGTCAATACATTTAATATCCTGGGGATATCCCCTTCAGATTGCTGATCTGCACCTTACAACAGCCAAAGGCCTGACCTTCAATCATTTGCAGATTTAAACTGAACCAATTGGATGTCAAACTAGGACTTTGGGAGCCTAATCAGTACAAGATGCATAGTGTGGTAGTACAGCCGTGATCTGAACTGGGCAGATGCTAAGATCACCAGAACCTTTTCCTTCTGTAATAAAACTACAGAGGAAATAAATCATATATTCTTGGACTGTCTTTGCTGGGAAAAGGTGTTTGCAAATCTGAAGTAGTATTCACAGATGTTCAAAAGCTACATAAAATTGTAAAATTAATTGTTAGTGGAAACTACTTGTGTCTCAATATTATTTTGTAGTAGTTTTGATTGATATTGCACATATGCCGTGTGTATACTCTTTTTGTACCTGGTGTCACACCAAAAGTAGATGTGACATTGTTAGTGACTAATGAACCACTGAAATTTTTATCAGATATTTAAATTTTCTGAACCTACCCATAGTTATTTCAAAATATTTAAAAGAAAATCTCCACATTTCTTGAGAAATCTTTAGTCAAGTCAGACTTCTACTGTATTCAAATTCGTTTCTTTCCTTCTAAGGTGGCTTTTGTTTTTATGGTTTCTTATTGTAAGCAACTGATGGTGTTTCTAAGGTCCAAAGACATTGCATTTTCACTTTTAAGAACATAGGAAAACCAGAGAAGGCATACCCCAAACAGGACTGTACTGAGAAGGATACATCTTTGTAAGCTAAAATGCATTATTTAGTGCATAGACAGTACACATGGGATAGACACATTACCAGTGCCCCAGTAAAGCTTCGGATTCAACTTGAACCCCATTAGATACAGATAACACAATCATGAGTCAGGAAGCCATAATTTTCATGAGTTGTAGATCTCATTGTTTTCTTCCCAGTCCAAAAGAAGGTCTTGTGCAGGGTCACCAGAAGCTCAAGGATGTGTCACTGACAGCTTGAGGGGATTTGGAGTTGTTAGCACGAGTAGCACTGTCACAGGAGGATGTTTTTACTCTGTTCCCAATGGATCTCTAGAGCTTCCATACACTAATTAATGATGGAGGCTGCTGTTGTGGGAAAATAATATAAAGGCCCAGATTTTCTGCTGCAGGCAAGGAGCAAGGAGTGCTAATTGGGAGGGAGGTGTGAGTAAAGATGCCACCTTGCACTGACTGATCATTAGCCAGCTTTTGTCCCTTGCCATGAGTTAGAGCCATCTAAGGGTGACTGTAAATTATGTGGACTGCTAGTGGCACCAAAGGACCATTATGTTAGCTAGACCTTGCTGGTGTGTGAGACATGCTTGCTCGAGGTTATATATTATGTGCCAGGAAGCAGAAGTGGAGAACATCATACTTTGATTTTGAGAATGGGCTATTGACAATTTTGGACAAGAGGGCAAAACATAAGGTCAAAATCTCAGGCTTTTATTAGGATTTCTGCAGGCTTAAGTGTTCAAAATGTTCAGATGTGTAGAAAAAAAATATAGGAACAATGTGAGGAAGTCAAGGATGACGTGCAGAGGGAAAAGGCAAGAAAGGAACAAATTACCTGCTCTATGTATAAAAAAACCCCAAAGACCAGACAAAGAGTTGGAAGTCTTAATCTGAGAAAGGTTTATGAGATCTCGCAGAAATGTGAGCTGTCCTGTCAGCTTTGCAATCAATACTTTTCTGATCATATTCTGTCACAGAGCATCAGTGCAGAGACAGAGTCGCTTCTGTTCCCACACGTTATGGTACTTTGGCACTAGGCCATTTTGTGCATACATACCAAGATGCTTTTATAAAACCATTTAAAAACCAGCACTAATTAGATATTTAGACGACCAGAAATCCTGGAGGTTAAAATATCAGTGAAGCAGTTATGACCACAAGTGTATGTCTCATAAGTCCATAAAGGGTTTTCTTCACTGGTAACAGCAAATGTTATGAACCCTACATTTATCTTATGCTAGAACAGTTCAGACCATTAACTGTTTCTATATGTGTGCTTCTATTCAGAACATTTGTTCTCATTTATTATCTTTTTTTGCAATAGCATTTAAAAGCCCCACCATCATACCTGTTGCTGCACACACAAAAATGCAGTCCACTTTAAATTATTTGCACTCTCTTATAACCTTTTAGTTTACTAACACATTCAAAGGCTTATTTTAAGATAGCAGTAAACACTATCTATGATGTAGCAGAGAATGAATGTGGGCATGATGTGAAAATATTTTTATTTAAAATTCAGTTGTTTATTTTCATGTAACAGTTTCTGTGTCTTGCAAACTTCAAAGTATCCTGGGCAAAACTGGTCAAAAAAGATCACTAAGGAGGAAAGCCTACTATGGAATGAATATCTTGAAGAAGGTGAAGATGAAAGAAACATTCAAAGAAGAGGAACTGAAGGGGTAATCAGTTAAGAGACCACAGAATGATTTAAAACCAAAGTGGGGACAGCTTCTTGTACTTCATGGGGTGCTAGAGAAAAGATTTTTTTTAAAAAAGGATTAGATAAAGTCATGAGAGACAAACAAAAATTACTGTACTGACAACCTGATGTCAGTGCCTCAAAGGAAACTGTAAATTGACAAATGCTGGAAGGGCAGGTGCATTTATGGAGCAACCATTCTATTACATTTCTTCCCTGAATATCTGATACAATTAATAGTCAAAGGCAGGATAATTTGACCTTTGGTCTAATCCAGTTTAGCAGCTCTTAACAATTGTTATGCTGAGTCCTATGTATAGTTATGGCTGACAACCCATGTGAGTAATACTAATAAGGATTGGGGTTTCTTTTAACTCTTCATACTGGACATTAGAGATATTAGATATTAGAGGCTCTAGTCCAAAGCTGAAGAGTGTTCTGAAAATAGATGTTCTAACTCTTAATTATAACGATGGGGTACAGCAAATACACCTGAAACACAAAATGAAGTTGCAGTCATGGTGTTGTGCAAACCATCCTCCTCTCCTCATTTAAACTGTCCATATCCACCCCAACCTTCTCTAACCCAGAGTGAATGTGACTTCCTTCTGGAACGTGAAGAACAATCCAGAAAATTGGACAAAGTCTTCCCTTGCAGCAATATTTGGCCACCTTCTGTATTAGAACCATCTTACACCTTTGTATAGAATTTACAGGGCCAAGGATGGTGGTAGTTCTGCTTTCAGATTGTTTGCAACATTATACTTGTACATTATTGATTAAATAATGCTTTGGTTTCAGAAGGTGATGAAAACAGAGGTTGCTTTTCCAGCTGAGTTCAGAGTAGAGCTGAGAGGTGAGCATATTTCTGTTGTGTCCTGATTTACCCCTTTGTTGTTTGATATCCTTTGTAGTCTATTTCCCAAATAAATTAAAGCTCCCCTAAACAGCTGCAGAAGGTGTCACAATCACTGAGAAGAAGTATAATATAAATTTACGTACCTGCCCTCGGTTAAAATGAAGGTCTGGGTCAGTGCCTGCAATCCAAGCACAGTAACCAGATCTCACCGAGAATTCAAGCAACTTTGCAAAAAGAAAATAATTTATTGAACCCATCACCAATAATAAAAGGAAAAAAAACCCAAATAAATACAAGAACAAAACCAAAAAGTAAAATGGAGACCGTATCATAATGCCTTTACAGACACTGAAAGGTGAGACAGCTAACACATCAGGTTTTGGCTTCAGAGAAGAGCCCTGGATAAAGAGAATATACACTATAATCAGAGGGGGAATTCACCCATCCCCTCCATCCACATTGTGATGCTTGTGAAAAAGTTCCTTTTCTGATCCTCTTGCAGACACCAGCTTCCTCAGGCTTGCTTCTAGCGCCTCTTGTCTCAGGAATTCTTAGCAATGTGACCACAGCCAGCAGCATGTCAGATATAGGAACAGACAGAACCCTAGTCTCTTTCTGCTTGCCAGAGGTTTAAGAGATCAGTATTTTAGGATCTCCCTCTCTATCAAAAGCTTCTCTCAGTCTCTCAGTGGCCGAGCATACAGCATCTGCTGTCAGGCCCAAGTAGGGACAGAGGACCATGGCACTAGTCACATGGGACCATTCCTATTGTGGTAAATAGGCCTACTCACAGGTGGTTAAACCTCCAAGGGAGGGAAAGGGTTAGGAGCTCACCACTTTCTCTTCATCTTCAAAACTATCAGGCTGCAGGAACGGCATGTGGGCAGTGGCTCCTTGCTTTGGCCTGCTGCCAGGAATCAGGCCAGGGCAGAGCTACAACTACAGTGCAAGGGCTCTGCTCTTTTTGTGTTCCAGGGAAAGGGGAGCTGTGGCTTTCCCCCACCCTCTGTGGTGGCAGAGCCACAGCGGCTGGGCCTTGCCCCCTGCTCCCCTCAATACAGGAGACAGGAGAAGAAGGGGAGAAGTCAGGAAGTACGCTCCCTATTACAGACTTTGTCCACCAATCACCTGTAGGATCAAGACACTAACCCAGGGGTCTTATGTGAGAGCTCACTCTAGCTTCAAAATAAAATGCTCTTTTGGCATAAAAGCACAAAATCAAACTCTTAAAAATTTGGCAATTTTCAAACTACAACACAGGGTAAAATTATTGATGATCCAGTCTTTCAGTCTTTTAACTTATAAACTAGTAAGTTTATATGGATACAAACAGATGGAGATGTATATGCAAACACAGAAATATCAGTGGAGAGAAAATTACATAATTATGAGAATAACAGAAAGTAAGACAATGGGATTATACTGTTGTACCTACAGTGGTGTTTGATTCAGAGACTCCTTGTCTCGTAAGACATATATAGTCAAGTTATCCTATTTTTCTTCCCTGGATTTTGTAATCCTCTTTCAGCTTGCTACCTTGTTTTCCTTAGCTGCAGGGTATATTATAAAATGAGCATGCATCCATCTGTAAATTGCACTTAAGCTGATATGTGCACTGTGTGTACATATACATAATATTTTTAGATACTATATAAATGTGGTACACATATAGGCATATATATATGCACATACAAATTAATACTTTGATGTATTTAGCATTTTCAGCTAATTATACCTTGCAGTCTCATGTTAATTCCCATTTGCAACATTTGGCACTATTCCTCCTAATTCATTTATATTAATGAGGGGAGGATCCTCTGAGCAATAATCAGTTAAAAATCATGACTAGCTTTGTTAATAAATACCAGATTGGTACATGATACTGTGTTGGCTTGTCCTTAATTAGGAAGCACTGGAAAGAGTACCAAGAGGGAAATACTCATAAATTTTTCTTTTAAGGTCTAACTGTTCTCTTTCTGGCATCTTTGAAACAGAGATAAAAATGGTAACTTTGAAATTTTTTAATGTTTCTGCACGTTAAACAACTTATATTTAATTAAGATATACATTTGATATAGTTTTTCCAGCCAAGTCCATGAAGAAAAAGAAAAATCAAGAGAAACATAAGAAACATAGCTAAGTATTAGGTAATTGAGATATTTAAATATTAGAAAATTAGAAGTTTTGTGAAGCATTTGGGGAGGCTGGATAGCTCAAGGAACTAGCAAAGAAGTAATGAAGACTTCAGTTCTAGGTGATTGATTGTAATGTCATGTAGGTAGGATAGAAAGTCATTCCTAAAAGCACTGTGTGCAGCAGTGGCCAAGTCCTGCTTTCATAATCCAGGCCTTACACTCAGCCAGGAGTGCAGATGGAATGGGCATCAAAACAGAACAAGAAGATATTAGAAAGGACAGGCATGCAGTATCTTCCAGGACAGGGCTGCTAGAGATGATATGTCAATATAAGCCTGTTTTGTGTTGGTAAGATGGGTTTGATGGCAACCTAAAATGAAACCATATAAATATTGCTTATCCACTCATCTGAAGCTTTTTCATTTGTAGCATAACCTTGCAGCTCTTCTTTCTATCCATTTGCTCATATCTGTGCTTTAAGAAGTCTTTGCACTATGACTTTTATGAAGGTGAGGAATATGGGGGGGTTAGGTGTAAATAGGAACTTAACACAGCACTTAGTCTAGATAGGCACATCTCATCTGGAAGGCAGAAGAGCAGCCTAAGCCAGTGCAGTCCATTTGTGAACTTGTGCCTCTGTTTTTCCCTCCTGGGAAAACTGTTTATCCTGGAATTAGCTTGGGGCAAAAGTTTCTTTTTATAGTGTATGCATACAGGTCCTGGCACAGTGAACTAGACCTTCTGTTTGGACCTCAAATAATTGCTAAAGAGGAAAAACTCCTTCAGTGACAAGAAAATGAAAAAAATCAAGGGACAACATCTGGGAATGGGCACCATGGGAGGGATGGTTGGGACCCATATGAGTGCAAGGAATGGTTTCTGGGACAAACATGGGGCAAGTCCACTGGGAAGAGTGGGTTAGTGACATTGACTTCTGGTGTAGATGTGGCTAAAGAGATGGACTAAGCCCTTGGTTGGTGGCAGAGGATGGCAGGCCTGGAACAAGCAAAGAACTGTCATGGCAAGGAAGAACAGACATACAGTGAAAGTGGATCTGTTTTGAGAAACTGTTTTTTAGACATTTCGCTGTATCAAGGTTTCTCCAAATATGTATTAGCCCCATCACACCTCCTTTTATGTGTTTACTGCTACCTAACACCTGGTCTCTTTACTCACCATCTCTTTTCTCTTTCAGGACTTCTTATCTCCTGAATCAATAGTTTAGAAAATCTGCTCTGTTTAGGATCACAGAGGCCTGAGGAGAGTATTGTTTTGTATTCTTATCTAACCAAGCCTGATCTCCTACTGGTCTGAGGCACAAGGTCAGTTTTCCCTTGAGTAGTGCAGGGAGGGAATTGCCAAGGGAGAAGAGGAATTGCTGGGGCTGGGCAGTGCAGAGCACATGGTCCATTGAGCACTTCCCACTCTAATTATCCTGACACCTGTTTCATCAGTAATGCTTATGACTAAAGAAATAAACATTACTAAAGTTCTAACTCTGTTTAGGAATCCTCAGAAGTATTTTTCAGTCTTTGCCAAATAAGTGTGAGAAAATAAATAACAACTGGAAAATTAATTAATTCTTACTATCTTTTAATTGTTTGTAACAAAGTATTTCTAAAATAAAAGAAAACCTGTTTTTAAAAAAATCACTTGACAGCATCCTTTTAAATTTACCAGTGACAGAATGATTGCAAAAGTGTATATGAAACAGCTGCTTTCAGATGCTGGTAAGCGGATGTTGAAAAGAGATTTAATCCTAACTGTTTATGCCTGCTTTTGATGATAGTGCAGTTGAGTATTGTGTTATTTAATAATGCATTCAAGCACCTGTTTAGAGAAGGTGTATTCCACTATGGTCCAAAATGAAAACAACCCCCATTACTTGTTAGGGTTTCATTCATAATTCTTGTATCATGCTCTGATTAGAGTTTACATTGAACCTCAGATGAGCATTACCTAAGGCACATTGAGTGAAATGCAATGTATAAACTAGGCACAAACCACAGAGCTACCTTTAACTTGCACAAAAGAGCAAGTAGAAATTGATTAAAATATGCATTCTACTAATATAATAGCTGGTCTCAGTATAAAAATTAATTAATGCTAATAGAGCACAATCAAAACTGCTTTTAGATATCTTCTTAGAACATTAACTAAAATGTTCATCTTTCTAATGTATTTGACTGAACCTCTGAGACTAAAAGCTTTGCTTCCTCCATGCAAATGTGAAAAAAACCCACAACCTGAATTTTCAAGTGGTTATTTTATAGCAACATCCCCCAGTCATTTGCTTTTGGATTTCTTGTTAACCTGAGACTGGTCCCAGGCCATGTGAGAGGTTGTACTGTTAGCTACAACAGATTAAGGTGGCAGCCCTGGGAATCGAGGCCAATAACATATGCAGATTGAGCCACAGAACAGAGAAGGAGATAACTAAATGAAAAAAGGGGAAGGGTATTGTGTTTAAAGAGGCAGCTCAGCGATATTCCAGGCTTTTGGCTCACAGTTATTCTGAGCACAAGGTACAAATATTTAGAGGGGAAAAAAAAAAAAAGCCAAGGCACTCTCTTCCTCAGAGTCCTCATTTGTTTGGTTAGGTTTTACATTCAGACCACACATTTCACTTTATTGATATGGACTTTTCTTAGTTGCTTTTATTTCCAAAATGTAAAACTTTAAAAGCCATTGCTGTGGGCACAAGAATCTAATCCTCTGTCTCCCACAGGATCTTGTAAGAGGTGCCTTAAACTAGCCTTGGACTTTGAACTTCCAAGGCAAGAATTACCATTGGATAGAGTCGAATCTGTCAGTAACATTGGTACATATCTCCAAGAAAAACCTTTAGTCTGGGCTATGAGTTCTTTAATAATAGAAGTAGGTTTGATAAGTACACACATACATATAAATTTCTCATTATTCACAAGTAGTGAGTAATTTGTGCCCTCTCCTTCCTATTACATCTGACTTTTCCACTCCATTTGTTTCTGTTTCTCAGAATATACCTCAAACCTATACCTTCAGGTCCCTCNCTCCAACAAGAATTTCAGAAACCTGAGACCTTGACCTACATGGTTTTTCAGTCTTTGCACCCATGATATATTTTCTACTTATTCTTAGCCATGTATGGTGATGCAACTTGATGAAATAATTTAAAAAACCCAATCTTCCTTTGAATGCTACAAACATAAGCAAACTCCCTACTTTGTTAGTTACTCAGCAGTTCTGGAAAGCATGGACATTGGGTTGTTTCCACCTCCTTGCTGCTTGTTATCTACCTCTTGCAGAAGAAAGGACCACAACTCATTTCTCCTGTCCTTCTTCACAGTTCTGTAGAAGTAGTTTTGGTTAAGTTCCTCATTTTCCTGAGGTAACTCAGAGAAGTTCATTCAGAACAAACCACCACCTACCTTCAACATACACTCTCTGCTTGTGTACTAGCATGGTCAGCTTCGCAGCCATCTTCTCATCTTTGCTTTGAGTACATCTTTCACTGCTCTGTACTTCTGTTACAGGTGTGGTGTAGTGCCTTTTGTTCTCTTCTAGAGTTACAGAGACCTGAGCCATCTCAGCCATGAATATCTGTCTCTGCTGTCAGAGATCCAAAGTGATGTTCCTTCATGGGAAGATATTCTCAAGATATTTTCCCCGATTCTGCACTTTTTTCCTGTCCTTATACTTTTTAATAACCAAAACATTATCATGCAGAAATATTTCATCATAAGCCAGATGAGAACTACTAACTCTTTTTTTAAAAATACTGCATTTGTTTTAAGTTTTAAAGACAATTTATCAGCGCAAAATCTGAACAGATGACTTAGGCAGACATTATTAATGGATACATTAAACAATTAAAATCAAACCTTTAATGTAATTGAACAAAATGTTCATCCATCCTGCCAAATGGAGTGCATAGTTATAGGTTTTGAGAGGACAGATGGATGTGTGGTAAGGCATCTAAGCTCGTGGGTAGCTAGACATATCAGAAATCTACCTAGAAAGACATGAATAACCTGTGGGGTACTCAAGGATAAATGATCCTAAAAGGTAGACAGATTTCTTTAAGAAGTATTTAATGCCACACCTTAGAGAATTTGATAATCATTACAGAGTTATCTCAAAGAATAAAATACAATCCATGGTTAGGTATGTAATTTTCCAAGGAAGATGTTTGAATTGTTATCCCTGGATGCATTTAAAAGTTGTGTAGATTCGGAGCTTAAGGACTTCGTTTAGCATGAGCTTGATAGAATTAGCCTAATGGTTGGACTCACTGATCTTACAGGTCTTTTCTAATCTCAATAATTTTATGGTTTTGTCTGGGCAAATTTTCAGTAGTCTTGTGAAAAGTTCCTTCTTTTTTACTATTTCAAAGGAGACAGAGATAAAGGTGAAAGCGATGAATACCACTAAAAGATTGGTGAAAGCACATTGTGAAGGGAGTTAGCAGCAAGTTTTCTGGCTTTGGCTTGTATTTATTTTATAGCTGGCAAGAGCCTCACTAGCAAGTCCAACTACATTAAGCAAGATTCCTAGTATGTACTCCAACATAAAAAAACCCTCACTGCTTTGAAAAAGTGTTTGCCACAATACCGGACCAGTGGAGCAAACATTTGACATAGGAAATTATTGTACAATATGGATTTATTTGAAAGTTTTCCTTGGTCATATCACAGTAAATTACATAAAATGCAATTAAGAGTGGATATACTGGGAAAACTCGTAGATTCATCAAATCTAATCCACTGTCTTTCAAAAACTTGTAATGAAAGCATAAAGAAAGAGTTTCAGAAGACAGCAAATACAGATGCTTCTCCAAGATAATCTCCCAGTTCCTGGGATATCTCCAGGGGTATTCTGAGCTGATATCTTGTGAGTGGCTTTTCTTGTTTCCAACTGTCCTCTGAAACTATTTATTTCTGTAGCATCCAGAGGATATTCTGGTGAGGAGTCCAACAGGTACATCAAAAGACACTTCCCTTGGTTTGTTTTAAATCTCATACTTTATATTTCACTTCAGCCTGGCAATTCAAATTACTTCATCATCTTCTTTAAAATTATAATAGCTAGTATAAGACCTATCATTAGTTATCTTTAATTTACAGTTTTTGCCTTTGTATAGACTTGCATTTTATTTTACTTGCCATTTCACCGCTTAGCTACTCAGCACTGTATTTTTCTCATCTAAACTTAACTCTCTGAAAACCAGATACCTAGTCTAAACTAGATCTTCCGTGTGACAGGCATGTGTGAGAAACAGAATGCATCATTGGCTGGAAACACCTTTGCTGTATTCTTTTCTAATAGCATCTCTAGTAATTAATTTCTTTGTAAGTCTGTCAATTCATGCATGTGTGTCAGTATTTCCAATCAGTTTGCTCAGTTGAGAAATTTGACTTACTGTTCTATATCTTCCCAGATCTCCCTCCCCACTCCTAAATGCTTTAAAAAAATTGTATCATATTTCCCACCTCCATTCCTTTGGTACTGAGGCCAATTTAAGTATACCACAGTGAATAGTTTGGCAATTTCATATTTGAGTTCCTTTGGAGGTCTTGCATGAATACCATCTGGTCCTGATGATTTGTCACTATACATTTTATCGACTTGTTCTTAAACCTCTTCTACTGACACATCAATTTAAGACAGTTCCTCAGATTTGTCCTCCCATAAAGAATAGCTACAGTGTGGAAACCTGCCTAACCTCCTCTGCAGTGAACACTGATGCAAAGAATTCATTTAGCTTTTCTGACATGGCCTTATCTTCCTTCAGTGTTCTTCTTACACCTAGGCCTGATTTACTCCCTGGCAGGTTTCCTGCTTTTGATGTATTTGGAAAAATAAATAAATAAATAATTGCTATGCCTTTAGCAATTTATTCTTCAACATTTTTTATCTCCTGCATTATTTTGGTTTTGTGATTAAGCTAGGACTCTTTATATTTTTTCCATTTCATTCTCCCAGAAAACATCGTGTGACACACAACAAATAAAGGAAGCAAACAAGTAGGTTATTTGTGACAGGGTAAGAGAGATGAAGTAACAAAAATACAAGATTGTTAACTATTCTTAGACAATCAAGAACACCACCAAATATTATTGCTTGTCTGCTCTCCTCCAAATATTGTGAAACAGTGAGTCCTACTAAAGAGTTAGAATCATTACTATCTAGTATTTCACAAGATTGCTAAGGATCTTGGAAAAAACAAATTTCTGATTTAAATATTTTAATCAGACTTGAGAAAAGATGTCTTGTATTTCTGATATCCACTATTTCAAAGGGCAAACTTTTTTTTTTGTTTCATTGTAACAGAAAGGGAAGAGATTCCGGACCAGCAACGGACTCGTACTAGTAGCAAAATTTTATTGGTTGACTTCAAATGTTTTTATCCAGCTTTCAGCTCAGATTTGCAGTTTCATTCATTCTCTTTCACTTCATTGTCAGCCTTGATTTTCAAGAAGGCTTTATTAATGTCAGCATACTTTTGTCTTCTTTCTCTGACTATTTTCTCTGGAAAAAGAAAACAGCTGAGTGTAAGTGAAACTTTCTACTCTGTCCCTGTATTCCATCAGTTGAGCCAGAACATACATAAGGGGAAGGACTTTGTCACATAATGCTGGTGTATGTTTATTAATATAGAGAAATAAAGGCCACAGAAATAGTGCAAAAAAGAGATATAAAAGGGAAATGAAGATAAAAGCTAACCATGAGATAAAGCTAACCATGTACTCCCTGATAGAGCTGGTTTGCAGCAAATATTTAGAAGTAGGCTAGAAATTTGGAAGAGGAGGAGAGAAGAGGGAAAAAAGTATGTAAAAATAGATGTTTCCCAGCAATTATGAATCCAGGACAAAAGCTCAAGAAAAAACAGTAGGGCACACAGATCAATATTTCCATTTTCCCTTTACTCAGTGCAGGAAAAAACACAATCCCAAACTTGACCCATAAACCTGTAAAGGGTGGTGACATCAACAGCACCAGCTATGGAGCAATGCAGAAAGAAAATTATTTGAGAAGTTTCTAAAGGCAAATTGTTTCCTTCACATGGTTTATCCTCTGTGAAGCTACCTTCCATCCAGTGGACAGAGGTTTTTTTATCTTCAAAGTTTTGCATAAGACATCAAGAAGCTTAAATTTGCATCATATCTTTAGCTTGATATTTACTGCATTAGCATTTCTGATGAGAAAAGATATTTCTGCTTTCTCTTTGCACCTGGGAAAGAGCAATCAACAAGGCAGTTGTTATGGTGCACTATGAACTCAGGAGAATCAGAAGTGGCTAGTTTTTCACTGGTTATTTCTGCAGCAGAGCATTTAATGGCCGGAATTTGTGGTTGCATTTATCTTGTTGGTTTAAAACTTGAAAAATAAATAAATCTTGGGTGTTTGTTTCTGCTTTACCAGTCTAGTGGTAAATAACAACCACAGAAGACTTACAATAACTATACTAATGAAAACTACTTGACTTTCATGCTTACTTTAATTGATTTTAATGGGACTAATTATGCCAAGGAGGTTTTCTCACTTGTGGAATAGTTTTCAGGATTAGACTTCTGGGTAATAACAAGTTGAAAAATCCCATTTTGGACATACACCTGAGGCAAGGCTAAGTAACACAATTAAGGGTGTCATTCTTGTTAACTGACTAGTGCAGAAGTGTTTTTTGTGCATAGTAAAATTTTACTCTGTATGGGCATGAAAACAGCATTAACATCAGTTCTTTGCTGCTGATGAGACTGTCTTTCTAAACTCATAGAAAGTGGTTGCTGCTTTTTTTTTAAGGAATTTTCAATTTCAATGCAGTTACAGGTAGATCTAAGCCAGTTGCTCTCTGAGATGGCTATCTACATTTAGCCCATATCTGGGGATAGTCTATAGCAGAAGCTCTGTCACCTGATGTCCCCTCCTCAGTCAAGAAAGGTGATTGGGAAAAGGAGACCCATGGGTTGAAATGAAAATAGATTTAATGAAAGAGCCCAACTAATACCAATGTCAATATAAAGTATACAAGGACGGTACTCCAAATGTATGGTGGTGTCAAGAAATGGAGAAGCAGTCCTCAGAAGAAAGAAAAGGAACAGGGTTAGGATAAGACCAAGAAGGAATCCCCACTCTACTCACCAAGTATGATATTTATGGCTTTGGATGCACCTGCAGCCAACTTGGGCCTGATGCCCTGTGTGACTCAAAACTGCTAATGGCCTGCAGACCATGACTGGCCTCTGGATCTGTCCCAGAAAAACCAGGACAGCAACAAAAAAAAGTGTTTGACATAGACTATCCTAGGAGGACACAATTTGGTACAAATGTTGCTTCTTTCAAAGAGATCTATGAGAATATAAATGACAGCAAAACACACTTTTTACTTAGCAGTGTTCTCCCATTTTTGCTTTGGTGAGAGGTGCTAGTTAAGAACACACCAGCTTATATGACCTGGTATGGCAATACAGCTGTGCAGAACTCTCCATCCAGAAGTCATCAGGATCTTAAAAAGTACTAATCTGGTTATTAGCATTTTTTCATATTAAGAAAAACAAAAGGAGGCAAATCAGTAATAATTTTCCTCATGCATTGCTTTTAAATTATAAAATTTTATGTTCGGATATCTGAAGTACATGTAGATGCTTTTCTTCTTACTTAGAACGGAGACAGTCTTTCACATGGCTAAACAGACCTTTTTCAATTTAGTGCTTGGACTGCATTTAAAGATTTAAACACTGGATTTCCTATCAACAGACTTTTGTCTTTATTAATTTATTTTGCTTGAGAATGTAATTTGATGGAAAAGTAGAGAAAGCATATATAGGTATATAGTTGCTCTTGGCCCTGTATTGTCCAAGGTTCTAGAGAATATCTTTCTTTTGATTTTGCTGCCTATGATTCCATATAAAATAGAATGGTACTAGTGCTGCAGTGTGCAACATCATCAGTGGGTCTCCAGTTTTAACAAAACTTCCGGACTCTGTACCATACTGTATTTTGCTTTGATTCTTCAGAATTCTTGTTTATCTACTTTGTGTTGGTATTTAACAACAATATAATAAATACCTCAGGTACTGCTTGTCAACAATGAAAGGTAATGTTAACTGGACTGTTTAATATGATCACTTTTTCTGTACTAAAGTTTTTTAATTTGATTGTTGCAAACTAGACAACGCTCAGTAGGCACAGCAACATCTGGATAACTTCCTGAGAAGGAATGAATAAATTGCACTTTGTCAGTAGGTAATGGTGGTAGTGACAGAGAGATCAGTAAGTCATGTCTGGTCTGGACAGTGATGATCTCATTACAGAGGAGTATATGCAAGCACTATCTAACAGAAGAAAATAATAGCAGCACTGTCTTTTCAGAAAGTTATCGTACTTGATTTATTGGCTTGCATTCAGGACGTGCTATTAATCTGCCCTCGTCTGTGAGGCCAACTTACTGTAATGGGGGCCACCAGCAGGCTAAGAAGGGAAGAAATTTAAAAGTTTGGGAGAAATGCATGTCAAAGTCTGTTTAAGACAATACGAAAAACTGCTCATGTACATACAAATAATTGAGAATTCTTTTTCAGCTTTATTTACCTGAGAATGAATTTCAGTTTGAAGAGGCCTTTATGTCGTTTCAGGCAAAGCACCTAAGATACAAGCAATTTTCAACAAGAGTACTACACATTTGTCTTTATAACAATTTGTATGTAACAGCTTTTATGCAAATGACACTAAAGTGGCACCTTTTTTCTAAATTGGACATTTTTATGGTTATAATTTTCATCTGTAATAACAGCAAAAAAATGGCTGTCCCGGTGGAGTTGATCATTTCATCTCTAGTACTGTTTTGTGAAGTTGGAATGACAAGTTTCTTTCATTTGCACAAAGAAAAATTATTTTTTGTCACTCCTGTCGTACTTTGTTGAGGCAGATACACTTGGAAGCTGCATCAGTCCCCTGACACCAACCTCTTCTGTGCCAGCAAGAATGGTATCATAAAGTCACAATACAACTTAAAGGGACTAAAAAATATTGCATTGTCTCTGCTTCTGCTCTTTGAAGGACAGAAATTACTTTGTCAGTTTAAGCAGTTTCTGCTTTGGTTTGGACTTTGACATTGACTTCCACTTGTTCTCCAGATGTCAAACAGGTGACTTGTACAGACCATAGTCTTGGATTTCATTAATCACAATACAAGAGAATGTATGTGTTTCGTGCAAATGTCCCAAGGCATTAGTATAATAAACCAAATGAAATAGGCAGGTTGTTGTTGCTTAATTGACTATGCAGTTCTGCAACAGCAATGTGAGAAATTCTGCGTCTTTAACAATGATTAAACTCTATCTCAGCTACCAATTAATTAGTGATCTGTGACCAAGGAACTTTGTGATGCATGATTTTACCCCTGTGAAATGATAAATTGGTAGATTTTAACTGAGGTATACAATAAGGTTAACAAAGCCAAAGTTGAAATCTGATATTTCATCTTGTAAAATAGAATATCATAAAAAATAATGAACTGTACTAGTTAGTAAAAACCTCACAAATGTTTATTTTAACGCTAAAAACCTTTGTCTGTCTCTCTCTTTAAACTAAGTACATAATATCTCTGTACTATCTATATGTAAACTAGTCAAACTTGAAGTGTTTTTTAGACACTTCCGTTAGTGTAGATTGTTATTGTATTTATTTGTATTTATTGTATATTGTTAATGTATTTGTTTATACATTACCAGCAGTAATGGGCTCTGCACGTTGGCTTAGTTAAATAGCTTAGAAAATCACATATGTACTGGAGTTCAGTGCTTTTTCAAGAGAAAATGTCTATCTGGCTCAGACCATGTTCTTCATTATGAAAAAGCCTAGAGCCACAAAGAAACAAACTCATGGTTCAGCTGCACCTTGAGACCCCCAAACTCGGGTTATACACATCCTGCTGCTATCCCAAGGAAAGACTGTGTAGGATAGAGGATAAAAAAATGCTTACTTTCTTTGTTTTGAGCAAAAACAAAACAGTGTTCTTGGTTGTATTCCACCCATTAGATAACACTGCTACATTTTGAGGAACAGAGCTGTTTCTCTTCAATGTGGATTAAAGGCAGGGGAGATATTCTCACAGCCAGGAGATGCTTGAATCTTTCTTCTCAGAGATAAAACTTTAGAGCCTGAGTTTTTATTTTGCCTTTTTTGTGTTTGGACATCTAGCATGGATAACTTCCTCTGCTTTCATTGCAGGAGGTAGTTATCTTTGAAACAAATGTTAAGTAGTTTGTGATTCATGTCACGATACTTGGAAACATCATAGAGCTAACGCTTATAGCATTAATGAGCTGAAAGTTCAAGTTTAGCACTTCTCAGGCTATAAACATTCTAAAAAACTGAAATGGTTTGCGTTGCAAGCATAAGGTGTTCTCTATTGACTGAACAATTTCTCTCTTTGAAGTTCCTATGTTTTACACTGTACATTCTATTTCAGCTCTAAAGTTTCTATACATACAACACATTTACATAATTGCTGAACAGTCAGAATCAAGAGTGACTGAAGACATCTTAGAATTCCAGCCAGGAGGAGTTGTTTATGTTAATATTAGAATATTAAACCTGAAATTTTGCTTCTGAATCCTCATAACAAAGCTTTCCAGTATTGTTAACATTCCTATAGACACACACTGGCAACGTCTATCCTCTTATCACAGAAGAAAACAAAACACTGTTGACACAGATGAATAGGTGAAGTGTTTTGTATGTTTGGGGCAATCAGAGAAGTTATGTACTGTTTTTAATAATTTTGATTATTTCAATAATGTCTCAGTACAACATATAATTTATAAATATCTGCTTATAATGAAGGAGTTTACATTTGAGAAGCACAAATGTCTTTTTCTTAGTATAATATTAATTAATAAATACTGTGTGCATTTAACTGTGCCCTTCATCTGAAGACCTCAAAGTAACCTTAGATTTTGCATGTGGACAAACTGAGGCAGATAACTACTATGCTGCATTTTCAAGGTCACTCTATATGTTCCTGGTGGAGCTAGCAAAGAAAACCCTTGTGCATTGACTACAAATCCTGAAATCAACCCCCTTGGCCAATTACACTGCATGAGTAACTCTATGTACATTCATAGATTATTAATGTTCTGACAATCTAATGGTTTACTTAGTTTGATGTACCTTTAGGGCTTTATAATTACAGAAATATGTGTTAACATTAGTATTAAAAATACTTTTTTTTTGGTCAAATATACAGTGGAAACACATTAACAAATACTTGCCTTGCTGTCCCTGAAAAGTAGTGATGAAAACAAATTTGACAGGATACTGAATTAAAGGGCTGATTTAATAAAGCATTTTTTTTAAAATTCTTCTAAATAAAAGGTTAAGAAGAGTTGGAAACAGTACATCACCAACCAATAAGCACATCTAGAAAAGAACTCAAGTTTTAAAAAAGATTTTTTTTCATTATTCTCAAAGTCCTAATCACCTCAGGCCTAATTTGCATTTGAACCATGGTTTCTTTTCCCTTTTCTGGTAACATAAAGGGACCTGTAAGAGTGTGTATATATTAATACACTCCTTCAAAATGATCTAAGGAGATTTAAAGAGTCTGGGAAAAATATATTGCTTCAATGTTACCTTCTATACTTCTTACTCTTCTAAGTAAGTATAAAAAAATGAAGTAATGATTTTTAGTGGTATTTAAGTCCGACTAAAGGCTTTTTGGTGCAATCCTTGCTAGCTGGAGTGATCACTGCATCATGAATAATCAAATGAGATTAGCCAACTGTGTCCAGGTCCAATTGTCCTATTATTGTCTACAGAGAAAGCATGCTTTGGTTTTAGACTACTTTATAGTCTACCACCATAATCCTTGCTAGCCTATCACCAGAAACCCACACAGGTTCTTTTCTTCTTTTTTTTCACTTATTAAATGTTATTTATCCATTCTTGTTTATCTGCTGTCTATCTGTAGCATGCGTGACAGTTCAGTGTCCCTGTCATCCTGGTGTGTTTTGTGCTTTGTTAATTATGAAAATCACATGGTGATTACAAAGCCTTCATGTGCAAATCAGAAAATATGATGCACACAGTTACACAGAGCCATTTACTGTGCTTGTCAGTTGCTGCAGGATCTCAGAAAGAAGGCTCACAATCCCACCCCCCTCAACATTATTTCTCAGAAGTGTTCTTTTCTATAGCAAGGTAACAGACTGAAGAAGGGCACAGATGCTAATCTCTCTTACCTTGGTTTAAATTAGGAACAGTTCCTCTGAAACAAGTGCATTAGCTCTGAATAAGCAGCAGAGATCGGAATCTGGCTTAGAAACTTTGCATATTCACTATTAAATTTGGGAAAGGGAAACCCTGTCTGTCTCAATTTCTCAAGTGCTATCTGTCTGTTACCAGGCACATGCACATTAATTGTGTGGTTTAAAACTTTGTTTGGTTGAACCTGTCATCCTAGGCTAAAATTGTGTGACCTAACTTATAGTAGCTTTTGCAGTGAAGGTATCATTTACTGTTGAGTATATTTTACTGTGCTGTTATAGATCTTTTCACTCAACCAGCTGTCTAACATGTTGAATAGTCTTTCATCTTGTCAAACACTTCCATTCCCCTTTCTACAGCTTTCTCAGCCAACATGTACACACCTAATCAATCTAGTGCCACTGTCTCCAGACTTTAAAACCAAAAAGCACTGCCCAAACTACTTTTTTAAAGAGACAGTCACTCTTTTCCAGTAAATTCATCATCAAGAGGACTGATAAATTGCTAAATGAGAAGAAACACTTCTCTGAAACTGTTACTCTAGGTCCAGCCTCAGATCTCTGGTTCACTCACTGAGTCTGCCATTCAGTAAAGGCTCTTTGGGTCTTCCCTTCACAGTGATCATATATATCTTAATGTAATTTAATTTAATGTAATTAACATCTTACCCATAGAACTGATCTTAAATACTCTTGCTTTTGCTTACATATACTTTTTTCCTCCATTTTTAGGTAAATGAGATTAGTCAGCCTCAATCTGTTCAATGACATTTTTCTTTTTTTCCTTCCCTTATCCTTCATCAATGGGAACTCCATTAGTAGATTGATATTTACATCAGTCAGGAGGCAGGTGAAAAAAAAAAGCCATTGACATTGCTTTCAGGAGGCCCTTTCTACGTGATATAGTATATACCTTACATGGTATGGAGTATTCATTAGGGCTGCTTTCATTTTTATTACTTTTATTTTTATTAGATATATTACCTCCTGAGACTGTATGAAGTGAACCATGTCACTGGGTGAGATTACTACTCAGTTAATAGCAGTTCTGAAATCAGTCAATTGGGAATACACTATGTTGCAAGAACCTCTAAAATGTGTATACGCACAGTGGGTGACAGTGTAGCTCCCTGAAGAAGCAGATGTTTTTTCTGTTGCTGGATTCTCCAGTGGAACATTTTTTCAATTGCATGCTCATTTCTATATATGCTTTTATTTAAAACAGATAACAACACCTGAAACAAACACTTTTATAGCCAGCAGGTACACATGAAATAGAGAGGCCTGAATAAACAGGTAGAGGTGGATGCTTTATATTTTCAGTCTGGTTTTGAATTACTGAGGATGGAGGGAGGTAAAGACACTTCAACCTTTAAGCCCCTTTGACATTCACAAAGTGCTAAAAGTCAGCTGGGGTCTCAGCTCTGACAAATTTGCATCTCTTTGAATATGATGCTTGAAAAGCCAAGCTGCTAGATTAAATTTTGCCATGGAGAAAATGAGAAAGGCTTCCATCTCCCAGGTCTACTGGGAGGATCTTTATGGTTGATTTACTTTTTTTAAATAAACGTTTCTTTATGTGTTTTCTCTAGTTTGTGTCCAGCCTTCCTCTATCATGCATGCAGTAACTTCTGTCAGTTATATCATTCCACAGTAAGTCAACCTGGGCAGACTACAAGGTGAAAGAATATTTCAATCTAAACTGCATATCCCTTCTGTGTTTTCTGATTGAAATTTGCAAGCAAACCTTGGAATAAACTATACCTGACATGACTTCTAAAATAATTTACGCAGTGTATAAATGAGAGGCTAAATCCTACAAACCCTCCCAATACCATTTGTATGCAGGAGTGTTGCAGATTTGCAGGAGTGGGCCTGGCTATGCAAGCTGAAACCTTGCAACAGAGGACAGCACTCAAAGAAATGGCTATAGTGAACCCATAAAAATAATAAACTAATTGCCCATTGAACAAAACCCACTAATGTATGAATTATCTAATGAGCTTCTGCTGTGAATCAGGCCGACTTATCCTGCATTAAGTCAACAATGACACCACTGGCTCCTGCGGACTCATGAAGGGGAGGTGAGAGTAGGATTTGGCACTGGTTTATGTGTGGAATTGTTTCATTTAATAACGAATACAATGGTGTATGTAGAGACAACTGTTTCAAGGTTTATAGCAGCTTATAATATAGACTTTATTTGCTAAGTATTTATGGCAACTCCTGGGTTTATAACCAACTCAGGGAAAGAACTTTTCACAGGTGTTGAATATAAACATTGTTTTAATGTTCACTGAAGAAATCCCAAGTATGCTGTTGTCCTTGCATTATTAAAGAAGGACAGTGCTTGGAAACTTACCAGATTTTACTAAAAACCTTCATACTACTCCCTTGTATCAATGTTTGCTACTATAATAGACTCATTATTTTGGGAATTTCTAAAGAAGAATAAACATTTTTTGTGATCCAGGAGAAGAATCCCTCAATGTTTTACTTTTGTCTGCATTTGTTGCTTCAGTATGTGTGAAATGTATACATAACAGAGATCATAACCAGAGCCAGTAGGAGATGTGTGTGAAAGATTTTTTTTCTTCTACACAAAGATTGTTTGCAAGCCCTGTGTACAGCTTAAGTTATGAAAAATCACATATAGCTAGTTTTTCCGTTTTTATTTTTGTTTTCTTGCTGAGTTCCTATAATTTTCTGGCAGATCACATTACATTAGAATGAAATGTGATCTGTAGTTAGGACTTAGCGATGCATCCTGCAGTTTTAACTCTGTCACTTGGATTCCGATTTAGCCCAACATGTGTCTCTTGGAATAGCTCAGGAGAGCAGATTGATTATATACTTAGCAGAGGAATAGCTGTATTGGAGACTGCCAGTACTAAACAATCCAGTTATTAAATGCATCAAGTGTCTGAAGAAAAAGTCTAACTTTCAGGAGAAAAGGAAAAACATAAAGGAACTCAACAAATCTTTTGCTCATCTTGATGGGAACAGTGAGGTATATAGAACACTTTTTAAAGGACTTGAATATGTGTCTAGTCACTGCAAACTGATCCTGAGCATTTGATGGGATAGCATTGTGGTGTCCTTTTCTGGAGCCACACGCATCCCACCTGGTTCACCACCAACATCATGGGTCAGAGACCCCAACCATATTTCAGCCTAGAGCTCCCATCTAAAGCATCCGGCACAAAGGGAGGGTTTAACCAAAACACACAATAATGCAGGCAAGTAACTTAGATGAAAGGCCTCAATACATTTTAATTTACTGTAATTCACTCTCCCCACCAAGTATCAGCAGATGAACGAAGAAGGCAGAAGTTGCCAAGGGGGAATAAGGGGGGGAGGGGGTGGGCAGCCACTTTCCTTTTCAACTTTTAAAAGCCAAACTTTTCTGCAGAAAACACTCAAATTAACTACAGCATTACAGCATCTTAAGCTCAACATCTTATTGTCACATCAGCGTCTCATTCAGGTCTGTTTGCTTCAGCTGACACTTCGGCATTTCAGCTGCAGACATAAAAGCATTCTTTCTTTGAAAGAGCAAGCAACTCCTTTCCAGCAACTAAATAGTTTAAAGCTTTTATATAAGGTTTGTTTATCCACTCAATTTCTGTCACAACTTTCAGTGTGCATTAATTCTGTTAGCTTGTCTTTTCCCTTTTGATTCCAGCTCCCTTCTCAGTAGCCTCACCAGCTCCCACCATTGTTCATTCTGCTGCTCTGCATATTGAACCTGCCTGTTCCTCCACTGCATTCCCTATTTTCTGAGACCACTCCTAAATATGGCATTTTACTTTTTGTTGGAGACTGGAGTCACCTCCAGAATTGGAGAGCATGAATATATGTGGGACCTGCCAAGTACATACTGTCTGAAGGGAGTAAAATCTATCACATCCGGCTATGCACTTCCACAGAGCAAACCCTTTGCTCCTGCCACAAGCCAGATATTGCAGAATGGTGACTAAACACAGCCTCACAGATTCAGCACAGCCAATACTTAGTTCTGAATTAGGCCCCTAACTCCTGCCATGTCCACTTCCCAGCTAGAATAATGACTTGGATGCCTTTTTTATAGAGAGACAAAAAAGTGAGTGATCTGGGAGCCTCTGAGAAATGCACTTCGATACATCATTTGAATAGAGCCTTACAAGATGTATTGGAGCTTCTAGGACAACTTCTTTACAAATGGATCATTACAGCGATAAAAGCCAGTTTATTATTTAACCAATTCAGGTTGAGTGGAGACTGGAGAGTGTTAGCACTTGCATTGATTGTAAGTAAGAGTCTAGTAATTAATGATCAGAGTTTCTAGCAATACTCTAGAGAAGAGTGCAATGTGCCCAAATAGGTATGACTGAAGAGGTGTTAACTGAATTCAAAATGAGCCTGAAGACAAGGACAATGAAAAGCAGCCCATAACCCATTGCCAGTATTTTGTCCACACATCACAAGTACTACTAAATAGTGAGTGGATTAAATTAGGCCCTTTTGATCTGGATTGAAGCAGTAGTTTTTAGCCCTTATATGCTGCTTATTGACAGTAGATCCCAGAATACTTTAACGAGAAAAGTGATTGCCTCAAAAGCCTTCTGGGAATTCCTGTGAGTGGTAGGTGGTAAGTCATACCAAAGAGGTGAAGAGATCTCTCTGATAGCCAAAATCTGGAGGATATACACAGCTACTACTGGAAAAGGCCACCTTCACCTTTGTCTCCATCCTGTCATGGAGCTTTGGGCAGAAATGTTCAGGTTGTGTCACTATGCTAATACCATTGCACATAGACAGATCTATGTAGTGAAGAAGTTGGTCTTGAAAACAGCTCTTTAAAACACTTTGCTTTGAGGAGATCTACTAAACTTTAAAGCTTCAGGATTTACTGTGGTCACATTTTCATGCTTACAGCAGTAGGCATATTTATTTATTTTAATGAAACCAGAGATGATTGTGACTCCAAAACTTAAAACATTTAGAAAATTCTCTCTTTTGCTGCAAGTTTATATTCTAAAGGGACACACACTTAGGACACATTTCATCCATGCTATGACAGTTATACAGCTGTCTTTCCTTTCCCAAGACTCTTCTAAAGATTAATTTCTTGTATAATCCCTACAGTACAGGTCAAAAAAACCCAAAACCCACTTAATCAAATAAATCATAAATTAATAGATATATAATCCAATTAATATGACAACAAAACCAACAAAAATCCCTCCACATAGTCTTCATGCTTGAGCTCTTAACCGTGTTAGATATTTTCCTTTTTTGTCCTTCAGAAGGCATGATCTTCAGGGGACTAGCCTATTTTGTGATTCATTCAGTGGAGAGTACATGGTCAGCACATAGCAAAAGAACACATAATAATACATAAATTTGAGATAGGTGCAGATACATCATGGGCACTTTTTAAACAGCTATAAATCTGGTGTATATAAGATTGCTCACATATTTAAAAGCACATATGTAAACAAATGAGGACAGATACATGCACATGCAATGCCATCATCTTAGCACCCACCTGCAGATTGATTGCTTCTTTTTATTGTGTGTGAACTACAACAAATATCTACAATCTTAAATTAACTCTTTCCAAATAATAAAAATCCTACTACTAATATGACATCTTTAAATCCAAATGGACAAGTTTATGGTCCCTTCTGCCCCATTCTTTCTCACTCCCTCTCTCTGTCTTTCCATCTCTCACTTTACCTTCCCAACGGCACTATTTTATTTCAGAAGAAAACTTATGAAAATTGTTGAAACACACACTACAAAGCATTTGCTTTTTTTTTTCTTATTTCAGCAGATAGCCCCCAAAAAAGGCAAGGATGTCAAAGGCTTCGAGTCCCCCCTTTGACATTCACGCAGTGCTGAGAGTCAGCCGGGGTCTCAGCTCTGACAAATTTGCATCTCTTTGAATGTGATGCTTGAAAAAAGCCGGAGCTGCTAGATTAAATTTTTTTTTTTCCGTCGAGAAAATGAGAAAAGCCTCTATCTCTCCGCCGAGTCTACTGGGAAGATCTTTATTCTGATTCTTGTTAGAATTGTTTATCACCCTGACAGACCAGACTCGGACGAGATAAAGGCGCTGCTCCATCACGGGGCCTGACAGTGGTAGGACATGCAGAGAAATGAAAGGAGCAGGGGAAAATATTATTAATAGATGCCGACTTGATTTGCCTCTATGGCACGTCAAGGAAGGAAGGGAGGGGGGAGCCACGGCTTGATTGCAAGCCTATGAAGTTCTGTCCAAAAAAGAAGCTATTTTTCATTAAGTGATAGAAGGGCTTTTTTCATGTTCTTTCCTGAGGAGCTGATAACTTATGCAGTTTATTCTAACCCTGCTGATTTCTGTCAGGGAAAGAAAACTCCTGAAAGATGGCTCCAGCTCGTCCTTTTCAGAGAAGGAGGCTGTCTTGTCAAAAATGGTAGCAAAGCATTAAAGCCCTGGCCTTGGCTCCTGCAAGGTCCCTCGGATCTGATTGGGTGTGCATGTGTCTGTGAGCTAGGGGGGCTAGGGGAAGAAGGCACTATTATGTACCCTATGGCCCTTTGAGGGGAAAAAAAATCAAAATGTATATGCAGAGCAGTGCTTGCACATATGCACATGCACACACGCACCACATACAGGGAGGATTTGTGCATTTAAGCATACACGCAGAAACATTCGTTTCACTGTGTAATTACTCTGCAGTTAGTAAAGATTTGGCAAGTATGAGCATGTGCTGAATTTGAGAACCGGAGGCTGGGTGTAAAGTCAGAGCAGCCTCATTTGAAATGAACATTAAAAAATAACCAGCTCCCTGCTACCTCCTGCATGTCAGGACTCACATAGGAACATGACTAGCAATACCAAAAACGGACTCCTGCGGTGGTGCTGACTCTGCTCTGACTGCCATATTCTGGGGCAAAATTACCTCTACATGGTCATAATTTTTCAGATGGGAAAAGTAGGAGTGATTAATACTGTTTGTGTGCATTGTGGCCGTGTGATTTTTATCCTTGGATCCTTCACATTTGCAGCTGTGACCACTGTAATCATAATTGATGAACATTGTTCCTTGCTTTGTAATTACCTTGTTCCTCTCCAAAAAGGAATGTGCTTGATCACTATCCTAACTGAATTGTGAATTCTGTATAAATTACCCCCTGGAGAAATCTTGCTTCAGGCCAATAGACTAGGTCTGTTCCTGTATATCTGCTCTTTGAGACTGTTTTCAGTTGGCTCCATCCTACAACATGTTGAGCATCTTGAGACAAGCTACAAATGCTGCTGAGATTTACTTTCAGAATTCAGAAGTGCTTAGCAGCTCAAGGGAATTACTCAGCGCTTTGCTGGTGGAAAGAATGTGGATTTTTTCTGGGAAGCTCATAGACTGAGTGCTAGACAGCCCACTTTCTCTTCCTTCTTCAGATTTTTTCCTGAAGTTCTTTCTAGTTTATGCTTATAAACCCATGATCTTTTCAATGCAGATGAAATAAAAGAGATACTACCGATGTATCAAGAAAAATGTGAAAAAGATTAAATGCCACCAGGAAATAAGTCCCACAGCAATATGTGGGCCAGTATTTTTCTGTTCCCATTACTGCTTGTTTTCCTTGTTTGCTGCATTATATACAGAGTTAAAAGGAAATTTTTCCTTTTTTTGTTCAAAGTGCTTAACTCCTGTGGTATCTATTTAGCTAACTCTCTGTGGTCTTTCTCCCATACTATCAGTGGCACAGCAGATCTGATAAACTGATAGAAGGATAGATAAAGTATAGACAGGTAAGTAGGTAGATAGGTAAGCAGACATAGATGATAAAGGGTGATTGCTTGCGTGAAGTCCTGAAAACAGCAATATTGAGTGGAGCTATTGCCCAGTTTGGAATTAGTAGGAAAGATTTTTACCTCCTGGTATTTGGGTGATCTCCCTAACATCTCCTAAATGCTGTTTTTGGTAGGTTGGTGTTCTTTTTTATTAAAGATCTTAAGCCTGTCATAAAACATTAGGCAATCTGACATGCCTGGTAGGAGGATTATGGATTGTTGCACACCACATATATGTGGCGTAGTTATCTGTATGTTGATACCAGACTGCCATTGGAAAGTCACTTATTCAACCATCTATTCCTTTGTGTTAGAATCTACATGCAAGTAATTTTATTTAAAATTAAGGAGATTTTAAACTGTTTCTGGATTTTTGTGGCATAATAGCAATAATTAAATGTAAAAGACCTTGACCAGGAGCATGAAGTGAGATCACAGATTTTGCTCAAAAGATTTCATTGATAGTAGAGGGAATCTGCAAGCTGGGAAGCTGGGAAGGGGTAAACAGTTTTGTAGCTTTGTGTTCTGACATGCAAAGACACTAAAAGCCTTCAATTCATACCCCTTTTATATTTTCTATGGCTTTTTTTTCCTGACTGATGACTGTGAATTTCCAAGAACCTGGTACATGTTAGTTTGCCATGACTTCGGAGGCTACACAAATATTTTGAGAAATCCTGTATTGGCTCTGCACAAGGAGTCTTCAGGTAAAACATAATAGTCAATCACAATATATAGGTCTATTTATTGATAGTGAAATGCTAGCTGTATCAAGTTAGCTCAGAATGATGTTACAAAGCAGAAGACAGTCTACATGTATCAGACAGCCAACAGATTGGAGAAATATAATGACTTCTTTTATATAGATCAGGATCTTCTAGCTATTGATACTGAGCAGCCCAGGATCACAAGAACGTCTGTGGAAGAGTTGAACTAAGATCTTTTGCTTTAGTCAATTTCTCAAGCACAGCACAGCCTTTCTTTAGCCCAGCTCTGGGCGGCCCAGGTGTGTTTTGGCTGAGCCATGCCCACTGTATCATGTTCCATTGTAACATGGACATGCAAAGCAATTTAGAAAGGTCCCCCTGTTTTTATGACTACAACTAACATGCCCAAATTATCGCGAAAGTATCATGACGTAGGTAGGGATTTGCCTCTATTTTCTTGTAAACTGTAATTGTTTACATTGCTCCAGTGACAAAGAGGAATATTGTTAATGAAACTTTGAGAATGGATGTTGAGTTATGCATCCCCAAAGTCCCACATTTGCATAGTTTTAGAAAGTGGATATATTTGGCAGGCATTCTGTTTATTCAGCCATGGGTTTGGCACATGCCAGATTACAGAGTGAGTGAGCATCATGCAGCAATTTAAACTGAGAAAACAGATGTGGTTTTGTTTTTGGTACATGTGGAGTCTCAGACTACCAAGAAAATATCTTGTGTAATCAACACACCCAAACTGCACATTTCACATATTAATACCTTACAGTTGTGTTACAAGTGAAACTATTTTACTAAATACTTTTTAAAAATTATTATTCCATTATGCCATTCCAAGTTAACTCAGTCTCAGTGATAATAACAATTGAATTTGTGGGAATTCACTTTATTTCATACAATTATCCAGAAGTAATGCATTGTCCTTACATGCATTATCCAGAACCTGGGATCTACAAAATTGGAATGAAAGAGGGTAGCTTCACAAGATTTTTTGGTAATGATCTCATTACCATCTCATCTGCAAAACCCAGAAGGAAGTATTTTTATTCTGGTATTGCAGCACTTCTGAGTGGGAGCCTACACAACATGCAAAAACTAATGAAACAGTAAGCACAGCAGTGTTGAACACAGACAAAAAAAAACAAAAACAAAACAACAAAAAAAACTTGAAATCAGTTCAAATATAGACCAAAAATTAGGGATTGGAATGCAAATTTAACATAAGTGATTGAAGACCTGATTTCATATCACTGGCAGAATTCCCTTGATTTAAATACGTCAGTTCAGGTCAGTAAAAGCAGTTACTTCTTTTGTACAGTGATAAGCATGAAACCCTGAATAAGGTCTGGAATGTGTTTATTGTTGATTTTTGTCTGAATTTAGTGTGGAAAATAGTAATTTCTGCATTATTATACAATCTCTTACTAGATCATGTTAAGTACAGTCAATTCAAGTTGTAAAAGTAGGAAATTACTTGTGACCCTCCTCTGAACACGTTTCAACAGCTCAATATCTTTCTTGTCTATGGGCTCCAGAACAGGACACAGTAATTCCAGATGGGGTCTCATGAAAGCAGAAGAGAGGGGGAGGATCACCTCCCTCCACCCTTATTCTTGATACAGCTGAGAATGCTGTTGGCTTTCTGGGCCGCAAGTGAACATTGCTGATTCATGTTGAGTTTTTTGTGGACCAACACCCCCAAGTCCTTCTCCTCAAGGCTGCTCTCAACCTGTTCCCCACCCAGCCTATATTTGTGCCTGGAGCTGCCTCAATTCAGGTGCAGGACCATGCACTTGGCTTTGTTGAATCTCATGAGGTTGACACTGCCCCACCTCTCAGTGCTGTCCAGGTCCATCTAGATGGCCTCCCTTTCCTCCAGTGTGCCCACCACACCACACACAGCTTGGTGTCATTGGTAAACTTGCTGAGGGTGCACTCAGTGCCTCTGTCCATATCGCCAGCAATGATGGTAAACAGCACTGGTCCCAGTACTGACCCTTGAAGGAAATCAGTTGTCACTGTTCTCCATTTGGACTTTGAGCCATTGACCACAACTCTCTGAATACAACCATCCAGCCAATTCATTATCCAGCTAGTGGTCTGTTCATCGAGTCCGTGTTTTTACAGTTTGGTGACCAGGATGTCATGTGAGACAGTGTCAAAAGCTTTACACAGGTCCAGGTAGATGGTGTTGGTTGCTCTTCCCTTGTCCACCTGTACTGTAACACTATCATAAAGAGGCCATCTAATATGTTAGGCAGGATTTGCCTCTGAAGAAGCTCTGTTGGTTACCAATCATCTCATCATTTTCCAGATGCCTCAGCACAGCCTTCGGGAGGATCTGCTCCATGATCTTGCCAGGCACAGAGGTGAGGCTGACTGGCCTGTACTTTCACAGATTTAAAGATATATCTACAAATTTAACCTTTTTGTTTTTTTTTTGTTCTGAAAAGGTCTACAATCACACTTCAGGTTTTTCAAAAATCAGTATCATTAAAAATGATTTAGCAGATTATTTTGCCTATTTCTGACATCTGGGAAACATATTTATATAGATGTAACTAATGTAACTAACCTCACAATTGCCTACTTCATCATTCTCATGCTCCAGGTTTAACAACATAGATTCAGAGAACATTATGTACAGAGTATAGGCAGAAGTGTACTCTATCTATTTCTTTAGAGGCTACAAGAAATTGCTTCTGGGACAAGCAATTGACTGACAGAATCCTGGATAAAGGCTCTTTTAATTCTACTTCAATAACTCATTGATTCTTGATTTAAAATTTATTTGTTTCAACATATCTAATTATGGAGAGGTCATTGATTAATTTCTGAAAAGAAAAATGTTTGGGTAGTTGAAGTGTTTTCTTACCAGTAGTCACAGTATGCACCCTCTCACCAAAAAAATGATCTTAATAGAAGAACTGGAAAACAATCCCTGAAAACATAAGTAAATTTCTTAAGACATCTGCTTTAAGTGAAGAAAGATTGGCAATTTGCATGCTCTTTTTAGGAAGAGATAAAGAAAAGCTGTCCTCTGATTCTAGTTCATATTTAGGGAACAGCTTGGGTTAATAATTTAAAGGTAGGAAGTTAATTTATGCATCCCTGAAACCCTCCTTTTGTACAGTTTTAGCAAATGCATACATGTGACAGGATATCTCATTGTTCTTGGGATATATTATCGTGTATATGTGGAGTAGCTTTAGTGTGATATGAAATGCAAATTTGCCTCACTTTGTTCTTGCCACTTTTATGCATATTAAAAATATGAATAAAATAATTGTGAACACTTTTGAAAAAGGTCTTATAGCTCCAAATTTCAGTACTATAAAGTTTTTATATTCAGGCAGTAGGAAAAAAAAAACCTGAAAATTTTACCAGCTTGTATTGGCATGAATGTAAGAAATTTAATTGAAAATTTGCATTTTGAGTGCACTCTGAGTGGAACTTTATGATCACATGAAACCCTAATGCCAATAAATAGCACAACAGCCTCTCAAACAAAAGCAATTCATGTTCATTCATGCTAAGTGAAACATAGCACAGTCATCTATCTAGGTGATGTTAGACCAGCACCAACCTCCTTTCTTATTAAGTTTGTAATAGAAAATGGGTTAAAGAAGAGATAATCCTACACATATAAGGCACTTGGCAACAAATGGGTTACCACCAATACCACTGTTTAAATTTTTTTACTCTAGCTTTGTAAACTAGTCCTGGTTATAGATACATACTTGGTAGTACTCCAGGAACTGAGGCTATGTTAAATCAACAGAATAGACTTGTTTAAGTTATTGTGGGAAACCAAAAGGCCAAATCATTATTTTTGCATATGACTTCTTTAATGTAAAAATAAAACTCCAGACACTTTCCTTCCCCAGCATTCATTGATACTATACCTGTGCCTTAAGTGCAGACTCAGATACTTCATATGGCAAGACTAAGAATTATGACCTAAGTACTACAAAGGACTACTGCTTTGCAAGACTATAGAATTGGTCCTTTAATAACAGTGTAGCTCAGGATCTTTGGACATGGAATCATGGTTTTAATTTGTTTAGATTATTCAAATAATAGCTTGTGTATTATTCACTGCTTGGGCTGAACTGCTTCTCTATTTTCTTCTTCTGAAAGCTGGACCTTTTTCAGGAATTAAACATCGTTTCCTCCATGCAGTTTTTAGGCTGCTATTACAAAGCTCTTCACCAGCATGTAGTGACTTTGCTTTTTTCTTTGACACAAGACTGGTAATTTGCACTAATGGCTTTGTATGACTCACATGTTTAGTTCCCAACTGACTTTGACTGACACATTGAGGAATATTAACAATATGGCAATGATGTTTGATCACGGAAGGAGACAAGAAGCTGGGTGAAATCCTGCATATCTTTTCTTCCATTACAGTTAATTAATTTCTGAAGTTCAACTATGTTATATCACGTTCCCTTTTCTGCTAACAAGTTTACAGGTTCTAGACTGTAATCCTTGCACTTAAAAACTCCTCTCTCGAAAGGTAGCTCTTTGGATTATGTTATCTCAGATGTATTCCTTCCCTTTAGTATGAACAGACTCTTATCCCTAAAGAATAAAAAACATGAAAAAAAAAGTCTTTAGTTGTAAAAAATAATTCACATATAGTATCATGAATTATAGGCATTTGGCTGGTTACCCATTTCATGAGCAAGGAGAGGGCCATTTCCAGATTGGACTGGGTTTTTGGTTTGTTTTGCTTTTGTGGTAATGCTCTCTGAAGTAGTTCAGTTCTGAGCTTCTCTTGCATAGTAGACAGTTGCAAAAGCTCATGCAGACAGAATATCACATCCACATCTGACAACAAGTCATGTGCAAAGCAACAAACACATAAGCTTCACATCAAATTTTATTCCATGTATCAATATAATAATACACACTGATAAATAAAGGTAGTGATAAGTTCTGTAAAGAAGACACTGCAAATAGTGCAAATTTCCTCTTGTTGCCCTTGCCCTCCCTTCCCAGTTTTAATTCTAAGGAGGCCTTAACTTTCCTTGGGTCATCCTTGCATTGTCTGACAACATTCTTGTATTCCTCCCAAGTGGTCAGTCCCTTCTTGCACTTGCTATAAATTACTTTCTTATACTTGAGATTTTTCAGAAACTGCCTGCTCAGCCATGCAGGTCTCCTACTTCCTTTGCACAGTTTCTTACTTTTAGGGGTGCATTGATTCTGAGTTGGAGGAAGTGATGCTTGAAAAGTAACCAGATCATATACAAAACTAAGAAATAAATTTAAAATAAAAATTAATTAATTCAAATTCTGAAAACAGAGTGTTTGTCTTCTATGAGACATTCAAAATTATTTATAGGGAAAACAGGCATAACATGTAAGCCAAAAAGTGTTTGGGTGAAGAGGATCTTACCCGTGCAAAGGTTAAACTTCTGCCTATGTGCTTTGCTTTTGTCAGACAAATACAATTCTTCTGTTTCTGAGAAAGGTCTCCACAAACACAGGTGAGGAGACTGGTTTAGTTTTGTAGAGATGGCACAATAAAACCCTTTTTCATAGAAATGACTGTTAATGGATCCAAATGCAGCTTTTGAAGCTTTACAGGACAGAGGCCTCCCAAACATGCATATTTAGTTATTCATAAACAGCACTACAACAAAGTTACTGTGTGAACTATTTTTTTGCCTATTTTAAACCAAATCTCTTTCTTGGAGAATGTTGTATGGTCTTTGACATATATGAGATTCTGACAGGTGTTTAAGCTTGACTCTAGTTTATTGGCAGGTGATTTTGATGAAAGAAAACATAATAATGAAAGAAAACATTAAAGAAATTCCACATGGATATAGCTACCTATCTTAATTGCTTCACATTAAAATCTGAAGCCTTTTGAGATTAATGAGGTCTGTTTGATTTCCATTTCATTTTGAGCCCCCTCTACTGCATGACTTGAATGGCAAAGTCTGGAAACTTCAATATGGGAAACTGAAATTGATAAAAAAGTAAGAAGCCACTTATTAAGTTGGATTTAAGTCTGTGTATATGCTTGTTTGCGAAGACTGAAAGACAATTGTTCTGTTTCATTAAATAAAAAATGGAGAAAGAAAAGCTCTCTATTGTTGTGGCTCCTGGGACAACATCTACAAGTATACACAGAAGAATAAACTACGTGTGATGTTACATACTGGTTTGCAGTGGGGCAGTGGTATTGTGTAGTCAAAGACATAAACCTGTCAATTCAGGTTTTGTTGCTAGGAGAGACAGATGCACTGTCCGGGACCTCAAACACACCAGAGAGTGCCACCAGCTCGGCTGCTTTCACAGTTTTTACTCTGGATAGACTCATGATCCCACACTAAGCGCCATGGCCTCCTCCTGTGAGTTTTTGTGCTTGGGATAAAGATGGTATTTTGTATCAAAACATCAATGTTTCTTAAAAGCTCCCATATTGGCTGTAAGAAACTCCTTTGGTGCTGATCTAAAACAGATGCTGTGAGACCACCTTTTTCTACCCTTTAAATGTTTTAAAGGTTTGTGCATTTCACTTTTACCAGTCACTTAGACTTCCTGTCATATCCTGTTTCTCTTTCAGCTGCCTACAGGGGAAACATGGAAGGATAGCCTTCTGCTTTTTCTCATTCTGAAGGCAAATCCAAATAAAATCATAGGAAAATTTGCATGTTGTGCTGTGATTGTGGACACTACTCTGTTCTGTCAGGATCTGTCAACTGTTTCAAACATTGTTCAAGAGGATTGTGTTCTGGCTGCCTGCCTTCTGTTGGGGGAGATGCAGTGATCTCTCATCCTTTGGATGTCACCACTGAAATGTCCATGAACAAGGCTGACAGCATGACCTGAGACTCTGAAAGGTGTCTGATTGTATAAAGATCTCAAGATGAAAATAAAGTGAAGATGGATTTATCTTCACTATCTTTCAAAAGACAGTTATGGCAAAGAGATCGAATTAGATTACAAGAAGACTGGAAAGGCTTGTAGCCTAGATTCCTAACATCATTTAATGTTATCCTATGTTCACACAGTTTTTATCACCTCTCTATAATGTTTCCATTCAATCATGGAAAATACAATTAAATAAAAAACTACATATTGGTATTTTAAAAATCTTTCCTGGTTTTTCAAGATTCTTAGCTAAAAGTAACATGTCAACTGGCTGATAAAGTTTTACATACCATAGCTCGGTCTTTTTGAGTCATGGAAACTTCATGGGAGTTATCCTTGCATTGGAAAATGGTATTACACCTATTACAGAAAAGGAAAAAAAAACATAGACACACTTAAATCTGCCAGGCCATGATAAATTTACTTCCTCTCACTGACATTTTGCTGTGACTGTGGGCAGCAGATTGCGTTTGGATTGTCAGGGAAACAGTCAAGCCATTATTGTTGTTCAATTTTTGGTGGTTGAGTGTGGTTAGTTTTTTTTTCCTCCCAGCCCAAGTATTTTTAAAAAAATAAAAAAGGGGGGTGGGGGTGGGAAGAAGTTGATTTCTTCAACAAGCAGCTGCAATGACAGATGGCTGATGAATGCACTACCAGCAGTTCCAATGGAACTCGACTCCGTGGGAGTCAGGGCACTGCACACCTTCCAAAGAGCGCCACGGTAGTTGCTTGGGAAGGGGAGTGAGAGTCAGAATTTCTAACCATGGTGAAAATGTACTGAAGGAAGAGAACATGATGACAAGGGGTGAGAAAGGGAATAGAGTGATTGAGATCCATCCAGCTGAGTCTTTATCCCCAAGGATGAATTAAGATGAAAGAGGGGCCCAGTGCCATAAAGACTTCAGAAGTACTTTAATGCCTTCTCTACTAAACCATACGCTCTTAGTCTCCCACTTGCCAATACACTTTGCTGGTCTCTCTTTCCTAGCACTCAGGTGGACTTATCTATTCTTTCTCTACACTTTTTAAATCTTTTTTCTCATTCCTCCCTTTTCTGTAGCTATCTCTTTCCAGCCTCATGACTGTGACTGTGAAGGAAACAGGCTGTTGCTCTTCTCAAAGCTGATTCCTGACACCTGCCAAATGACACCCATGAGTCTTCCTTAGTGACCCTGGTTCCAGCAACCCCCAATCAGCTCTGCCAAGTGATCTGCCGTATAACATCCTCCCTTGTATTGCTTGGACTTAAAAAATGTTTATCATCTTTGTCCAAAGATACCCATTGCAGTTAGCAAAGTTTATGAACTTCTATTTGGAGCCCTCCAAGGGGTGTGGGAATTTCTCCTCTTACTGCCTGTGTGTTTTAGTTCACTGTGGAAACAGAAACATGAGAGGAAGGGAGCACAAGTTCCACTCTGAAAGAAGTCCACAGTGAAATGTAAGTAGAGAGTTTCCTGCATCAAGCCCCATGTTCAACCCTGCAAGACACCTCACCTATCATTGTCTCTACAACAGTGCAGGTCTCCCTGTACTCATGACCATGTGCAAAGAATGAGGTAAAAACAAAATAACTGGTGGCAACTGGAAAAGCAGTAAAGGTTTGCAAGAGGGCAGTGAGTAAACAAAGAATACAACTTATCAGTATATGTACCATGTAAACACAAACAATAGCAATAAACAAGATATGTATTCCAAATCCATCTTCAGTGGAATCAATTATATCTGATGAATCAGGGGAGGGGATTGCTGAGAAAAAATGAGCCTATTATGACCTATTATTGTTTTCAAGTCAAGTCAACCATCCAAGTCTGCAAATAAGCATTTTCTGTCTTTCTATCTCATTGATGGCCTCCCCTTGTCTCTCTTCCTTGTCACATCTCCTACAGATTCCACACCCAGCTCTAGCTGCATACATCTGAATAACACTGTAGTTCAAACACAAAAAGAATTGCTTTCCTATGGTTTCTAAATGTCTTTTTTAACTCCTAGTATTCATAAACCTGGTATATACAATGCTTATCAAGGGGTGTTCTATATCAGAAAATTCAAGCATGAGACTGACTCTGTGTGTGTGTGTGTGTGTGTTCACACACACATGAATACACGTGACTGAAGAGGCAAGAAAATACTGCTGCAAACCATTAATGAAATAATAATAGGTACTTATTTTATACCTTTGGCTGTAAAAAGAAAAGTAAGGTTTTATTCTTGTGTCTGCACATCATTAACTAGTGCTAATACACACATTGATTTATTTTTTTTTTTTATGTATCCCCAAAATCACAAGAAGGGAAATGAAAAGGGGAGGGAGAGAGAGAGAATTGCTGGAAATTATTGTCTCTTAGGTGTTCTCTAATAATGAGAAAGGAGACTCGCTTTGAACTCCTGATTCTTTGCCAGAGAACAAAAACATTAGAACATTTTTCTACCTTTAATTGTATTACTTTTAGTAATCAATAAAGATAAAAAAGGATCATTCTATGTATAATATGAAATCACATGGGGTCTGACTATGTGAAGATAGATTCCACTTATCTGTCTCTAGAGGTAGCTTCTCTTGTAGTAAAAAACTCAATTTTTATTTGGATTTTAAAAACGTTTCAAATTATCCAGTCAATGCTACATGCATATTAAAAGATTTATTACCAAATATTCTCATCTTGATGTACTGGATCTATGCATCCGATTCCCACTAATGTTAATGGAACTGCCTCTGTAAACCCCTACACATCAAAGCAAGACATTATCCAGAAGTACTGCAAAGACATCTGTAGCTGGATAAATAGCACAAAGATTAACCATCTTTGGCATTGCTGCTTTTTCCTTCTCTGTGTAAATGTTGCTCTCATCTTTCTAAGGACTCAAGATGCAACATAAGAAATTAAAGGCATGCATGCCAAGGTGTCCCACACTTCAGCATGGTTGACTGGTGGCACCCACTCTAATTGAAGGGGAGAGAGTTGCCTCCACAGGATGATTCAGATATTGGGTGGGTTGAATCATCCCCAAAAGTGTCTGTTCCTCTCTATGGACTATTAACTGGGGGCGTACAAAGAGACATTAATTTAAGTACCTGAAAGGAGATAGGTTACATCAGGTTTTAAAGTATTAAACGCCTATTCCTATCTTCTGGTATGGGATGATTCAAATGCTTTTGCTCAGGAAATAGGCTGCTCATTTCCTGCTGGGATGTCTATTAGCCCTTTCATGTTAAAGGTGAGAAGAGAGATGTAGAAAGAGCAAACACCCCATCTCTCTCTCAATCACACTAATTCTAAAAGAGAGCATTCATATAACTAAGCCAAGGTTCATGCATCAAAACATGGGTTCCTAGAATTTAAACCCTAAATCCCTAGGTGTAATTCATAAAAAGCAGCTTGGATTTCACTGCTCCAGAACTTGAGTTTGGGTTAATTATAATAATAACTGTAATGAAAGTAAATTAAATACACTAACATCAAAGTTCTCTTGAGCATACTGGCACCAAAAAAAAGCATGTCTTAAAGTGGAAAAAGGATGAGATAGAAAAATAATTCCCATGGAGCCAAAACCTATATTAATTGCTAGAGAAGAATACTGCTACAAAATATTCACAAGGAGTTCACCCTACACTGAAGGATGGGTGATCACATACAGGCTAATGGTAACTAGTAATATCCATTCTGAGACATTGATTTTTTACCCTTAGGTTTGCAAGTACTTTACAAAGGAAACATCACTAGCCCCATTAGACAAAAGAATGGGGAAGAGGCAGAGTACAGTAGCCAGTCACCCAAGGATATGGCTTACACAAACTAGTTACCACAAGTTAATTTATAGATCAACAGAGTCAGCTGCTCTCTTCTTAGTATAAATAGCAGCTGCAGTTCTATTTGTCTGCTCTTAACCTTCAGTAAATGAAACCCAGCTTCCTTCAAGTCTAATGACAGAGCTAAGCCTCCTCTCTGGACGCAGAAGAGACAAAATGAGTACCTGTTGCCATACAGCCACACTGGCTAAGTTGCTCTGACACCATATCTGTCAAAAATTCTGGCTAGTCTGTATTTGTGAGATGGCAGAGATAATTTTGTGAGGCTCTGCTAACATTGAGATGAATATGGTATATAGAGTGTTGACTGGAAAGGGATGATACAAGGGGGTGAAATACATTGTGCAGCTCAGCGCAAAAAAGACAAAATCTGGTGCAGATCTGTGATGCGACAGTAGAGGTCCAGGAAAAGCAGGTGGTGTGGGAATGTAGCTCCCCATTAGGACAAAGCTTAGAGAGAAAGGGATCAGTCATAGCCAGAGCCTGCATTATTTAAGGTTTTAAAATCCAAAAGGACCAACCTCAATTCAATCTGCCACTTGGAGGCAGGCAGTGTGAAGAATGCAGCATAGTGCAATGCGTTCCTGCTGGCTCACAAGGCTGAGCACACGTGCTGCCACGCTCAGTGCAAGCAGCAAGCAGTGCAGAACAGCCTGGCTTTAAGCTTTACTATGAGGGTATTACAGTAACTGAGCTTTCTGGTAACAAGGTCTGCATTGCTATATTTGTGATAGTAATACGATAAACTCAGCATGTGTGTGCACACACGCTGGTGTGTGCAGAATCACTGGAAGAAGGGGTGGAAGGTGCCTCTTTCGCACCAGAATTGGAAACCTGGCTTCAACTCCAGCAATGGAAAAACTCCTTTACAGAATAATCATGGTTGAAAAGGACCTCCTAGACCAACCATCCCCACACCAACAAAAAACATAACTACCTGAGTGACTGAAAAACACAAAATAACCCTCTCCATGCCTGCCACTCTAGTGTATCACAAAGCACCATGTATGTCTACATGTTTCTTAAATACCTCCAGGGGTGGTGACTCAACCACCTCCCTGGGAAGGCTGTTCCAGTGCCTCACCACTCCTTCTGTAAAGAATGTCTTCCTAATATCTAATCTGAACCTCCCCTTCCTCAACTTCGGACCATTTCCTCTGGTTCTGTCAGCAAGAAAAAGTGGACAACATCCACCTCTCTACAATGTCCCTTCAGGTAGTTGTAGAGGGCAATGAGGTCCCCCCTCAGCCTCCTCTTCTTCAAACTAAACCTGCCCAGCTCCCTCAGCCTCTCCTTATATGCCTGGTTCTAATGAGCTTAGTAGCTTTCCTCTGGACCTGTTCTATGTCTTTCCTATAATGAGGGGACCAGACCTGAAGACAGTACTCAAGATGAGGCCTCACAAGGGCTGAGTACGAGGGTACGAAAACTTCCCTTCTGCTGACTATGCTATTCCTGATTCAAGTCAAGATCCTGTTGGCTTTCTTGGCCACCTGGGCATATTGCTGGCCCATATTAAGCTGGTTGTTATCTTCAGTTTGAGCTTGTGCTTGCCAGGTAGTTTTCCAGGAGCACTGTGGCCTGGCCTAACACTACTAGCATGCACACAGCTCATGACCTGGGAAACACAATTCTTCAAAGTTCAGGGGAACAATTCCAATAGCACTATCCTCCAATACCTGCTTTTACCAGTTCACAGAAGAAATATCTCTAGCTGCATGAGGGCACTTCTCTATGGCTTCAATAGAAATCAGGATGCTGTTTGTGTTATATATAAAATTCAGTGAGTTATTCAATTTTTATTTTATTTTTAAGCTGTTTTGATCTGTTCTGTTCCGTACTTGCAGTATTTCTCACACGGTATAGTCTGGGAGAAGATCTGGCATATATTGCATTTTCCCACATGCATTTTCCTGTGGCTCTTTTCCATTCTGAAAACGCTCTTCATCTAAAATCCCAGGTCCTTTGTCCAATCACAGCTAGCAACACAAAGTCTGAGTAAAAAAAATATCTTTAATTTTCAGTGCTCTCCCTTGAGCCTCATGTTCCTCTAGGCTCTGGATCAGAGAAATGCCTAAACGTTGACTTGGCTGTGAAAACTGCAGGGACAGTAGCTCATTTCTTTTCTGACACACCTCACTTTCTCTCAGCTGTTGTCTGTTTGAGGCCTGATGCAGTAAGTGTGTTTAGAGAAATCCAAAGAGGTATAGATGGGCAGAGGATAAGTATTCTGGGGCAATCCTGATGGAGCTGGGCAAGCAGTTCCTTCGCATTGCCAATGCAATGGCCTTTCTTCTAATGGCAGTGTGTCTGGGCAGCCTATGGGCTAGGCACTTCCGGACCCAGATCAGTGTGTTGGAATCATGCTTTTGTCTGTTCCTCCTGAGAAGCTCTGCTAACCCTTCTTTTATATCAGGGTTCCCAGATAACAGATTAATACTAGGTCACAGAAATTTGGGACCTAGATATCTCTTGGAGCTTATACTAGGCACTTAAATGCTTTAGTCTTGCTAAGCTTAGGTGACAATGAGCTAGGGATTTGAAGATTAAAAATTGAGAGTTAGAGAGGATTTAGGTATGCAAGTCTATGGATGGAGCGCTTCATCTAACCTTTTTGGCTAACATCATTTACTGCTCAAGAATAGACAACTTGAAATTCTGTGGTCTGCCCTGTCAGCCACAAGTAAGAAAAGGGAAATACATGAAAAGAAATTATTCATGAATAGGTGTATTAAATATAGAAATGTGTGTGTAAATGTGTGTGTGTGCAACTTGAGCAAAATGAAGACTTTACTCTAGGTAGTCTACAGTCATAACAGGAAATCATGCAATTTCTGCAGAAAGATTTTATTTAAAAAAGCAGAGTGCATCTCATTGACCTACATTCAGTTTCTCCAGCATACACTGCACCTGCAGAACTTTTCTGTGAAGATATATTGTAGATAGAGATCAAAGGGAAGCGATGGTGTCAGAATTGTCTGCATGTTCGGTTTTGGGCCTGAAAATCTACATCATTGCCATGCATTTTCACTTTGTAACTTTAATCAACCTGTAAAGTGTTCCTTTGGACTGCTGTCTTTAAAAGCCAGGTAAGCTCTTCATAGGGATAATTAATATTTGTATCTATACAGTAGACAAATGAAGCTCTCTGTTGCCTCAGAATTAAATATCTGTTTTTTTCAAGAACTATCTAAAGGACTTTGCATTATACAATGGTAGCAAAATATAATTAGCATCTGTGTTATAAAGAACTATAATCTACATCTAGATTCATGCTCTTCAACATATACCCTGACTTTTAGAACATTTGGTCTCCCATCTAAAAAGGCCACAGGGTGTCAAACACTGCCTGTCAGTGGTGCTAGATTTTATTGCATACACATCTGTCTATGTTGTCTCAGAATGAGATCTGTCAACTCATTTCTCACAAGACCACTGTAATGGGCCAGGATTCACACATGTGCTTGTTGATGTATAGAGCAGTAGTAGGAGTGGATTATGCAAGGGGTAATAGCGGACACTGTAGTTCTTTGCTTTTAGACACCACAGTGCCTGGTCAGGGTCACAGAGGGATATGCTCCAGCTCTCATACATGGGCCCTAACTGTGTATTAAAGAAATAAAGCTGACAAATGCAAACAGGGGAAAGATCTATTTTGCTCTTTAGAGATTAAAAAACCGTATAAAATACAAGATGTCCACAAACTCACTTGGTGTCTGTCTCCTTGCTATTCAGTCAGATAGTTGTCAACTGTAGCTTTGTTAAGAGCAAACACTTAGTAAACAGATAATCTCTGTAAGTTTGTCTTTTACTTCTAGATGACTTAATTTGAGGGGTGGTGTTTGCAATTAATTCCAAAATAAAGGCAGCCACATAAAATTTCTATTTATAAATATTGTCACTGAGATGGAATATATTCTCTGTGCTTTCAATGATTCTCTTTTTTTTTTTTTAAATAAAAAACTACATCAAAAATTTACCATGGTAGGCCAAGAAAGAACTTATGAAAAGTCTTCCTTCTGTTGCTTCAGTTTTGCCTTCCTGCTCTACCCTTCTCATAGGCTTAGCTAATCTCCAAGGTCTTTCATTAACGCATAATCCTTCCGCAGAATCATAATGTCTTTTCTCATTAAGGAGTATGATTCTTCTTTTTCTATTTGTTCATTTAAAAACTTTAAGATAAATGACATTGGTAGTTCCTTTTCTACATTGGGTACTACAAATTCCTTCTTCTTGCTCTCAAATATCTGCTCAAGGCAGCTTGAATTTCTTCTAATTTCCTGATGTCTAGTCACAAAACACATTTTAATCTCATTAATCCAGTACTCATTGAACTTGTCCATATATCTTCAAGAAAGGCTGATGATTAAATAGGAAATCTCTGCCAGAGCACATGATACCTTTTATGGCATTCTCTTTGGGTGATGTTGGCTACAGATAATAAATAATTCCCACTTTAATGACCTTTATCTTGTTACTTGTTAGTTACCTGATATGAAGACTACTCACATGATCTGTGATACCTCATCCAAAGGTAAACCAACTCACAGTTTGGTAACCCTTATTGGTAATGTAGTGTGTAGTAACAGAACAGGCATAACTAGGTGAACTAAAGAATATGAATTTGATGTACATGAAGGAAATGTTCCATCATCATATGTATTTCCTCTGTACTAAGTTAGCCTAAAATTAGGCATTGAAGATTTATTTTATGTTAAAAAAGGAGTGGGAAGGACACAGTTTCAGAAAATAGGGGAGTGGGAGAAGAATGTAAGTACTAGCAGTTTTATTTGGGAAATAGCTAAAATAGCAAAACTAGGTAAGAGAACTACGAAAAGATCTTTCAAAAAAAGAATCAAGACAGGAAAGAAAGACCACATCTTTAAAAATGACCTACAGATTCCTAAAGAGAATACATTCACTATCTTATATGATGTTTAATCAGTCAAAAACACAGCAATGAGAAAGCAGGCTGTAGGAAACTAGACATTGCTTCAATAATGGTTCAAACAGTACTAAGATCAGATGAAATGCTCCAGCTAGATTCTTACCTGTTGAAAAGAGGGGTTTTAGAGCTGTGGAGTTCAGTCCTTCATTAATGTTCCTGATGTATTGATGTCTGTTGTCCATAGGTGGTGCTGCAGGGGATTTTTAAGGGATCAAGGAATTCTGGTTTTTTTGCATTTGTGATTTCTACACTTGTGAGTCAGAAGCATCATGTGGTTTGGGACCAGATCTTGTCTGCTAAGTATTGACAGGGTCATGGGTAATGCTCTTGTCAGGAAAGTGTGTTAGTAAGGTAAATTAGTAAAGCTGGGAATATTCTGATGGTAGTTTGAGACAAACTGTGATAAATCCATTCAAAGTACAAATTCCATTCCTTGTAATTAAGATTTTTGAATAGAATCATAATGCACACTAATTATTTATGGTTAATACCTTAGAATTTTTAATTCCCATGGATTGGAGGACACAACAGCTGCATGTCTCTCTGTCCCAGAACAGTGTGTATTTCATCATTCAGGAAATGTTAGAAGGTCCAACGTAACTATGCTATAAATTAACACAGAGTTGTCTTTTGGGGGGGCAGCATATGTGTCTTTTAAAGTTGTCAGCTAATCCACCTCAGTTCTCTAAAATATTCTGAAAAGGAAAAAAATATATTTTTCAGAAACTATTTAATACTTGCCCTCTGAAAAATAGTTTCCATAAAAAAACCTACAGCTTGGGCAGCCAGAACTGAGGTACATGAATATAATCTGCTCTTTTGAACATCTTGCTCTTGGGCACTGATTAATTAAAGGAAAACGACCTTTCCAAAACTGGTTGAAGTCAATGGGATGTACACAGTGAAAGGATTTTGGACCACATAGAGGAGACTCTGGCTGCCAGGAATCAAAATATCTTGTTTTGGTGTATTCTGCTAGTGATAAAGTTTGAGAATTAAAGCACTGTCAATATGTGCTGTAAAACTACATGTCCTTTAAGAGGATAATGTTCCACTAGACCTTTTGCCACAAATTACTCTATGTAATTGGACCTAAGATCACAAAGAGTGCACATTTACAAGATAAATTGAAAATTAATGAACAAATAATATAGTAATTACCAAATCCTTATTATTTGAAGAATATACACACTATGGGGTCTATTTCTTTCTTGATGAGCATGTGTAACCCCCATTAATTTTAATGGGAGTTAAGCATGAACATCAAGGGAAGAATTAACTCATGATTTTAAAACTGACTACTAAAATTAAGACCTGCACTTTTGGCTTTGAGTTGAAAATGTGGCATATCTTTTGATATTTATCTCTTTTTAATTGTGTATTTGTAGCTGAAGCAATTTACATCATTGTTATCCCTATCGGTACAAGGCAAAGATAAATTGCATTATATACCCTATTTCTTGGACTCCTTGATGTTCTTTTCTGATTAAATTGAACTGTACCAGCGGTATCATACTTAATAATCTATGCTGATCAGATTGGCAGTGCTAAGGCCATTTGAAAATGGCAATGAAAAATTGCTCAAGCAAGGTGTGGTTTTTGCTTATTTTATTCACAAATGTAAAAAATATGCAATTAATAATACTGAGTCATAGTTATTGTCAGATAGTGTGAAACTCTAGGAAAAAATGCAGTTTAATAAGACTTCTGAGGCAATTCATGAAGTATGACATTAAGCCTATGTAAAAAGGCTTTTACTCCTTGGAAAGAGATTATAAAACTTTCAGATTGAAGCATTTGGTTCCAAATGAATTAGATACTGCTGCCTGTTGTTGTTTCTACATCTCAACCCAGGGCAAGGATATTTCCATGTGCCCTTCTGCAGTTGTCAATTAATGAATATTAGTGAAATGGCTTCTGCAGTTATCCATAACTTTTTTGATATTGATTCTAGAGTCACTCCTCCTCTTGGAGCAGAAATTGAAAGTCCTTTTAAAGTGCAAAACAATATGGATTAGATTTATACAGAGAAAGAACTTTCAATTTATTTATAAAAACCCACTAAATCCAAAGTTTTGCTTTTTTTGATACTGAATTATCCAGTTCCTCTTTTACACCAAAACCACCATTATGCTACTGGGCAAGGAATTCAGAACATAACTGAAGACAGTGTTAATATCACAGCTGAATGAACTGACAAAAAATAAATAACAAACGAAGCGGGGTGGACAAGTTAAAATTTTTGATTTTTTGCCTTTTTTGTAGCCTATATTTCTTATCATAATTAGAAAACATATCGAGAAGTAGATGCAGTATATGTTTCATAATCTATCTGTTGCTCCTTACACTATTGCAAAGTAGAATAATTTTCCTTTTTCTTTGGCTGTTTGAAAGCAAAACTGAAGGGATACACTCACAAAAGCACTTATCCAATGGTATAGCCATTCAATAGTCCTTTTGTATCTCCTTTTATTTTATTCATATCTTCATTTAATTCCAAACATTTTCAAACTGCTGCAATTTTGCACCGCCTCAATCAGTAGTGACTATAGCTTAGCCCTTTTAATCTGGAGAGTGAGGTTAAGGACAGGAAGCCCTAGGTCTCAGCAGTGGAAATAAACCAAAATGATTTTAATCCTATCAGCTTTATATTCTCAAAAGTTACTTATTATAGACATATCCTCTGCATTTCTGCACCAAAGGACACAATTTGCAAAACCTTCAAACATCTCAAATAGGGTGTTCAGTATCAGTAGTCAGGTATTCCAAAGCTAAGTTACTGCTTCATTGTCCTCTGGTTATAGAGATTATACTTGAGAAATGTATCATCACCATTTTGACACTTCTGTTGATCAGAGAATTCAAACTTAGAAACTGATCAAAACCAACATTTTCTGACTGATATCTGTAGCAACTTTTAATACTGTGAAATGGATTCAGTGAGAAACATTTTGAGTATTTTCATGATAGAAAAAATTACAGACTATCAAAATAAGGGACAGATGCAATAATTTAAAAAATCCTCAAAGCAGAAAATGCTAGCCAGAGAAATCAGTAGTTTTGAAAGAGGCAGTTGAGAATGTGTGGTAGTTAGACACTCACATTCAGCTAAATGAAATATGGATGTTCTCTGTAATCTTTTGAAGTTTGTGACAATATAGAGAAGTCCCCAATGACTGGAAAATGGCAAATGTCATGCCTACCTTCAAAGAAACCAAAGGGGAAGAATCTTGGAAACTACATACTGATCGTCTTACTACAATCTTTGGTAAGACTGTGGAGCATGAAAACAGGAAAGTGTTTGGAACACACGTCATGAGTTTTACCACAGGCAAATGGTTTCTAAGGAACTTGACTAAGACCAAGTGACAAATGGCTCTCTGGATGAAGGGGAAGAAGTGTATGTTGTTCACCTTGGCTTCAGAGAAGGTTTAAATGTTATCCACCACGGCAAACATGTATCCAAACTAGGGACATCAGAACAGGGTCCATGGGAGGCAAGCTGATAGTGATCAACAGTTTGAATCCTAATTGTTAGTTTACTCCTTAGCAGAAAGCTATGTAGACCATGAACAACATGAATGGTGATGTGAGCCTCACCCATATCAAGGTCATAATGTCACAGATTTGAGGGGAATGTTGATACAATGAATAGCCTGCCTGCAATTCAGAGAGATATTATACTAGGTAAGAGCTGACAGGAGTACAATGAAATTTTATAAATAAATAAGTAAAGTCCCATATCTAGTGGAGAACTCCAGGTTGAAGTACAGCTTGATTGCATAGGAAGCAGGTCTTCCAAACTGATCTTGCTTGCCTTGGTAGATAACAAGCTGAACACGGATCAGCCGTAAGACTTCACAGAAGGTAAGCCTAGCCACAGACCATGTGAGCAAGTTATAACCAGCAGGTTCATTAAAATAATTATTCTCATCTACTCAATCATTGCCAGGTCACATCTGGGACAAAGTCTATCTATTGGGGATCCAGTACCAGAAAGACTGAGAAAGTGAAGAGAGACCCATGGATGGCCACACAGCGATTAAGGGATGGAGCTGAAAATGAATGAAGAGAGGCTGGTTGAGCTTATATTTTTTAACCTGGAGAAGAAAAAACCAAAGAGGAAATCCAGGTAGGGCATACATACAGCTAAGGTGCAGCTAAAGGAAAGTTACACAGAAAACAGTCTTATCTCGGAAGGTTACAGAGAAAGGATGAGAGAATTAAGGATGAGCGACACAGAGTGCTGTGTCTGAAAGCAGAAGTTATTCTTTGCTCCGTGTTTTATTGGCTTATGATTCAAACAACCATTTGCTAAGAACAGTATCCAGTGCCTGATATTTTTATTTGGAGATCTGGATGAATTAATACCCAAATAGAATGTTTGCTTCCAAAAAATCTCACTGCCTTTTTGTAATATTTATAGTTCTGACTGCATCTGAGTTTGAAAGAATGGAATGAATGTGTTCTGGTGAAAAGAGTCCCAAAGGCCACTTGATTTTCAAAGCTGAGTCCCTGATGGGCTTCAGATAATGAACTGAATTTCTGAACAAAAATCATCAAGGCTTCAAAATACCAAACCTCAAAATTTGCCCATCATTGACATGATTAGGAGGATAGATGATGGCAGAGGAGTGGATGTGGTCTATCTTGACTTCAACAAGGCATTTGACACAGTCTCACATAGCATCCTTGCAGCCAGACTGAGGCAGTGTGGACTGGATGACTGGGCAGCGAGGTGTAGAAGCCAGAGAGCACTGGTTAATGAGACAGAGGCTAGTTGGAGGCCTGCATCTAGTGGGGTCCCCCAAGGATCAGTACTGGAACCAGTCTCCTTCAATCTATTCAATAATGGCTGAGGGATTAGGGTGCACTGTCAGCGAGTCTGCTGATGACACAAAGCTGGGTAGTGTCACCAACATCCCAGCAGACTGTGCTGCCATTCAATGAAACCTGGACAGGCTAGAGATTTGGGCAGAGACAAACTTAATGAGGTACAACAAGGATAAATATAGAGTCTTACATCTGAGCAAAACCAACCCCAGGTACCAGTATAGACTGGGGACTGACCTGTTGGAGAGCAGTGTAGGAGAAAGGGACCTGGGGGTCCTAGTGGNTTATGAGGAAAGGCTGAGGGAGCTGGGTCTCTTGAGCTTGGAGAAGAGGAGGCTGAGGGGGTGACCTCATTAATGTCTATAAATATGTGAGGGGTGGGTGTCAGGAGGATGACACCAGGCTCTTCTCAAGGTCATCTGGTGATAGGACAAGGGGCAATGGGTGCAAGCTGGAACATAGGAGGTTCCATAGAAATATCAGAAGGAACTTATTCCAGGTGAGGGTGACAGCATTGGAACAGGCTACACAGGGGGCCTGTGGAGTCTCCTTCTGTGGAGACGTTCAAGACCCGCCTGGATGTGTTTCTGTGTGACTTGGTCTAGGTGATCCTGCTGTGGCAGGGGGACTGGACTAGCTGATCTTTCGAGGTCCCTTCTGATCCCTAATGATTCTATGATTTGGTTTGTCTGTAATCACTTGGCTCTTTGCTATTGTATTTGTTAGACCCATGATCATGAACCAAAAGTTTTATACCATTAGCAGGAGAAAAAGTTACTTGCAAAACACTCAACTTTCTTTTCTGCTGTAATGCGATTTATTTGTTTGTTTGTTTTTGTTTTTTTTAAGAGCTTTCTGTTTTTTCCAACCAGTTTGGGTTTGAAGGTCTGACAGCACAAGTCTGCCATAGCAAGACTTCACTACACAGATATCATGGAAAGCACCAGGAGATAGGCTTTACATAAACTTCCCCCATTTTTATTAATGACACTGTCAAAGTTTGTATTGTGTTCACATTGGAAGGGGAAGCTTCACAGTCACAAAACCAATAAAAGTTGATTACATACATATGAAATCTATGGATTAGGGGCAGGATTCTTGGAACCTTTGCAAAGGAAGTGTCATGTTTCATCTTCTATAGGGGTTTTATGGGAATGTGTGTGTGAAGCCACAGAACTCCATATAGTCCCTTTAAGCAAAGATCATACATGCAGAACCAAATTCTCTTTACACAACAACTGTAAGATTATAGTTTAAAGGGGAAAAAATCTTTTTCATCTTCAATGCCACCTGAAAGTTGTCAACAGAAATTAATTACTTTGATCGAGGGACAAAACATGGTAGATATTCTTTTTTAATAATAGCACAGCAATAAATTATTTAAGTCTGAGCAATTTGGAAAGGTAGTTTGTGAGGAGAGGGATGGTGCCTGATCTATGACTGAAGGGCCAAATATTTCAATTGGATCAGTTGAACACCAAAATCAAAAATCAGATTTTAAGAGGCAAATATTTTGCTGACTTTGCTAGGAAAAGCAGGATGTCTGATTCACAGTAGCACAGGTGTAAGAAACAATATTAGTTTCCTTTGGAACAGTGTTTCATTCAAAACAAAAGCTTTGTGAAAGAAACCATATAAATATGTAGAGTTACAAAACCTAAAAATATCAGAATTCCAATAAATAACTGGTGTTAGAGCAAAGTATTTCTATTAATTTTAAAATTACATTTCTGAAGAGATTTTTTTTCTGTCAATATCCATCATTAAATTATACTATAAAAATGTTAAATATAAGTTACTTGACCAAGCTGACATCATACTTCCTCCTCAGAATTTTTTGTTCTCATAGCTTTTGAAGTCTGCAGGATTTTAAAGCTTAAACAACATACAGTTTACAGATTCCAGAATCTTTCCCAAGAAGAAAGGTTAATTTTTTGATATTTGAGATTCTTTTCTTCAAATAGTTTCTAGTTGCTTAAAAAATCAGAACCTTTTCAACTTATTTGAATGTTCATGTCCAGAGTATGTATTTCTTAAGTAGATATACTTTGAAAAAACCTTGTTGTTACTATAACCTCCCAGATAATCTACCACGTATTTCCATCATGTTCATCCAATTCCTTTGTGAAGATGAAGCTCCCTATACGTCTAATTGATGAATCCCAGTGAAACAAGAGTGCAGCCTCATGGAGTAGATTTAAAACATAAAATCAAACAAAACGGCCTTTCACTGTGATAGGAGAGGTTTTGACATAGGTAGGTAATCAGCAAAACCATAAGAGGAAGCATCTTCTAGAGGTTAAAGGAAAACACCTGACCTTGCAAAATGTGTGATGAAATATTTTTCACGTTAATATGTATTTCAGAAACATAGTCTGCTTGTTTGTTATATTACATTAATTGAAGGTAAAAGATGAGTAAATTGTAATAGAGCCAGTTACTCCATTGAATCTAAAAGCACTCTTCTTTTTTCCTATTAATTGCGTGGGAAGGAGCAGCTGGTCTTTAAGTAGTCAGACCATTGCATACAGGAAGAAGAGAAATCCTCTTTTGCTCTTGAAGCTGTAGATGATGCTCTCCGTAAGTTGCTGTAAATTTAGCTCCAGTTGTTCCAACCTAAATATCCACAACATTCCTCTCTAAGGTGCTCTGAGATATTTTTTACTTTTAAAGATATTTTGACTTTCTTATAGAGACTGCTCTTATTTTATTTCTTTCTGATTTTCTTGCATGAAATTTATGAAAATACCTCAAGAATCAGGAGCTGTGGATGCCCATGGTCTTAATGCTGTTGAGAGACAGTTCTGGGGAATTTTATTACATTCTATGACTGTAATCTGTGTATACTACCCATGTCCTCCAAAGCTATAAAAACAAATAAGTATTCTAGATTACTATACAAATAAATATTAATATGGTGTGTGCCCCAGTTCTCCAACTCAGGACCAAGTCATATTTGTAGATGATCTGATAGACCCATAGCCATGTGAATACTGATATTCAGTAGTTTCATATCAATATAGAAACTAGCTCTGAAACAGTAAGTCTGTTCTGCTCCTGGCAGAAGAAATATCATCACATAAGAGACCTACAGATACTTGTATGAAAAATAAATGCTGAGAAGCTTCAGTCTGTGGTTTCCAGAAATTGGGTAATACTGGGTTGCATCTAGTTGGCATTAGTTATGTATGGCAAGTGGCCTCTCCTTGGAATACATTTTTTTCACACTGGTTTTAAAGGACTTTTCTCCTTGAAAAGGTGCAGTTCTGAAGTTAAGGGCATCAAAACAAAATGTTCAAACATCAATACCAATATGTTTGATTATAAAATATTAAACGTTCAGTAATAAAGGCACTAACATGATTATATAACACCATAGATTAAACATGACCCACTTAAACAAATAACTGGGGCTAAAAAAATATAGGCTGTAAAATCAGTGTATTTATTCCCAGTGCTCTGAATGACATATGTTTAAACTGATCTCACAATCAATTCATATCTGCTTCAGCACAGTCATCTGATACCTATTTAAGTTAATCTCATCTAAGAGGTGTAAGATCATCTCTGGGTAACAATTCCATTGCACAGTAGGGTGTATGCTAATATGGCTGAACTCGGGGACGAATTCTTGCTGATCCTTATTTCAGTGGTAACAAGAATTTGTTGTCTCTCTAAAATGAGAAAGTTCAGACTAAAAGAGGAAGCAATCTGTTGAGATCTTAATGTGTCTTGATTTCAAATATAATTCTTGGTTTTCAGGATCCCTTTTAAATGATAGGACACTAGAATAGCGGAATGTTTGGACAGTAACCTTAAGTCTTTTTTTTTCAAAGGAAAAAAGAATGAGGATCAGAAAGAATTGGTGAGAGAGCAGAGGGAACCGTGTCTTAATTGCATGTTTAAAATATAATTGAATGCATTAAAAGATGATAAAATATTTCCATATATATATATAAATATATATGGAAATATATATGGAACTATAGGCTGAGATTGGAGTTCCTAGAGAGTACTCAGGTAGAAAGAGACTTGGGGGTGGTGGACAGTAAACTTAGCATGAGTCAGCAATGTGCCCAGGCGGCCAAGAGGGCTAATGGCATCCTAGCCTGTATCAGGAATGTTGTGGCCTACAGGGTGAGGGAGGTTATCCTCCCCCTGTATTCGGCACTGGTTAGAACGTACCTGGAGTACTGTGTTCAGTTCTGGGCCCCTCAGTTTAGGAAGGATGTTGAGGTGCTGGAATGAGTCCAGGGAAGAGGAACTAGAATGGTAAAGGGCCTGGAAGGTCAGCCCTATGAGGAGAGGCTCATGGAGCTGGATCTGTTTAGCCTGGAAAGGAGGAGGCTCAGGGGTGGCCTTAACTGCCTAAAGGTAGTTATAGTCAGGCGGAGGTCGTTCTTTTCTCCCTGAACACTGGAGACAGGACAAGGGGCCACAGTCTTAAGCTTCATCGGGGGAGGTTTAGACTTGACATTAGGAAAAGGTTTTTTACTGAAAGAGTGATCCGATTTTGAAACGGGCTGCCCGTAGAGGTGGTCGATTCGCTGTCTCTGGAGGTGTTCAAAGTTAGGCTAGATGAAGTGCTGTGTGGCATGATCTAGATGTCAGATGTTAGGTTTACTTGGTTGGTTTTGGGTTGGACTGGATGATCTTTAAGGTCTTTTCCAGCCTCATCATTACTGTGATAACTGTGAAATAAAATGTGTCACATAAGCTGTATTTACTGGCCCTGTGTCAAGGGCTCATTGCTGCCTAAGCTTCTGCTTACGTGCTTTTCTTACAGGGAATGGTCTTGAGTTCTCATTTAAATGCTCTCTTGAAATAAGGCCAACATTGTTATTTATACTCATGCATTCTGCCTTTGTTTACTCTGGTCACTTATTCCATCTCGACTCTAATGCATCATCTCTTCCAGGTGGGAGCCATGGTTCTATATTTATTGATAGGGTCTTGACAGTTCTAAGTTCTGAATGGGGTTTTTTGGTGTTTCTTCACAGATCTGTTAATACTAGTAATACAAATAACATTTAATAAATCAATCTGTTTCTTCCAGCAATTTTGCTAGGAGGCATTAACCCCTTCTCACCATCTCCCAGGCCACACCCCTGCACTCTTTACAATGAGTGTAGCATATTTTTTATTTCTTCAACTGGCATTTGCAATCTGTCCTGACATAATTTACACATTTACACATTTTACAGAGCAAAGCACAGTCATGCAATTTAATTCCAAAAAACATAAGCATGGGAGACTCGGCACACTCGATTAGCAAAGCATATGATCGAGTTTTGCCAGTATGATATCAAAGGCACACGTTTGATTTGAATTTGTGTCAAAATGTACCTGCTGCTCTTCATTTCAAAACAGACATGTGCTGATGTGTTAGCCCATATTCACACACAGGGGGCTTTTATATGCTGCAAACTGCACATGTAGACCAGTGTCCTTTATAAACGCACTTTCATTCTCTTCCTTTTCTCTTATCTCAAGGCAGCTGGTCTCCAGATCCTTACAGAGGGAAGGCCTGTCACTGCCTGAGAGGAAGAGAAAGGGAAAGGAAGAAATCACCACTCAACCTAATGAAATAAAGTTCTGACCCAGATAAAGTCATCTGGGTTCTTCCACTGATCATTGCCCTATTGAGCCACCATTCCAGTTCTATTATTTCTTTTAAATAGAGATTTAATGCTCATGAATGGAAGGTGAATGCTTGAAAATGAAAGGTGATCACTGCAGTAAAGGACAAATCAATACAGAACCAAAGTGCTTTACTTATCCACAGGGCAAACTTAAAGTGAAAGTAAATGTCTTCAAGACCCTCAAGCAGTTGTACTACTAGAAATGATTATTAAATTCCCATAATATTACACTTGGACTTAAAAAAAATCAGTGATTAAACACTTACTAGAAATGGAATTGACAACCTTCTGGACTGTGTGCATTTTGTTTTTCACTTTCCTTCAGATTGATTTAAGTAAAGAAATTAGAAGGAATTTTGTGAATTTTTAATAATGAAAACATACAGCTGCAAAAATCAGTCTTAGAAGGACCAGAAAGAAATCATTCCCTTGCAAGTAATTTAAATTCAGTTTCTAGAAATGCAAATAATTGATTACTTTTCTTGGGTTCTGGGTCACGTAAGTATAAAAGAATTTGGAATAATAGCTAGAAAGTTGGTTTGCTCAGCAGGTGCAAAATAGGCTTTTTTACCTCTAAATGTGATCAATATTGGGGGCTCAATATAACACAATAGCAAGAGAAGTGCTTATGTTCACAGGTAAAATACTTTTTAATGCTATGGAAATTGGAAAAAAATGAAAACAGAATTTAGGGCAAAAATTTCCTGTGCTAATCTGGATCTGATATTTGCGAGTGTTGGTGTCAAAAGATTTGTGGGTTTGGGTCACTGTCAGTAGTAGTTAAAACTATGAAGAAATCACTTTTTTCAATCCTCCAGCAAACCTTGATTGGCTGGAAGAAGGCAGAGACAGTTAACTTCACAAAGTCAATAAATGTGGCCATCTGGGAGAATGCAAATTTAGACAAATGTGATATATGTGGAATGACACTTTTTGCTTAGACCATGCCACACCATGAAAGCATTAAAATACATTCATATGACCCAGAGCATTTGATTAAAGCCTTCAGTATACAATAAATACAGTCCAAATCAAACTAAGTTTGACAATTTGTACAAATTTCACATTCAGATTCATTCAGATTTAGTCCTTTGCCTCCCCAGCCTCTTCAGGTATAGCATCCATGCTTCCTTTCAGTTCAACTGAGTGGAATATTTGCAATGAAACCACAATCCATTGTGTAGCAACACCTCATTCAAGTTGGAAATAGTTTTACCTCTTTCAGGTCTTTATGTCCTTTTGAGCCAAAGACTTCAGAAAAAGTTTAATATCTTTGCACATGAATAACCCATAGGAGGATTCATAGGGTCATAGAACGGTTCTGGTTGGGAGGGACCTTCAAGATCATCTAGATCCAACCCCTCTTGCCTTGAGAAGAGACACCCCCTATCAGACCAGGTTGCTCAAGTCCCCATCCCATCTGGCCTCGAACACTTCCAGGGAGGGGGCAGCCACAACCTCCCTGGGCAACCTGTTCCTGTGTCTCACCACCCTCATTGGAAAGTTCTTTCTGATTTCCCAACCTCTTTCAGCTTGAAACCGTTACTCATGGTCCTACAACTACAAGCCCTTTTAAAAAGCCCCTCCCCAGCTTTCCTGTAGCCCCTTTTAGGTACTGGAAGGCCACTCTAAGTTCTCCCTGGCGTCTCCTCTTCTCCAGACTGAACAGCCCCAACTCTCTCAGCCTATCCTTGTAGGAAAGGTGCTCCAGCCCTCCAACCATCCTTGTGACCCTCCTCTCAACATGTTTCAATAGCTCAATCTCTTTCCTGTGTTGGAGGCTGTAGAACTGGATGCAATACTGCAGATGGGGTCTGACAAGAGGAGAATAGAGGGGGAGGATCACTTCCCTCCACCTACTGGTCATGCTTCTCTTGATGCAGCCCAGGATGTTATTTGGCTTTCTGGTCCACAAGCAAACATTGATGGATCATGTTGAATTTTTCATCGATCAACACCCCGAAGTCCCTCTCAAGGCTGCTTTCAGCCTGTTCCCCACCCAGCCTGTATTTGTGCTTGGGATTGCCTCGACCCAGGTGCAGGACATTGCACTTGGCCTTGTGGAATCTCATGAGGTTGGCACTGCCACAACTCTCAGGCCTGTCCAGGTCCCTCTGGATGGCCTCCCTTCCTTCCAACATGTCCACCACACAGCTTGGTGTCATTGGTAAACTTGCTGAGGGTGCACTCAATGCCACTGTACCTATCTCCAACAAAGATAGTAAATAGCGCTGGTCCCAGTACTGACCCTTGAGGGATGCCAATCGTCACTGCTCTCCATTTGGACTTTGAGTCATTGACCACAACTCTCTGAGTGTGACCATCCAGCCAATTCATTATCTAGCAAGTGGAGTAGTCCCTTCAAGTCCATGTTTTTCCAGTCTGGTGACCAGGATGTCATGTGGGACAATGTCAAAAGTTTTACACAAGTCCAGGTAGATGATGTTGGTTGCTCTTCCCTTGTCCACCTGTACTGTAATGCCACCAGAAAAGGCCATCCAATTAGTTAGGCAGGATTGACCTCTGATGAAGCTCTGTTGGTTACCAATCACCTCTTCATTTTCCAGATGCCTGAGCATGGCCTTTATGAGGATGCAAAGTAACTCTTCTTGTTTCCCTTTGTCTTCCTGGACAGATTTAATTCTATCTCTGCTCTTGCAGGGTGTATGGACAAGTCCTCTGTGCTCTTCCCAGTCAGCCTGTCCCTGCTTCCACTGCCTATAGACTTTCTTCTTGTGTCCAAGTAAGTCCAGGAGCACCTTGTTAATCCATGCTGGCCTCTTGACATTCTTGCCCTCCTTCTTCTTTCTTGGAATACACTGCTTCTGGGCTTGGAGGAGTTGGTCCTTGAATAGCAACCAGCCCTCTTGGGTGCCTCTTCCCTCCAGTGCTTCATCCCATGATACCCTGCGAAGTAGATCCCTGAGGAGAGTGAAGTCAGCTCTCCTGAACTACAGCGTTGCAAGCAGACTATGCATCCTTTTAGGTACCCTTATGATCTTAAATTCAAGCATTTCATGATCACTACAGTCAAGAGTGTGTTGTGCTTCACTTCACTCACCAGCCCCTTTTTGTTGGTGAGGACAAGATCCAGGGCAGCACTTTTTCTTGTAGGTTCCTCTATCTCTTGGATGAGGAAGTTATCCTAAACAGACTTCAGGAGCCTCCTAGATTTCTGGTGCCATGCTGTGTCATCCTTCCAACATGTACCTGAGTCATTGAAATCCACTGTGAAGACCAGGGCTTGTTAATGTGAAGCTGCTTTTATCTTTTTATATAGGGCCTCATCCTCCAGGTCTTTCTGGTCAGCTGGCCTCTAGCAAACCCTCACTGTGATCTCCCCTTTCCCTGGTTTCCCTTTGACCCTCATCCATAAACACTCTTCTTGTTTTTCTTCCCTCCTCAGGTGGAGCAACATGCATTCAAGTTGGTCTTTGATGTAGAGGGCAACATCCCCTCCCTTTCTCCTTTGCCTGTCTTTCCTAAAGAGTTGTCACAAGAGTTAGGGTGAATGTTTGGGTTGGTGCCTGCAATCCAAGCACAACAGGCAGCTGCCACTGAGAATTCAACAGGCAGTGAAGCAACTTTGCTAGAAAGAAAAGAATTTATTGAACCTGTCACCAATAACAAAAAATAAAAAAATCCCTTAAAAATAAAAGAATAAAAAAATTATGGTAAAACAGAAAGTGTGTCACAATGCCTTTAAACACACTCTGAGAGAAAAGGGGTACAGATAACACATCGAGTTTTGGCTTCAAGTCAGATCTCTCAGAAAAGACAGTGTACACTAACACTCTAACCGAAGGGCTAATTCAGCCATCCTAGGGCTCCCAAAGCCCTCCTATGTCTTGATGCTTCTCTAAAAGTCCCCTTTCCAGTCCCCTTGAAGATGCTAGACCCCTCAGATGTCACAGGCTTGCTTCTAACTTCCCTCTGTATCTTAGGAGTGTTTAATAGTGGGACCAGGGCCAACCGATACTTGCTGATCTTCAGGCTGTAACAGCATCTCAGATAGGAATACAACAGATCTCCAATCTCTTTGTGTTTGCCAAAGGTTTAGGAGATTGGTGCTTCATGACCAGTCTCTCTCTGGAGAATCAGAGGGTTCTCCCAGTCTGTTAGTGACAGAGTATACAGGATCTGCTGCCTTGCCTAGGTGAGGTTAGAGGCAACATGGCATTGGTTATGTGGGGCTACACCTGTTGTGATAAACAGGCCTGCTTCCGGGGCCTGCTACAGGGTCTTCTCCTCTTTTTTCTTCTCCCATGTGGTTAAATCTCCCAGGGAGGGAGAGGGTTAAGAGTTCACCACTTTCCTTGATTTCTTCAAAGGTAATCATATTGCAAGAGCAATGTGTAAGAGCGGCTACTTTCTTCAGCCCATTGCCAGGAGCCAGGAAGAGCTGACACTGGCTACAGTCCAAGGGTTTCTTCTGTGTTCCACCCTTGGGGAGAGAAAGGAAAGCCATGGCTGGCCCCCTCTCCCAGGGGAACCACAGCAGCCGACTCCACAACCAGGCCCCACTGAAGGGGCTGAGATTCCGTTGTGCTCAGCAGGGGCTGGTGGCAAGGACCCAGTGGCCAGGCCTCTTCCCACCCCCCTCAAGGAGGGGAGTTGCTCGTCTCTGTGGGAGAGCTCTGTGTCTGTTAAGAGATGGAACCAGAAAACAAGAAAACAAGAAAACAAGAAGTGCATTCACTTTTATAGACTCTGTCCACCAATCATCTGTAGGATCTGGACATTGACCCAGGGGTTTGCTGGGAAAGCTGCCACCAGTTCCAAAATAAAATGCTCTTTCAGAATAAAAGTACAAAAATCAACACATGAAAATTCATCAATTTCAAACTATAACAAGAGTCCCAGTATATCTAAAATGAGTAAAGATATCTGATCAAAACTTGTCCCCCACAGCTGCTGGTAAGTATACTTTGTGCTTCTCCAGCTGCAGAAACATCACTGGTACTCATCTTCTTCCCAGGCAGGAAGAAATCCAAATCTTCTCACAGTCTTTTTCCAAGTAGTACAATATGCAATGCTGTTATCTAACCTCCCCAGACAACCAACTGCACAATGCTATTATCTGTCAATGTGTGTCTAGATCTTTAGATCATTCACAATGTATTTTGGTGTTCCACAGCCTGGACAGTGCCTTGAGCATGTTCACTTAAGTCAAACACCTTACTAAAAGTCTGTTTCAAACCACTGAGTGAACTAATGTGATCGGAAAGAGTAAATATCCTTTTTTGTTGTGGCCAAATAAATATACTGTCTACTGTCAGCTGTGTGGGTTAAACCTGGTATCACTTTTTTCCTACAGTGTACACCACTGGACAGACATATGGTGCTTTATGATTTGCTGCTGAAAAATACCTACTGCACTGAGGGGAGAAGTTGGGGAAAAGTGTGTCAGAGTAGAGTACCTGTGAGATACAGCTGATGTGGCACAGTTTACTTAGCACTTCTCTCTAATTGGAAATTGAAGGGAAAGCCCAGCCCTTACCTACAGATTTCTAGTGATATATTTTTATATGAGTATTACTTATAAGGAACACAAAGGATTCCCATTTTTTGTGAAATGTCATTTTTGGTAAATTACCCAACAGTTTAACAAAATAATTGAAAGGATGATCTTGCAGCCTTTATTCATATGAAATAGTGGAACTGTAGCTGTAGTTACTTAAAGATACTTGTTCCTCCCAAAACAAAACCCTGAACTGGTTGCCTGGTCTTCAGTTTCTGTAATCTGTGATGATTCCACTACTATCAAAAAAACTTCTTGTCAGCCCTGAACAGTCCTGGCTTTGCCATAAGTGACCAGGCTACCACACCGTGGGCATAGCTGTGACACCAAAACAAAGCAGGAGGCTGAGTGGCATTTACATATGATGGGGAGGCCTACTGGAAACCTGTGTGTTAAGCAGAAAGCAGAGAACATGCTTGCTGCTGTGTTTTACAAGAAGAGACATATTTAGTAAAAAAGTAGAGGGTTTCTGAGAAATGGAAAAAGAAGGGATGGTGAACACTTCCTTGGAAAGAGTAGGAGTCCAAAGACCAATTTCTGGTAAAGTCTCTTGTAATCACAACTACCTGTGCCTAGAGAAGTAAATATTCCATAGGACCAAGTGTGCACTCATTTGTTCTTACATTCTTTTCATGCTGCCCTTTAATGGCCCTGTGCAATAAAGTACACAGCCTACTTCATCTGCACTTCATCAGATTAGCATTAGCTTGAAGCCTCCAAGACAATATAAATGAGGTCAATAAATAGTGCAATCAATCTTGGCTAGTTTTAAGTGTCCAGAGAGAGATTTAAACAGAACTCCTGTAGGCTGACAGGAGAGAGAACACCAAATACATTGCATTGATGCTAACACGTGTATTTCCCCTTATGATGCTTCTTGCACTTAAAGCAGCAAAGCCAACAGGATTCTTTCTATTGATTTATGGATGCCTTGGATCAAGTGTTTAAAGCATTGTTTGAGTTTGCAGTGACAGAAAAAATGCATTTTTACATTTCTTCCTTTCTTTGCTTTTCCAAATGGTTTAAATTTTATCTTGTTTTGCATCCCTTTTTACATTTCATGGTTATTCTATCAGTTACTGAATAATCTTTGTCTGGCTCTAAGCTCATGGTCAGTGTCAAAGAAATGGCATACATTAACAGAATCTGCAAAGAAAATAGACAACCAAAAATACTCCAAATAAAGAAACCAAACACAACATTCTGATTCCAGATATTAAAGAGAACTGTGGTAACAAACTTAAAAGGACAAAGTAATATAGAACAGTCACAAGTTCTACAGATGAAATGGATGGAATTACTTGAAATTAATACTCTGAACTGAGGAAAAAAAATGCAGTGCATGGGAGTATTCATCACTTTATCTCTACAGGAAAATGAAAGCTGTTGCCTCAGCACCAGTATGAAACAATGAATTGAAACCTGACATTAATTCCAGAGCAAAACAGGGAAAGAAATTCAGGACATTCCAGGTTTTGTTATTACTGATGTTTCCCCAAGATGGTAACAATTGTTCCACTGGGCTAAAAGAATCTTCCTTTGCTTGACAAAACTCACAGGGCTTGTTTCTTGAAAAGTTGTAAAGCAGGTAGGACAGCTCTCATAGCCTTTATTTTCACCTTTCTGTAACCCCTAAGAAGTCACAATCCTCTCACAGTCTAATCAGCATGGGAAACTGCAGAATGAATGTGCTGGAAAATTCCTTTGAAGCGCAATAATAATATTTTTTTATATATGAATTCCAGCATAGTTTTTGGGAGCTCGACAAAAGGAAGTCATGGTTATTGTTTCTTTAATTTTTTTTCTCTTTCACAGAGCTTTTCAAAGACACTTGCTTTTGCATAAGTTGTAAGTTTATGTCAGAGTCCTATGCCAGTCTCTGTTACACATTTTAGTGTATTCTGTACTGCCCTGAGAGCTAACCCCCCTCCCCCAAAGAACTCTCTCAGCCCCTTCATCTGTAACCTTTCTGCAAGTAAATGCTAATTGAAAAAGAAAGAACACCACTAATCTTGGAATTTAAATGCATTTAACAAAACCAATCTCAATCTAAATTGTTGTTTCACCATTCCCTTTTCCCCAACAGATGTCGAGAAACTGCAATTCCTATTAAGAACACTTGACTGTTTACTCAGCAAGAGAACTTCAGGCTCGGGCTGCATCAATCTAAATGTGTTTCAGGACGTCAGTCTTTTGAAAAGTGCAGACTGTTAGTTGGTTATTTTTAAATGTAATCTCACATAAAAGAGTTGCTGCATTTTTTTCTTTTTACTTTATCATCCCTCTCTCCTTCCTCTCTTTTTTTTTTTTAAATGATGGCATCAAACACAGACATCCTGAATTTTTATGTCCCATTCCATTTACATTCCTCTCCATAGTGCAATTTTTCACTTTTTTCTCCCTTCTTTTCAACTTTGACCGAGAACAATATCATCAGTTTGTGAACAATATTGTAGGGAAAAAAAAGATTTCAGAAATGTTATATACTAAGAATGTTAGATGTGAAAAGCAGGAATATATTTTCTTACTGAATTTTACAATAAAGCCTCCATGGGCTTTGACCACAGACCTAAGTAAGGTGCTTGTGCAGGTAAAGGTGGCTGTGTGATTTTGTCTTGTACCCTGGGCATCACTAGTTAACCATTATGAGGAAAGTAGACAAGTAAAGAAGTGTCATTGTTTGTTTTATTTTCTCCTATCTCTTTTTTTAATCTTATGTCTTCACATGATCTTTCATTTAGTAAATGCAATATTATATTTAAAAATGCATACCTTGAGTGATAATCACTGGAATGTTGCTTGGGCTTCAGTCCTGCAATTGCAGTCTGGCTGTAAACATAGACTTACTCTGGTATGAATACCTCCTTATCACGAGTCCTTCACGCTTGTCTTACCACAGAATAAATTTGGGTTTCTTTACTCATCAGATTTTGAAATATGGTGAGTCAAGTCCTTCACTTTTTCCAGAGGAGCTAGCAAGGCTGTATTTTGTACCTGTATCCTGTATTTTGTACCTGCACATTGCCACAGGTAGGTTTGTGGAGGCTGGGGCACTCCCGTCTTCAGGTGTGTGTTGCCTGAATGGAAGATGCTGCTTTTCTATGTCTTGTGGCTATCCTTCATTTTCTCTCACAAAAGCAGGTGAGGTCAATGCTGTGGACCACACAAGGTCAGGTTTAGCTACAGGGCTTTGAACCTGAACTTTCTTAAGTATTGCAATGCAGAGGAAACCAGCACAAGCATGGAAAATAACATGTAGGTAGTAAAAGTAAATTTAGCAATTCTAACAAGGTGAGGGGGTGAGGGTGTGAATGTCTGAAACTGAACTTTTGAACTCAAGCAGAAACGTGCCTGTTACAGGATACAGTCTGTACAGGATAGGTGTAAATTCTGGTAACACCTGGACTAAATAGAAGTGATACATCTTTGAATCTTCCAGTTAATAAAGATGAATTAAACACAACTAGAAAGTAGGTGGCTGGTAATCTGTTGTGCTTCTGCACATAGACTATCTAGATAGAGAAAATGGAAGACTTTGGGCTCCAGAAAGACCTAGCGCTTTGTTTCCAAAGGTTTCCCAAAAAGAAGTGGTCTCAAAAAGAAGCAGGTAGCCCAGAAAGAATGTGGCTGGAAGAAAGATCCTGGGAGTGTACAAGATCTGTGAGATCAAGAAGATAAATATAATGCCGAGGGATGCCCAGGAGCAAGCTCTGATCAACACTGCCTACATCTCCCAGGCCAGTAGTGATCCCTGGCTGAGAGGGAAGTCAAAACTTAACAAACATAGTGGTAAGGAAATTTGTAATTAAATTAGTCAAATGAAGTGAGATACACAAAAATAATCTCTCCCAACGACAATTTTATGGATTGTGAATAACAAAGCAAGGCTCAAGTGCCAACAAAACAAAACAGAAAAAACCTCCCTGAATTTTAAGGAGTTACTAAAATAAAGTGAAATAATAATTTGGCAGGCATATTAAAAGTTTGTGATACCACAGTATGATGAACTCTTTACAGCAACAAGATAACTGCATGGGTCAAAGGATCTAAATTGTACAATAAAGTTTCTTGGAACAGCCTGCATCATACAGTAAGTTTATGAAGCGGAAGTTCAGGGTTCTTCAGCTTCTTTCTTCATCTTTCTAAATTACAGTAGCACAAGTGATTATCTCAGCAGTTATAGCAAACACAAATGTCTGTGAAACAAGGGTAATCTACTTCTGAGGAACTGTTGTTTAGGTTGCATAGTTTAAAATTAGAAACACCAGCAATTTCGATAACAGTTAAAAGCATGTCCTTATATCAGATTTCTATTTTTGGTTCAAAAAGTAGCCTTGGAAACCAGTCTTGGGGTTTTTTGTTTGGTTGAGGGGTTTTTTTTTGGTTTTTTGGGTTTTTTTGAGGAGATTGAATTATAACTGAACAGGTTTTGCTTTCAAAATATTAGCACCAAAGGGTTTCACTTCTGTGGTTATGTTTTGCTTTTTCTTCAAAGTCAGAATGCAGGTGTTTGCTCTTTGATTACATTTGGTTCCGCAAACACAATTATGGTCACTACAAGGGATATTCTCCTCTGCCTCACCACATTACCCTCTTTCACAGCATTGTGGTCTGCATTGGGAGAGTAGAAAATCTTACACACTCTTGTTTTGCATGAGGTGACATAGTAATTTTTCAAATTTTCAAGATGTTAAAGGACAAATTGTAGTGTTTCATTTTCCTTTCCAATATAATTTCATTTTAGGTTTATGCTTTTTTTAATGGTGTCTGTGGGTGGTTTCTTTGTTTATTGTGAAGTGAGAAAACCCTCAAATTCCTGCTCCATATATACCTAAAATTTTGAATCAAGACTTTGATGGACACAGCAGCAAAAAGGAAAAAAAAATACATTTTTTTTTGACTGTTTAATTCGTCTTTGTGACTGGAAAGTGACTAGGGGTGGGACTCCAGCACCCCAGCTGGTATTTGCTATCAGTGGTAGCACTAAAGCAATGCAATGCAATAAAATGCAAGGCAATAATTCTAATTAATTTGTCCTAAGTAATAAATTATACTAAATTTTTAATAGCAAAGTTCTAAAGCTGTACAGTAATTTACAGAAGACTCTTGCAAGACATATCTTTATTACTGTCCTCATTTAAGGTGACAATGAGAAATACAGATGTTTGCCTGGTGTTAAGGATGAACTCTTTTGGCTGGAACTTGCTAGAAATGCTGGAGGACTCATCTTTTATATTTCAATTTAGGAAGCACTTTAAGGAATACCCACATTTTTTATGGATGAAGTATTCATTCATGTGTGCAAGTAAAATATTTAGAGTTTCAGAATTCATAACTGGTTTCTTTAAGGTACTGCACAATTATGTATTAAAGACTATAGTGCCATGAAAACCATTGCTAATGACCATTTATTATTTTCCACTTTTTTCCATTTTTATCTCACTATTTATAACTTGCTCATAAAAATTTATTTTCCTATAACTTAGTCTAGATTGTATGAAAATAAGTAAAGAAAGAATGCTAGAGCTTTCCTATCCTGTTTTGATTTTTTTTTTTTCATGAAACCAGATTTCTGGATGTGAATCGTCACTTTGATTCTTCACCCCTCCTGAAAACACAGCTATAATTTTGCATATATTGCTAAGTGTCTGAGGTGACTGGTAGAATTCTGCCAGCATGTGACAAACAAAAACATGAACAGTAAACACAAATACAATTCATTCTAAAGAGTTCGCCAGGATTGTGGGAACATTTTTTACTGACCTGATAAAGGATTTTATTTTTTTTTTAACTTGTGCTGTTTTGTGTATGTTATGTCACACAAAGCATATTCTATACAATCTGTGTAGCCTCACATTAGTTAAGTTAGTTAAATGAATTTTTAGGAAGATTATTTATTATATTGGAAACCACATCCTGGTATAGTGCACTTCTTTGCTGAAATCTGGTTTTAGCACTTTGGAAATCCCTTTGTATGCATCTGAGTCAATGAATTTCTTTGCGAGCATACATACTATTCAATATACTTGCTATGTGTTTGTAGCTCTTGTGTGCAATGAGACATTTTTGCTATTGCTGATAATTCTGTAGGTTCCGTTGTACCCAGACATATGGTGTCAGTTGTTTGAAGGCTTTAGAAACCATTGGATTGTCTGTGATGTATAAATGCAATAATCCCCATAGAAAACTTCGGACTTCTTGAACCAGAGTTTAAAATCCACATGCTCACTTGCAGATTGGGGAGTTTTAAAAACAAACGGGCCCTTGTAGATAATTTAACATTAATGGCCCGAGTCAACAAGAAGTGCAAAAATTCAGTCCCCAGGAAGGGCGATACAATATCTGAGATGTGTTTCCAGAGGGTATGAGCCAGATGGAAATATGTATAACCAGCATTTTATCAGTATTCAACACTTATTAAACTGGTGTAATTAAAGGATAACTTTTAAATACTTTAGTAAGGTTCGGTGATAATCTGCTTTCTCTCTTCAGTCCTAATCCAACACAAGCAGCAGCCAATCGAAAGACTCCATTGATTTTGATGAGTTTTCTATTGCACCTTCTATCTGTAAACTGGAAGAAAGGCAGCTGCAGGGAGCAGGAGGGACCTGTTTTAGCAGATGCTCTTGGTTTCCCTCAAAAGAATGCAAGTCCATCATACTATCTCCATCTGGGATGAAATCATGACTCCATCACAGACAACAGGAGTTTTGCCATAGGCCAGGGGTGAATTAGAAATTTTACTGTCTTAGTGAGTAGGAGAGTTTATTTGTTGTTCTGGATATTAAGTATTCCCAACAAGGCTGTTCTGCTTTGATTATTTCCATGGGCCTGTAAGCAGCACAGTGGCTGTTGTGTGTCTATAGCCCTGTAGCCTAATAAAATACATACTATGTTCAGGACCTTGGTGCAAAGCATTTGTTTAATAAAACAAATATTGGTGAAAGAACAAAATTTCAGTGAATAAGGACCATTTTCCATTCTAATATTATGGCCATAAACTGTTTTACTAAAGCTAAGGTGGGCTGCAATATGATTTGTTAAACATGGCTGACTACAGATAGTGTTTGAACAGAGTAGCAGTAACATTTTTTCCATCCTTCTAATATATTTTGTTTCATGCACTGTAGCAAGCATTCTTTTAAATTATTTTTTGTGTGAAAGCAAGCGTATTACTGGGGTCTTCCATACAACATAATGAACCACTATTCCTTGACTTATTTTTGTTCATGACTCATACAAATCTTGTGTTTAGGGCAGCAGTGTCCTGAAGTCCAGGTTGCATCTAGATCTCATCATTCTGGATGCAATAGAAACACAGTTAATCAACTGAACAATATGTAACAATACGGAACTTTATTGCTCTTTTATATTACAGGATTATCAGAATGGGTGCAACCCAACATTGTGTGACTTGCTAGAAATTATTCTCATATTTCTCTCTCTTTGAGAAGGCTGCTCAATACTCTTGGATGAACATTAACCAGGTGCTGACCAATAAACAGAAGTCAAATATGTGGTATGGGAGGAAAAATTAGCCTGGCTGCATGACCTGTATGTGGGTGCACAGAGAAGGGTAAGTAAAATGGGAATGCTAAACAAGGTTTTAGTCTTTGGGTTCTTTTTAACAACTTAAGGTTATATGAAATTTTTAGATTATGCCAAGAATAACATATCTTTGGTGAAGAACAGGCACTATTTCTTGCAATACCTTTCCACTCACAGTACCTTTTAGCATTAATTCTGGTGGAATTTTCAGAGGATATATTTGCAAGATTTTTGTTGCCCATGTGCTGCTGGATCAGCACTAAGAGGAGTAACCTGGGCTGGTCGATTAATCTCCATTCATGTCTATAGAGTATTTTCTCTAATGATGCTGTTAAAGATGGGGCAAGATCCATCCAGATTTTCACAAAGGCAAAAAAAATGTTTGCATGTTAGGTGATGGAGGGGAGAAAGCAGAAATGAGCCTTTTGTTCCCATTTCTGAAGATCTTTTCTCTATCTCTTAGCTAAAGTTCAAAAAGATTATTGGGACTATCCAGGTAAAGTACACAATAGTTTATTTAAGTGGAAAATTGTAGTTAAATTTATTTTTACTCTCCAAGGATTGTTTTTAGATGACCAAACCCAAAAATACTAATTCCACTGGAATTACCTACATGAAGCACACGTAGTTCCATGATCCACTCAGACACACTGGCCAAAGTCTCCTTGCAAGGTGGAACTCTCTCTCTCATTCTTTGAACCATCAGAGGACCACTTGTACCTGCATCTCAATTTGCCACTACTGCAGTCTCTTGTGTTTGTTTACATATTGCTACTGTCTAGAAGGGAAGAAAATGGCATATTTGGAATGAGGAGCTGCCTCTCTAGAGCCAAAACCAACCTTGTTTGGGTATAAAATCTATCCTTTCCCTCTCAAATGGAGGCAAGTGACTGTAGTTAATATCAGAACAGTTGTACATGATGGGTTTTATTCTGTAAATAGGAAATACTGGGATTCAGAGTGCTAGTTACTTTTTGCATACAAATGCCCTGTTTCTCTAACATAAAAGGCTGTATAAGTTGCAGATAAGTGTTTTGTGAATCAAGCCCTAAATCCTTTCTTTATTTTAACTGTAGACTTTAGCTAGTGGATAAGCACCATCAGACATTATTCAAAAATTTTACAGCTTGCAAAGAAATTATGCTTTTTAAGAATAAACAAACAAAAAAAACCCCATGTTAAATAAGAGAAAACAGTTTCATTGGAAGTGGCCTGGTTATGGATATCTTCTTTCCACCCCAGTGAATTGATGTGACCGTTAACCAGCTTTTTGCTGTTTTATAACTGGTGCAATTATTTTGTCAAAGGTTGTAGGGTTTTTTCTTCCTTTAAAAAAGTTAGTTTACAGTTTATTAACTTAGATTACTGCTAATAGCACCCATGGGCCTTTCTGCTGATACAAGGACCAGGATAACTGATTTCTTAAGACCAATCTGGAAGACTTTAAAATGCATTAATAGCTATCACTGAAACAGCAGGAGGAAGAATAGTCTGTCATTTGGGGCTTTTTTCTTTTTTTGCCCCTTCCTGTTCTCTGCATACACTTTGTCTCTCAAATTTATCTATTTATCTGTTATCCTGTCTCTTCTTTTCATTGGTTTTTGTTGGTTTTTTTTTTTTTCATTCTTCTTTTCATATCTATTAACAGGCTACGTTTTCAATGAGTGTAAATAATCAGCAATTACTCTTTTGGCTGTTCAGGGAGCATATTAGCACATTAATAGGAAACAGAGACTGTTTCTGAGATGGTTCAGAGAAAATAGTAAAATGATACTTCACAGGTTCACAGGTTCAACACCTCTTTTTCAAGAAGTCTAGAGCCAGTGCAGAATACCACTCACGCTAAAGATTTTAATTTTTTGAACATTTTTTTTTGTGCATAACTACTTGCAAAATCAACACACAAGGATTAAACATGCAAAGCATGCAAGAGTGCATGCCTTTACAGAAAGCAGTTATTTATTACCTGTGGCTATACACTGTTTTCACATGGCTTCTCCAGTCATACCTTGCCTTTATTTTTCTCAGCTTCCTGGACAGAAGGGGGACATATGGATGAAACATTGAGCAGAATTGCTTGCTCAGTGTTTCTGTTGTAGTCTTACTTTTTTTACCCTGTTGTGATTGCAATAGTGAATAATGGAGGAAATCTGATCTGCTGTGGAAATACTTTAAGCAGTTAAAACAGCTGGATTGTTTGTTATCCGGGTACTATAATTGGAGTATGCAGTACCAATCATCATGAAGAAGTGATACTATGAACCTATAGTTGTAGGAATAAGCATGTAGATATAAACAGGGAAATTGCAATATTCCAAGGGTTAACATGTTTTCTATGACTTGAAGCTGTGCTGTTAGGCATTCTGGACCACCACCTACCCAGCTGATATTTCAGTTTTTCCTGGTTTTTTTGTGAGTAGTAGGAAGCGTGCCCTGGTCATGTATCGATTTTCACAGATTTGATGTCTGCCCAGTCTGAGAATAAACCTTTACTGTGCAAGGTGCTGCACAAATTCAAATGATTTATAACTAATAATTACCCTTTCTTCAAAGGTTTTATAATTAAAACACTCTTATTATCTGTAATAAAGAGAAATTGGGAAGGATATGGGAAGAAGAAATGTTCCTGTGATATTCTGCCTAGTAGGAAGATGAAGACACCTCAGAAATAATGGCTTTGAGACATAGCTTAGATGTTTCAGTATTGTTTTTCCAATGCTTTGCAAGGGCATTTGATCAAGTACAGCATCTCACATGCATGAAATTAACTGAGACAGAGTTAATAAACCCCTCTGCCCTCACCCTTCAAAACTAGGAACTGGTGTTTGTCATAGAAACATGCTTTGAATTGTCCATGATACTATTAACCAGAATGCTACCTATGAAATAAAGATCTAACCTACCTACAGCAGAGGTGTCCGTATTTATAAACCAAGAAATAAAATGTGTATGAACCTACTTCACAAGAATTATTTCTGAAAATATTGCCTGGAAATGTATTAAATTATGCAGAGATCAGTTATTAGCATTATCAGGTACTATAAATCAGAGTAACTCCTTCCAATTCATTTTACCATATGTACAAACTGTATTTTGTCTGTATTTTGCCTAGCTGAAAAGATTTGCAGCCATGTTTTCATTAAAAGTTGCTTCCAGGAGTTGATTTCCAACCTACTCATTGATTCAGAAGAAAATGTTTCCTTCTCATTCCTGTGCCAGGTGGAGAGGGATTACTATTGTCCTCTCTAATACTTTATGGTTTTATTGTTTATTGATTCACAAATGTATATTGAATGAAGAAATGTTATCAGATAGGCAAGTCATAGCAAGATTCTGTTTTCTTGGAATGAGCTTTGCATATGGCCTGTTGTGCCAAAAATATGGTCCACTTTGATAAGAAAATAAAAAGGCTATAAAAATGACCCATAAATTTATTGAGGAAACTGCTAGTTCTTTTTGACACCCAGCTGTTGATGTTCAAGTTCTTCTGTAGTACGAGTGACTACAGTGTATGACGGATAGTATGGTAATTCTTTTTCTGTTACACCGAGATTTCAATAAGGGTGGAATTTTGCCTCAAAAAGAGGACAGTGATCTTCCTGCAAACATTGTCCTTTGTCCTGAGGCACACAAAATCCCCAAATCCCTAAAATATTTTATCTAAAGATAAGATAATTTTGCACCAGCTCAGGCATGAAAAAAAGTAGATCAGATGCAGCTGGAAAAGTCTTGTTGCTCAGGGAGAAGGTAAATTAAAGGTTTCTATCTTATCTGTATTTCAATTACAATTTTATTTTTGGTCTGTGGCAGTGCAGGCTGTTGAAGTCTTGGGAAGTGGAATTACTCATAGGTGTATGAAAAAGGAATCTTCAATGGTGGAGATGTATGTATTTGATCTATGCTGCATTTCATGTGGGGTATACACAACATTTAAGTAAAAATGTGGACTCTTCTACAGGAGCTCATCTGTCTGAGCTCACTTGAAGATTCCCTTTTTTCCCCCATTTTTTTTTCCCTTAGCATTAATGACCTAGTTTAATAGTTTTCAGTTCAGCCTATTTTATTCTAGGGGTCAGTCCTAATGAAACCAACTGTACAAGGACCAAAATTAATCATAATAATTATCACAATCAGTTAGTCATAAAAGGGCTGACCTGACTTCCATTGGTGTCTATGGTATGTATCTTTATCCAGTTTTCTGGGAACTGGATGAGAAATTTTTGAGACAAATACATCTTAGCTCTTGAGCATCTAGGTCTGTGAGTAAAGACAAGACAATAATTCCACTTCCTTGGTTGGGTTGCTCAGTGATACTCTTGCTGGAGGTGTCTTTTCCACAGATGCCTTTGCAGTGCTACTGTTTTTGCTATCTGCCTTATCAAACATATCCAAGAGTAAGTACTCCTCTCAGGTAATCTCATGCACAATATAATTCTCCATTGGTATCAACAATGCAAAAAAGGTCAGTTGACATAACCACTGCAGCTAAGTGTGCAAACAGCTGAAGATTTTCTTCAGTGACAAGTGAGTTATTCCTGTAAACAAAGAACTTCACAGGTATAGTCTGGAGCTGATTTATCAATACATTCTGATGGCTTAACAAGTAGCAGTCATAAATCTTCTTTCATAAGCCAGGATATGCAAATGAGTCTTGTTCTTCAAAATTATCCTGGCTCAATGGGGCAATGACAAGACATACTTTGCCTATCATGAGCACCACAAATTTTGTGGCTTATTATCATGAGGAGACTGGGAGACTGAGACAGACTGATGATGGAAGATACCTTGTGAGATAACTTTACCTAGCACTGAAGGTAAGCAGCTGAAGATGAATTCAAAAGCTCAAATTGCCCTGGAAAAGCAGGAAAGTCCTTCATGTCAGCAGAAACCAAACCCAAGTGATCCATCTTTATGGATCCAGAAGGGTTAAGACAAACTGTCAAAATTCATTATTAGACTTGGGGTAAATGTGAATTTGAACTAAGATATGACAGCTATTCGGAGCTTCACTACAGATAATTCTGTTCTTTTCAGGGTTTTCCCATATAAGAAACGCTCTGAAAATGGTCCTGCTATCTGAGTTTTTAGTACCTTGTGATTTTAGCTTCACCAATGATATTTTAAAGTAGAGGATTAACCACACCGTAAAACTAGTGAGAGAAGGAGCATATAGAAAGTGAGAGAAGGAGGCTAGAAAATATGCAGAAAATTAGAAAAGTGAAAAAATATCAAAGCCCAAAATCTTGTAAAGTCTCATAATTATTTACTTGCTTTAAAAAGTTAGGTGTGAACATATCCAGACCTTCTAAAACAGGATGATTTAGTGAGTGCATCTCTTAGTCTCTGGGTACAGACACATATGCACACATTTATACTACTTACAGAAATAGCAAATATTCATACATTTGTGCCTGTGCTATCAATATAAAGTCCACACATACACAAGATTTATTTGCTATCTCCTTGCTTGAGGACAGAAGGCTGTGAAGAATTCTGTCACTTTCCAGTCAACATGAGATTTGAATAATTCCATGATTCATTGCATCCTATGTTTCATTTTCTTCAGCAAAATGTTCATTTCCTCATTGGTATCAAGGAAAAACAACAGTATTTTCATGTGCCACAGTTAAAATTCACAGCGCATCCTCAGAAAGTGTACTAGGCAAACATTTTAGGGTCTGGTGGTGTCCTATGGAGAAAGACCTGCAGAAATCACCAAGATAGAATGATGAATGGAAACAGGATTATATTGCAGTTGAAAAGTAGCAGAAAGCTATCTAATAGATCTTATACTGGTTAGTGAACAGGACTCACATTAGGTAATGGCAGCAGAAAACATTAAAGACAATTGTATATGATGTAGTATTCGGTCAGATTCGTTCACAGTGTATAGTCATTTCCAAATGGCATTTTGCTGTTCTTTGTTCTGTAGCAGTGTCTAATATTTCTAAACATTTTTAGGCTCTGTGACACCTTAATGGTATACAATAACAGTATGCCTCCCTCCTAGAAAAATGGATACTCTCATTTTTCTAAACATTGCACCTTTACCTTTAACCATTTCCATTTAAATGCAAATTTCAATCATGTCCACCTCTCTGTATTCCAACAGAAACCGAGGGAAAAGACTATACCTTAAATCCTCATTTCTCTATAAAGGGAGCTGTTTCCTTCAGGTGTGTCACTCCATGTTATCTATCTTCCTTCTCATTTTACACATCATCATTGTTGCAAGTTTGCCTTGCAGAATTCACAGATAAAAACCAGTCTTCTCTCTGCTTGAAAACTCTGCTGTCTTTGAGGACTAAAAGAAAATACGCATTTCTGGTTATCTTTACTCCCTGTTAAATTTGTCTGACATAACCTACTGACATACAAATTTTCCATTCACAAGTCTTTGATTTATTACCAGCATTTACAACTATTTATATTCACAAAAGCATAGAAATTCCTACCTGCAGACAAATTAAGTGTATGTATATCACAGGCACAGATTAATCTCATAATTATTGTCCCACTTTAAGGGAATTTACTGAATTTCAGAGTTAAGGGTAAAATGTGGTGCTATGAAAAATACATGTTGCTGGTATCAGATTCCTGAATGTCTTTCTTTGTATGAAGCTTGGCAACACATCTAAGCAACTCATTAATGTGTCTCCACTTAGTGAGTCTTCAGAGAGATAGATACTTTTGAATCTGGTGCATGAGAAACATTCAGTAAACTAGCTAACCAAAACAAAACATCTTTCTGCCCCCTCGAACCTCACAAAAAGAAGTAAATTCACGCCCTGAATCTGTTGTTAGTCCCTTTTGATTTACTTTTGACAAGAGAGGGCACTGTGATAACATCCTAAAAAGTGGACACATTTGTATACACTTGCTTCTGAGACAGAAAAGAATCCAGGAATTAACCCCTGAACCAATCTTTTTTACAATATAGTAACTCCTTCAACACAAATAAAGGAGGGGGATGTGGAAGGGAGGAGACGATTTAACTAATAGTGCAAGTCACAATGTACTTTATTAAAACTACTTGGAAGAAAAATTGTTGAGTGGGATTGTAGGTAACAGGGTGTCTGCTTTGGAGTGTTTGCATTAACTCTCAATTTGAGGCAGCCTTTACTGGCTGATAAATGTATCTGGAGACCTGTGGTCCCTCAAGAGAATGATATGTATTGGAAATGCTGCACGTATAGATCACTTCAGTGAAAGTTTCTTTTTAACCCTTTATTAAATGCAGCTATGTATATTTCTCATTCGGCAACATATTTCTGGTATTTGGGGGACAGTGTCAAAGCCTGCTTTATGTAGGTCAGAAATATCTTGTGCCTGTCGCTTTAGAATAAAGGTGTAACTGGCTTTCCATATTAACTGAAGGTTAAGTTTGAGTATTTTGAACGTGAAGATGAGTTTGAACATTTTTCTATGTAAATAAGTTAGTGAAACTTCAGTTCTGAAGTGGCTGGGGTTGGACAAAGGAGGCAATTTCAGGCTTCCAGCACCTGCTCTTTGAAAATCAAATACTTTTAAAGTGTCACAAGATGGGCACATGGAACCGGAGGTTACTTTTACAAAATTTCAGAAGATCTTGTTGATGTGGGGATTATGAGTATGAAACTGTATTGATGATAGAGACAGGACATTTTCCTTCTGCCTTGCTGCCATGTGCATTCTTGGTGAGATATTGCTATTTACAAGAATAAAGGTCATTTGAAGGAAATCAAAAATTATAGGTTGCTATTTTGCATTTGAAATTTTAATAAACATCTTGAGAACCATTAATTTTTTGCTGGGTTTTTTTGGTATTTATTTCAAACTATGACAACTACAGCAAGCATTCAAATATATAGGGGTTTTAACAAATATTGTACTGAAATATGTGCCTAAAGCACAAAATATATTTGCATTTTACTGTGCTTTCAGACAACAGAGTACAGACTTGATGTGAGCAGATATGGTGGCTTTGGTATTAATTACTCGGACCTCTGACCCTTTGACTTTAGCTGTTCTGTGTTGACATCTGGCTGTTCTGTGTTGACATCAATTACTTGCAAGTGATGTTTGGGAATGATTGTGTTTTTAAAAGAAATTCTACTTACACGATTTGCTTTTAATGTAGGGTTGGAGAAAAATCCTTATGTCAGTTTGGTAAGTTCTATGACTAGTTGGGTTTGAAAATAGGGGAAGAGTTCTTTTCCTTTCCATAACAAAAACTCTGTGGTTATTTCTCTCTTTCCAAACTGAGAATCACCCTCTTCCTCTGACAAAGTTGAGGGAAAATGAAAAAATATTAAAAAGCTTAAGATTTCTTATTGGGATAAGCAGGATTTAATTTTTTTTTCCAGCTTTACAATTATGCTTGTTCCTAGTTTACACTGGTGGGAGCAGAGGATTATATAATACTTGATGAGCGGGGACAACTACCTTCCGTAGAAATGAGAATAACTCAGCTGAGTCTACTTCTCCTGACTTTTAGCTTTTGAGCTTGAAGGATACATTAACCACTGGGCAGTTGCCTGTGCTGTAGCTTGATCCAGAAACACACAGATAAATTTAACAGACATTGCTTGAATATTAGCTATCATTCACTCTGGTTTTGACACATGCAGTTAGTTGCAGATATAATAGTTACAACAGGAGTGAAGAATAATGGATAACACTTACTTGGAAAAGACTTCTTTCACCTTAACTCCTAGGCAAGTATGATAGTATTTAGAGAAACTTAAGGGAGTTAAGATCATACAGACTCTTCATGCACCAATTATTGTGAAGAAGTGTATTTCCCAGACGGTAATTCTTTGACAAATGTTTTTCTTCAAGTGACAACTGATAGACCTTGCTCTTAGCAAAATTATATCTTTCTCTTTAGCCTGATGCAAAAGCTTGTTGCTTTAATACTTTATTTGTGCATTTTGGCTTGCCTTGACTTACTTAAAAGATGGGTAACTGCAAATATCGATCTCTGTGTTTTAATCATTTGTGTTTCCTTATGAGACATTGTGAAAACAGGATGGTGTCATGGAGAGCTAAATTACTGCAAAACTAGAGCAAAAAAGGAAAGGGATTTTAGATCCAGATTGTGCTTATGTCTCATCTATGCTTTCATCTCTCCAACAGTTACTATGCAGGTGTGCATGACAGCCAAATATATTTTACCGAAATACAAGACACGCACATTGGTTTTCAGACCCTTGAGAGTATTACACAAAAAAGGGTTATATCATCACTGCAAATTCCTAAGTAGCATCATTCACCTGGAACTTGGTGTGATATTTGCACAACTTTCATGAATGTATTTAAATGAGTAAAACACCACACACAAAAAAGAGATTTCAATGGAGAACAAGTGGAAAACTCAGAAAATATTTAGGCACCTAATTAGATATACAAGAGCAGAAAACTCCTGAGGATTAATTGCTGCTTTTGTGTGAAATAAGTCCATTTTTCTCAGGATTATGCTTAGGTCTTCATTCTCTTTCACTGCTTAGCCCTGTGGTATGATAGCAATGCATGTATCAGTGTGTGTGTGTCTAGGTGTGAGTGTGGGAGGTGAATGAAAAGTAAGCAGCTTCTTTATTACATAACTATACTGAGAGCATGTACCCAGTTAAAAAAAAAAAAAAAAGCCATAACCAAACCAACCAACCAAAAATCAAAAGGGAAGCCCTAGGCTTTGATTTTGTCTGCAGGGTACTATATGGTTGGCTGGCAGGCTGAATTTTATCATAAACAATGTTTAAGACACATTGGCTTTCTTCTATAAACAATGCTTTACTTTTCTTATCCATATGTAAGGAGGCAAGTATGTAAACTAGTCACTTAGAATATAATAATCTTTCTGTGGTTATTTTCTTGCTTCCAGTGAGGCTCTGTGAGTTGATTCCAATGATGTGAATGCACCACAACGAGTTTGTGATCCACAGGACAGTATGTCACACAAAAGAGGCTATCACAACTTCTTATGATGTCTCATACATCTTAGAACAGAATTTGACTTTTCAAAATTAACCTGTTTTAAGATGATGAATTGTGCCAAACATTCATTTGCATGGGGGAATCACATCTGAAAATTAAATCCTGAAGTGTGATCCATCTGTTTTCACTGTCAGGCTCAGCCCCAGGAACTCCTAATCCATTATTGTTATTGCTGCTTTTTAATAGAATAGGACAGTAATGCACAGTCTTCCAGATGTATCTTGATCTTGTTTTGAGATTCACACACTTGATCTCGGGTTCATGCTGAAAACCCATCTGAGGCCAAATAGAATTAGATCGCCCTTCATAAAGTGAGAAAAGACTTCGAAGGCTGTAGTATTGGGAAACGTTCAGTGACTGGTAGATGACTCCAGTATAAACTTTAGTAGTGAGAGTTTGAAGATTTGAGTTGAAGTTTTTTGACTTATAATATAGCACGGTACTCGTTCTTGTCTCATGAAGTTTAGTAATAGAGGACTGATTCATGTGACAAAAAGGCCTGTGTTGGATTATATGAGAAATAGAAAGATAGATATTTTTATTTCTCTGCCAAGAAAGCAGAGCTTATTTACATTCTCCAATATATAGAAGTGAGTAGTGGATAATCCACTGTCAGAGCATTTCTAATTCTAGCTGGTGTGGGCATTTCTCAGGTAACTGAAGAAAGGTAATGAAACTGTACATTGAGACAACTCTGAAAGTGAGTGCTGGTAACTCAGTGTCAATGCTATTCAATGTGTAAGTAATTTCAAACAAGTATATCTAATGACATTTTGGGGCACAGTGCCCCAAGCAGAAAACACAAAGCATTGAGCTAGTCTCATGTCCCATTCACATTATTCAAAGCAATATGAATGTTGTTCCAGATGACAAGTTGGCACTACAATTCATTTTCTATTCCTTGGAAATACCAAGTGCCATGCTGAGAGGTAACCAGCTTTAAGCTTTACCTTCTGGAAACCAGGTTTGATTTTTTACTGTCTGAAGTGGACCTCTAGGGACAGCTCTATAAACCACAAAACTCCCACTTATTTGTGGAAATGTGCACAAAATAAATAAAAAGGGAAATATTTATCATTGTAATATTTTTGATAGCTGCAACTTTAAGAAGGAAGTTGACACGAAGGGCGACCTTCGTCATTAGAGATCTGTATGGTACAAGTTGCTCTGCCTTATTCATAGTTGCCATGAGAAAAGGAAATAGATTTTTAGGGTTCAGATATGATTTCTCCTTGGAAATGTCAGGAGTGATTGAAATAAGACACAACTAAAAAGCTACTCACTAAATGTGTGTTGTCTACGCTTTTGTAGCCTAACCCCACACCCCCACACCCCAATATGCTAGTGTCGTGATTTTAACAGGAAGAGTTAAGCTGTGCTTTCTGAATAAATTAGTACAGTCACAAAATGACACTTCTCTGCCCTTTGCAAAAGGTGGAGTGTATAACGGTAAGGCATACAGGGCTGTTAAAAAACTTTGGGATTTTTTTAATCACTCTGACAAAAGGTGCAAGCTCTTTAAAACTGTTTCCTAATGCACTTCAGCAAGAGAAGTAACTGACTGTCATGACATGCGTAACACAGAGATCTTGCTACACATTTTGATGCAAAGGAACACCCTGTTAGTTGAAAATGGTTGCTAACTGGATTCAGATGTTAGAGATGAAATACAAGGAGCACGGTACATTTGGTAAAGCTTAAAGATGCTTAAAAAAGAAGATCATAAATCTTCAGCTGTGGCCTTTTATCAACTCTTAACTTGTCACGGTATTTTAATTACTCTCAGTGTAAAAATTTTAATCCATATGTTAAGGGAGATGATGTTTATTTCTTTCTCGTTTTCTTGAAATACAGTTTTTAATAGTAACTAGGCATGTGTGCTCTTGGATGATTTAAAGGCTTGCAATGGGTCATTTCAAGATTCTCTTAAGTCCATATTAATCATGCATGCAGAGGATTGTACTCATGTTAGCCATGAAAGTTAAAAAATTCAAACATTAGAAATAATATAAATATGTATGGATGTCTCTGTTTTGTATAGGATCGGATTTCAGAAGGCTGATGTTCAGCATTGCTTCAAGAAGTTGTTTCTTAATTGTTTTGAGAGAGGTATTAAAAAAGACAAGTATATTTTTTGTGAGGTTTGGAATGCAAAGCAAACCTGATCTCTCCTGTGGTAAGAGATTGCTTTATTTTATTTTTTAATATTTTTTTTCAGTGTTTGTTGTCCTTTTCATCACCTTATTTTCAGGACTTACATGTGTGATTGCTGAGACATACACAAAATATGATCAACTTGGTAGATGAAGCTAAGGAAGCAATAAGGTATTCTCAGTACCGCATGACTGCAGTTCAGTCATTTTGAAATCAATAATCCCCTCACAATTCACTGTGCCACTTGACTGGACATACAGATGCAGATGCCCTTGTAAATGAGTTTACATCACACTATACTTTAGCCATATAATCTTTCTTCCCTACTCAAGTCTGTCCCATTTTTCCTTGTTTCTGTTATTCACATGAAACTCAAATTAAGATTTCATGTAAAGTTGACTAGCTATTCCAGGTTATTTATTGGAAATGAAACTATATAAGCATACAAAGCATGGTTTGCTTAAAATTGATTTACCTAACTCTTTTCATAGTCCCAGGCAAATACAATTGCTGTAGAGGAGACAATTGTATTATGGGAGAAAAGAAACAGAAGAAAAAGAAATTATCATCAGATAATTTGCAGCTAGTTTATAGGGAACCTCAATCTGGAAATAAAGGATGTAAATCATCAAATATAAAAATCAGTTACAAAAATGCTAAAGCCAAAGTTGTCATGCTACCACATGTAAAGGATTTAGCGCATTGTTTGGACACAAGTTTATCCAGTACTCAGGGGAATTATTTGTGTAGCTTCTATTACCACCTTCATTTGTCCAATCATGCCCTTTCCTAGCCCTGCACTGTCCACCCATCTCTACTCCACCTGTCTTGGTCGTGACACCAGATTACTCTATATCAGCCATAAACATATCTGTAATGTGTTGGAACTACCAGTCCCATTGTTACAGGTTGCAAAGGAAGGCCTACAGTGACTCTGGGGATCACCTGTGCTACGGCACCTGGTTCTGAGCTACACTGACTCTATGGCCTGTGCAGTGGAAGTGTGAGGGATAAGCTGTAAAGAATGGCATGATTTATCAATTTTCCTAAACTGATCTCTAGGATTACGATATCTTCAGTGTGCTTTATAACACAATGGACTCAGGGCTCTGACAAAAAGACAAGGGCCAGATGTCTCTATGATTGGTTTTGACTATCATAAACTGCAGAGCTGAAGTTCTTCTACAAGAAATGGCAGGTAAAGCAGATAAACTGTAATGTGGTAGATTTCTCCAAGACCTTGCAATTTTGCACTGAAGTCTCAGAACTCATCATTCTGAGGGCTTTTAAGAAATGGCATACAGGATCAGGTATGCAAAATGATGTATTTCAACAGGCTGCTTTAGAGGAGAAAGAACAACAGGTCAGCTAAGCAACAATCAATCTAGAAAAAGTGTCTTCTCTTCCTTGGTCTCTATACAGATTTCAATTCTAAATTATGCTTTGCTTTTCACATATCTATTTTATGTACGTGTATACACATAGGTATATATGCATGCATGTATTTAAGATACATAAGCACATACACTTGGAATAGTACCTCTTGATGTATTTGTTAACCCTGATAATGTCCAGCCTTCTTTAGTCCTGTCCACTCCCTGGGCAAGAATGATCTTGTGGTAAATAGTTTCTCAAGTAAGGGGTATGTTGTGTTCACATTTTTGCTGAATGTTCCCCTTTATCAGTTTTAGAAATTATATCCTTACCATAAGGCTGGAACAATCTCCATATGATACTCATAAAAACCAGATTGTAGGGAGGACATATAACAGGCACAAATGGATAGAGGAGTAGATAGGAAAAATAGCTATGGCCCATCTTCATTGTTAACCTGCTCTAAGCAGGATGAAACTTATTCAATTTGCTCCCCTTGGGCTGATCTATGCCAAAAGCACAGAAGCTTTCAGTTCCCACATTTACCTTAGGTAGCATAACAGAACTGCTGTGCTTCAAGGAAGTGGGAAAATGCTGTGCAATACCCTGTATATTTGCTCATGTGAACAATCCAAAAGCTGAAAGCGGACATTCTCAGCCAAAAATGTATTTATTATATTGTTAGATGCTATTTTCCATTTTCTGTAGAAACAATACGTTATTACACTGAGTTGGCATGACATAGTGTGAAAAACCAGATGCTGCTTCATACAGAATGAGAAAATGACACGTTTTCACTCTGTCTAAATCTCTCATAAGTGCTCCAGCCTGAACAGGGATCTAAGAAACATCTTGTTTTCTTTTGCATTAAGAAGGGCCTTTTTTAATTATTTATTTGACAAAATGAAAGAGATATACAGTCTACATTGATAACCCACATATTTTTCTCAACCTGGAGAGAGATTTACTTGTTCACGTAGACTGTTGGAATATCTTCATGTGGCTTAGAAAAATATCCATGATTATCACTTCAAATTCTGTTATCCAATCCTGAGACATGAACATTTTTTTTCCTGGCACACACCAATAACAAAAATACTATCCTTGCTGTAACTTGTTCTAGATAGCTGTTACAGAAGCCTAACATTCATATAATATCTGCTTGCAAGGGCATCTCTGAGTTCGGCATAATGCAAGAAAAACTACATTCCATGGAAAAATGTGAAGAACACAGAAGAACCAGAAGTCCTGCACCTCAATAAGAAAAGAAACCAACAGACCTAGGGAAAAAATCCAATTTCATGCTGCATTTCAATATTCCAGAATTTGCTTCTTACTCTTTCATCCATTTGCCCAGAAGTGTGCCAAAATTCTTTTTGCTACATGAATGTGCCCATGCACCCTTCTCCTCCTCTGGTTTTCTTCCATTCCATCTGTTTTTCTCTTTTTCTCTCCCTAATCAGAATTAACAAGAAAGATCTCAAAATGTTTCTAAACAAGACTTTTTCAAATGTTTTAGTTACAATGAAATTTCTCTGATGAAACAAAGTTTTTTTGATGAAAGCATATTGTGTTAACTCCAATCCAAAAAAGACAATCATGAGACATCCAAAGTGAAACAGAAAGTTCATATGATATCACAATCATCAGTGTTCTCTTACAGAAAACTTATTCTAGCTGTCATATACATGAAACTTTCAGCTAGTGTTTTTGTGCTGAAATACTACAAAGAAATGATTAGTTATTTTAAAACTTCATTTGTTTCTGCTGACCTACTAAGAATATGCACATGACAGTGTTTTATTTTACTCTTCAGAGAGTTTAAAATCTGTGTAGATATCTCTTCTGGTACATATGTGTCTGTATATATGACTAAAATGAGCAGATTTTCTTGGCTTTATGAACTAGATGCCAGACCACATCTGAAGAACTGCTGAGCCTGCAAAGTGCAGTACCACACTCCTCCTTCCATTCTCTCTCTCAGTGCTGATAGTTCTGGCCCTTCAATATTTTTAACCATTTAATGGTAAGGAGTTCAGAGAATGAAACAGATTTTCTTTATGTATAAAGATTGTGCTCTGTGGTTGGGGTTCACTTGCGTGACTTCAAAGCAGAGCTATGTAACTTTCTTGACTACTTAAGTTATGCTGTAGGGTCAATATTTCAGAAGCATTACAATGGGGACTCAACTCTGCAAAAGTTCTCAGCATTGGGAAACCGAAACATTTGGAAAATCTGGTTACAAAATCAGATAGAAGTTTTTGGATGACTAGCATTCTCTACTTATATCTTCATAGGTGCTTAAGAAAGTTCCTGCAAAAATATGTGCGAGTTGAAAAATCAAAATTTCAATCCTACACCAGTAGTCTCTGACTACACCTCAGGCATCTTTCTGCTGTAAGGATTTAGTTACCACTATTAAAATTAGTTTGCTTTTATTTTTTTCTTTTACATAAATAGTTTTGAGTTTTCCAGATTTGCACAGAGCTGGTCAGTTAGAATCTGCCCTATTGGTCCAGGATAGGATCCTGACCTGAGCATGTCTTCTGGCAACTCTGGTTGATGTCTTTGAGTAAATCTGAGGGAAGAATATGCTTGTTCAAAGAAGACTTTCTGTCAGATGCAGGCTGTGTGCTAAAGATTTGTTACTCCGTAACAAAGCGGTGGATAGTTTTGCAGACACAGCTCACACTGATGTTAACAAAAGAAGCACATAGAGTTCAAGCATGCAATGAGAACCTTCTCTAATTAATCTCAGAGATTGCTGTATTTCAATATACAGCTTTGAGCTGAAAGTGATTGGGATGGATTGTTAAAGATGTTGGCTGCAGATGCACGCTGATGAGAGGTGAGAAAATCCTTGCAGTTCCACGGACAAGTCGAAAACCTGCTTGAGCAAACTGCCAGTTCAACTGTTCAGGAAGCGTCCACAGATCAGGGAACTGCTGTGCACAACTGAGTGTCAAATACTTGCCTGGCATCTTTTGGCATAATTTCATTTGCTTCAGCAGAAGCATGCTGATTTTCATCTGCTAAAGATCTGATTTTAAAGTACACTTGGCTATTTTGAAGCCCAATGCTCAAAGTTCATACATTTGGGTTTGGGGTGGGTTTTTTCCTGGTTTCTCTGTACAGCAGTTTACTTTCACAAGGTCATTTCTGTATTGTTTTTCTTTTGCTTGAAAAATACATACACATGATAAAAATGGTTGGGCTGGGACAAAGCTATGTTAATGTGTCATTTCAGAAGAAAAGCACCAAAAATCTTCACTGGGCAGTACAAACAATGTTTTATTAAATTAACCACTTTACATACTAAAAAATGCATGTTCTTTTCTGCCTTTAAAGATGTGCTTTATAGTCTTTTTTATACTTAGTGCATTGCATATTAGTAAATAGTGGTCACAGAGGTGTACTGCTGCTAAATTGAATAAGGAAATTGGAGGTGTCCTCAAGAGGGCCCGTGGCAGGGGGAGGAAAAAGCAAGTCAGAGTGTAACCATTTCTCTAGGTCTTTAGAGACTTCAATGCAACTTACACTGAGACAAAATTCATGCAGGTGAAAGCATGCCTCTACAATAGTCTCCTAGATAGAGAGAAATAAACAGGCTGTGCTGAGGAGAACACTCTACCTCCTTGGCCAAAAAGGCAGAGGCACTGTAGGTGGAAAGCTAGCTATCTGTTGCTATAACTGTTAATTAGAGCAAAGGAGCAAAGCAGAGAAAATGCAGGAATACTGGCCTCATAGACCTCCTCAAGGAATTTCTGAAGTTGAAGCTTCCTACAAAGTTTCACTTTTACCAGATGCTGGTAGTCATGCACAGTTAATGTTAGCAGGGATGACCAGATTGCAAGAGACACTTATCCATCAATTCAGACTCAGAGAACATTTCTCCATGACAGTTCTGAACTGTATTCAGTATGGGCACCAGGCATCTGACAGGGCTACACCACCTAATTTCAGGGTTGGAGACAGAACAGCCTTTACACCATCAGGCTTCATGCACATTAGTTAAGTGTTCAGCCAAGCTGTTTCCACTGGGAAACTGTCTCTTTCCTGTGATCTACTTTTAAGAGTTCCCCTCAGCTTAGCTTTCGAAAATATACAGAATAGGTTTTATTTAAAAATTTAGGTGTGTGGCCTGTAGACTCTGGAAAATAGAAATATTCTCCACTGTCAATCCAGCACTGCTCACAACCACTGTGTTCTCACTCAGGATCATTAAAGACCAGAAAGATCACCATAATTTGAAACAGTATCTGTCAGGCATTCACGCTGAGCTGAGAGATGGTTTTCCATGCTAATCACTGCTAAATTAGTCGTGTTGTTACTGAGAAGGGAATTACTGAGAAGGGAATTAAGACCAAGATTTTCAAAGACTCTGGCATTAATTTACTAGTCACTGTCCCACACTATCATTTTGGTTATGCAACAAGAGAACATTTAAAAAGAAAACAGTGTAATTCCACAAAGTATTTCACATCCATTGTTTTATAGAAAAGGCTTAAGGAAAAGAACATAAATTCATCAAATGTTATATCAATGTTGCAGGTTGCATTACTACACAAATCATGAGATAATGTGTGTGTCTAGTGCGTCCACCTGAATTAAAAATGAGTTTTGTTAAGCTGTATAGTGCAACTGAAATGAGCACCCATTGGCTTCACAGTGCATATGCTAGAAGAATGAATTCTGCTGTGAGCAATTCCATTCCATCTTTAGGTTCCCTGGTATTTGCAAATGGGAGGATCATTCACCTTCTTGACATTATGTTTTTTTGGGGTTTTCAATAGCTGCCATATTAACAGAAATGGATGCATGCAGGAGGAAGAATTATTTGCCTGCATATGTGTGTTCTTTTTGCTCATATGTGATATTACAGCTGAATTTTCATTAATTGTCATTAATTTGCTAATAAATTCTTTTTCTTATTTCAGATTGAGAGCAAAGATGTAAGTAGTGAAACACCAAGCATCCTGAGTATTTCTCTGACATATTTCTGTGTATTTCTAAGTTACTCTATCAGTCATTAAAGCTCAGCTTGCAGTACTTAACAATCTTGGCCTTGATCCTGTAAGCATGCATATGCCTTGTTTTATGCATATAAGCACTCCTAGTGAAATCAATATTCATCCACATTACTTGAGTACACACATAAGTGTTTTCAGAATTGAGGCTGCTATTTTTTTTTCTGTATTTGAAATATTTTCTTATTGTAATCTTTTGAGTAAATGATTCACAGTCTGAATAGGGCTCTTCAGATCACGTTCCTCACTGAATGATACAATTCCTCAAGTACTGCCAGGACAAATGAAGGCTTTTCAGCTGTGGAAGGCAACACTGACTTCCACTTTTTCAAGGCTTCCTCTAAGAGGAAAATTTAATTTTGAGGTAATGACACAGAGGATTGTTTGTAGGGAGACACTGAGTACTGGGAGAGGCCAGGAAGGGTGAGGTGGTTGAGGGACTGGAAAAACAAGGACAGGTTTGGGAGAGTAGTGTGTTTGTAGGAGCTCTACATTTCAGAGGGAAACAGAAGCCATGAAGATATGAGGGACAGAGGGGGTACTGCTACTCATTGTGGCTGAGTATCTTGTCCTGTTCTACGTTGACTGTGTATCATATATTTGCACATTTAGAAATGGTTCAAGAGGAGTTCCTGCTGAAGATTTGCAATGCTCTCACAGCTCTTCATTCTGCTTTTGTGAGAGAAAGAAAGGAAAGGCTCTCAATAATCAGACTGATACTTGGTCAGTTTCAGTGCAAGTGGTGTGTTTTAAATATTAGATTAGCCCAGAACAAATGTTTTTCTATTAGTATTTTGCAATAGGATCATGATGGATGACTGAAAATTTAGATGCAACAGAGAACTTTGTCTTAGATTATTTTATATCTGGCTATTTAATCTCCTGGTTTTCAAGGGCTTTGATTTTTTTAGGAAACACTTTTATGTCAATTCATAACAAGTATGAAAATATTTTACAAAAAAAAAAATATTTAATTTATTTTCTGCCATTTGTGCCAGCTGTTTTTGTTTCCATCTACCACAGTGAAAAAGGGGGTAATCGATTTTACTACTGTTTACAGTCAATTTATCTCTTAACTTTTCATGTACCAACACTGAAATCTTGACTTAAAATGGTGGTTAGAGAGTTTTGTCTCTTATTTAGCATTTCATAACTGCAGTTAAAAGTAAAATATGGAAACATTTTTTGTTTGTGGTGTTAAAACTATGCTTATAAAAATAAAATTCTGTGGCGTTCTTTTGCCTGCAGATGTTTCTACAAATGTGAAGATTTATGACATTTTATGTTTGTTCGGTAACTTAGGACTTAGTTCATCATTCATTATTTTTCTGCTTTTTTATAGCATAGGAATCTTAGGTTAAATATTAAGTTTTAATTTGGTTGTTCAATTTAATAAATACATTAATCCATTATGACTTACTTCATCTGGGCACATTTCAGTACGTACTAATTTAAAAACCTAAGAACTCTGCCTGGAAAGCATGTGCTTTTCTACCTGTGACAGTTTTTCTAAAAGAATCACAGATCACAGACTGTTATGGATTGGAAGGGACCTCTAAAGATCATAGTTTCCAACACCCCTGCCAAAGCAGAACCAAGACTAGGGCAGATCACTCAGAAATGCATCCAGACAGGTCTTGAAGGTCTCCAGAGAAAGAAACTCCATAACCTCTCAAGGGAGCATATTCCAGTGGTCTGCAATCCTCACAGTAAAGAAGTTCTTCCTCATGTTGATGGGAAACTTTCTGTGCTTGAGCTTGAATCCACTGCCTCTTGTTCTGATAACATTCTTCTCTTCCACGTGCTTAGAGATGACCTACAAAATGAGGCGATCCACCATTTTTCCACAATTTACCACTACCTAAAACCGTTGTTTCTCTTAAATCCTAGCCTAGGGCTATTATCTTAGCCATGAAAGCACAGATCATATCTGATAGATTTTGTCCCCTTCTATAATAAGCAACATTTCTCATAATAAGACATAAAAATAGGACATGAATTAACACACCACAGAATATAAGTGCATATAAACTCTGGTTTAAATTTCTATTCCTTTAGGGACTATGTTAATTTTTTGCACCATTAAGTAGTTTCCAGTTTTAGTCCCCATTTGTTCTTAGGCAAAACCACAAGTGCAGCATACAATGAATGGCAGAAAACTTCCACACTGGCAGAAAACTTCCAGCAGCACAGCAGTGCCCTCCTCTTCCAGAGGGCATTGGGCATGTGGGTGTTTCTCCATCCCCTGAATTACTGCCACCAACATCTGGCCTTTACAGAGATTCCCAACAGTACAGCAGTGGGAGAGGGGAATTTCTGTTGGTTGAAAGTGGAGTTTGGCTCCAATTGAAAAAAAAAAAAAAAAGTGAGAGACAGGAGGGGGATGTCTGGTTTATGACTTATACACTCTTTAATTTACAGGCTTGTATAATACTTAAGACCACTAAGTGCCTTCAGTTAGCTCCAGCTCCAAGATTCTCTTGTTTCTACTCTCATACAACCACTGATGCTATTTTGGTTCAAATGCAAATGTACAATGTTGGGTTTTTTTTCAATATTCATTGGGAGGGGTGAAAGAGAAGGGAGACTGTGTGGGAAAGTATTTATTTCTTCTGTGTACTGGCCTCCAAAAGCATTATAAACATTTATTGCCTTGGAAAGTGCTACAGAGTCAGACTAATTTGTATTTTCAAAAGATAGTAGGGAACTTCTAAGGGGAAGCTATGGTGGCCAGAGGATTCCATATGGTTTCAAGAAGTCTTCTCCCTGGTATCAAGAAACTTGGTCTTGAGAATAAATAACTGAATTAAAACAAGATTTCTTGGAAAATTGTTGTAACTTAATGCATGTAAACAAAAGCTTTTACAATAGCCTCAGTCACTTTGGGATTTATGGAAGAATTACTTCAAACAAATATCAGTTTCTAATTGAGAAGCACCCAGGAGAGCGGTAATGGTACAGTCTGATTTTCTTTTTCTTTATTTGTATTTTTTCTTCACTTTCCCCCCTGAAGTGGAAAATATTTACCATGCTGTTATTTAAAATTTCTGTCAGACTTTCTAGCAATTGTTGGAAAAGACATCTAGAGGTCATCTAGTCCAATCCCTATTCTGTGCAGCATTAACCAAACGCTGAGGGCTGTGCCCTGCCTGAATTTTTACATCTCCAAGGATCAAGTCTCTCCATCCTCCCTCAGAAACCTGTTCCCCTGTTGAATCATCCTCACAGTAAAATAAATTTTTGTCTTATGATTGAATGGGATTTCATGCATTTTACTTTGTGCCCACTTCGTCTTGTCCTTTCACAGGGCATGACTGAGAAATGTCTTTACTCCACACCCTAAACCAGGTATTTATACACACTGATAAGATTGCTCCCAAGAATCTTCTTCTTGAGAGTAAACAGTTGTAGTTCACTTAGTCTTTAAATTGAAGGATACTTCAGACCCTTAATAAAATTTTAATACCTTCAGGGAACTTGGTTCAGCAAGTCCACGTTCCTCTTGTGCTAGGAATCCTAGAATTTGACCCAGGACTCCAAATGTCTCATATGTGCTAAGCACAGGTCTCCTCACTCAACCTGACAGCAACATTCGTCCTAATGCAGTACAAGGGGAATAGAAGGGTAGAATCACCTCCCTTGACCTGCTGATCACACTTGATCCTGTCCAGGACACAGTTGGCCTTCTTTACTGCCCTGAAACATTGCCAGTTCATGTTGAACTTCTCATCTACCAGCATCCCCAAGTCCTTTTCCTCAGGACTGCTCTCAATTCATTCACCACACAGTATGTGTTGGTGCTTGGGACCCTTTGGTGATCAATATGACCTGTCAAAGATCATAGAATCATCAGGGATCAGAAGGGACCTCAAAAGATCATCTAGTTCAATCCCCCTGCTGTAGCAGGATCACCCTGACCAGGTCCAGGAGGGTTTAAAATGTCTCCAGAAAAGGAGACTCCACAAACTCCCCAGGCAGATCCCTGCAGTGCCCTATCTTCCTCCCTGGGAAGAAATTATAGAATCGGGCAGGGTTGGAAGGGACCACAGGATCATCCACTTCAAACCCCCCTGCCATGGGCAGGGACATACCACCCTAGAGCAGGCTGGCCAGAGCCTCATCCAGCCCGGCGTGAACACCTCCAGGGATGGGGCCCCAACCATCTACCTGGGCAGCCCATTCCAGGCTCTCACCACTCTCATGGTGAAGAACTTCCTCCTCACATCAAGTCTAAATCTACCCATCTCCAGCTTTGCCTCATTCCCCCTACTCCTGTTGCTACCTGGGATCCCAAAAAGCTCTTCCCCAGCTTTTTTGTAGCCCCCTTCAGATACTGGAAGGCCATAATAAGGTCACCTTGGAACATCCTCTTCTCCAGAATGAACAGCCCAACTCTTGAGTCTGGCCTCATAGGAGAGGAGCTCCAGCCCTCTGATCATCCTCGTGGCCCTCCTCTGGACACACTCCAGCACGTCCACATCCTTCCTGTAATAAGGGCTCCAGAACTGAACACAGTCTCACCAAAGTGGAATAGAGGGGGAGAATCACCTCCCTCAACCTGCTGGCTATACTTCTCCTGATGCAGCCCAGGATCCGGTTTGCCTTCTGGGCCGCTAGTGCACACTGCTGACTCATGTTGAGCTTTTCGTCCACGAGCACTCCCAAGTCCCTCTCCTCAGGGCTACTCTCCAGCCAGTCACTGCCCAGCCTGTATCTGTGCTTAGTATTGCCTCGTCCCAGATGCAGAACCTTACACTTGGCCTATTTAAACCCCATGACGTTGGCTTGTGCCCACCTCTCCAGCCTGTCCAGGTCCGTCTGGATGGCACCCCTACCCTCCAGGTAGAAAGCGTCTTCATAATGACATCTGCTAGCTCCCTCAGCACTTGTAGCTTCATGCTCCCAAGTTCCACAGACTGGTGTATGTCCAGTTTGTTGAAACATTGCCTAACCTCATTGCCTTCCACTGAGGTTAGGTCTTCCTTGCTCCAGACTTTCCCACTGTTCTCAGGACTCTAGGGTTCTGAACACAAATCTTATTGATGATGAATACACTGAACAACTTGGCTTTTTCTGTGGCCTTCCTCACTAGGTCTTTGTCCTGTTCAGCACTGACCTTACACTTTCTCTGGGCTTCTTTTTGCTGATGATATAGAAGCCATTCATGTTGCCCTCACTTCCCTTGCTAGATACAATTGCAGTTGGACTCTTCTTCATCCTTTCCCTGCAAGCTCAGACAGTGTATCTATCTCCTTTTTGGGTCACTTGTTCCTGCTTCCACCTCTTGCATACTTCCTTTACACCTCTGGAGGTTTCTGTTCATCCAGCTCCCTGACACGTCCATAGAGTTGGAGGACATGAGCCTTTAAAATCAGCTAGCTGTCCTTGATTTTCTTCTCTCTCCATTACTCATAGGATTCTTCAAAGTAAGTCTCTGATCAGGCCAAAGTCTGATCTGATGTATAGGGCTGTCATCTTGCTTTTCCTTGATCTGCCCCATCTACTTCTTCCTTGTAAAAAACCTAAACCGATTCCAACTAACATAATAAAAAGAGCTCTCAGGAAAACATCTGAATTGGATATATTCAAGCGATTCAGATTATAAAATAAAAACTAAGGAGCTGAACCACTGACTTGATCTTTTGAGGTCCCTTCTGATCCCTACTGATTCTATGATTCTTATATAAAAATTTTACATTGGTTGTTTTTTTTTAAAACCACTATAAATTTAAGCATCTTATTTTGTATTTGAGCACCACATAGGGCAATACTTCCCCTTCTCTGCTCAGTTTTACAAATATCACCTCTGTTAATACACTTAATACATTGGTTATTTTGTTTCATACCATGACCTGGACAACATGTAATATGATGATGATGACAGCTTTCTTTATTTGCTCTTTATGACTCAGAAATTTGGAGGATGTAAACCAGTTACAACTAGTTCACACTGTATTTCCAGTACTCCTTTCTTGCCTAATTCTCAGATATTTTTTGAGTTTCAGTGGCAGAGATCTTAAACTGAACGAGTATCTAACCATATCTTTGAAAATGACCATGATTACAATTTAATAATTATATAGCATCACTAACCAGCAACACAGGGAAATAGCAAGGAAATGCTTATTATTCTGGCAGTAACATTCCTCTAAATTGGAAGTAAGCATTGTTTTTATATAAAAGTGAATTGTTTTTATATCATGTGGTAAAAACAATTAATTAATTAACCAAGAAATTCTGTTAACCAATAAGATAAGTGGCAATAATTTTTTTTTTAATGTTAGTAGAAGAGTACTCATGAGTATTTATTTACACGAATATTTGTCTGTCTTTCCCTGTTTTGAGTGTTTGGTAAAGTTAGGGATTTTGGATGGGTGCTGGATCACACTTACGGGGAATTTCATGCTCCTTCAGTCTGACTCAACAGATCAGTAAGAGCTCTCAACTAGTGCTGACCTCACCATGCAAGAGTCACATATTCAGGGACTATTTGCTCTTTATTATTTACCCTGAAGAGAAGAGTAGTCTTCAGCAAAAGTATGGCCTTTGAAAGAAACAAGATTAAAAGGAAGTTCAGATTACTTTTTTTAAGTGAGAAAACAAAACCTCATTTTTTTAAAGGTCTTAATCAAAATACATTGTGGTTTGATTTTCTGATGGCTAACCAAGATTTTCTGAATGAAAAAATAATTTTCCAGGAAGTCCTTACAGAGGTATTGATAAGCATGTATCACTGCATGAGCTGATAGAACTGCTGAGTAGTCAATGAGAAAATCTGCATTTAAATAAGAAATACATAGTCTCTGATATGACAATAAAAGTAGATTTATAAAAACAAAAATCAAAACAGTGGTGTGTGAATGCATGGGAACCAAATGATGATTTGATCTCTCCAAAATTTATTCATCACAGCAAAACAAAATTATTTGAAAGCAAAATATAAATAATAATATTTACATTTTATTCTGTTTTAACTATTTTACATAATGAAATCTGACAATTAAAATGCTTATGGATGAAGAATCTTTGTTACGGCAGAGTGGAAGGTTAAGGAATTCAGTACCTAGTAAACTTGCAAGAAAACCCATTTGAAAGTAGCAGATGATAAAGCATTGAAGAATTTCTTATCTTCATCTACCTCTACCTTTTTAACTACCTTCAGATTATGGGATTTTCAGCCTTGACTATGTGTGAGGCCCAGGTGGCACCACTATTCTTCATTACCAAACTGAAATTTGCTTTGTCCAGTTGTTGGTCTGTGGCTTGCTACTGGTTCAGGAAATGTCATCCTGAATAATGCCTCTGTCTTAACTTCAGTTGTAGGTAATGCTGCTAATGGAAAAGATGTCAGTTCAAGAGGCTTATGTGTAGGTCCTTTTAGTTATAGTTCTAGAATAATTTTCACATTATGTGCATAGATTTCTATGTGAGAGACCAGACAAGGTTACATGGGTTGGATTGATTTTATTCTTGAAGCTAGCATTTAAATGGATGCGAATAAAGGTAGAGTTCTTGGTCTCCATGCCAGTTGTTTTTTTTCACTACTGGAATACAGCCCTGTACCCAGTTTACTGGCTTCTAGACTCAGACTTTCTCAGTGAAAGTACATGTCCTTACATCCAGTTAGCCCTGTATGAGCAGAACATTTATAGTTTCTTTCCTCCCTCACTCATAGTCTTCAAAATTCTTGCAAAGTCTTCAGAAAGGTGTAATATGGTATGAATGCTCTAAGTGCAAGATCTTTGCTTCGCTGCTTTTATAAGGTCTCTAGACCTTATAAACTGCTAGAAGATAGGAATACATACCCAGAAAAGAGGCAGCCTTCCACAATACTTACATCTTCTATGGAAACACGCCCAAAGATTATGGCTTAGAATAAAACACAGCAAAGACATTATGTATTAGTCACAAACTTAATCTTTTTTGAGAGATGTGAACTTAGAAGACAGATAGGTTTGACAGCAGAGATATGAATGCTTACAGAATGTAGCCACTGGTACATGTAAAGCCATGATATCATCATCTCAATTACTATGAACATAAAGAAAACTAAATAGAAATAAGTGAATACTACAGTGGTACAGTGGAAGCAAGAGTTGTTCAGGCATATTACTTGACAGCTGTGAGAGAGTTCAGAAATACAATGCTGACCATCATAATTCAAAGAAAGAACCCTTTGGAGACATTTGTTTGAATCTTCTGTGCGTGGCAGCAAGAATATTTCAGGTTACAGCAAGAACAAAATATCGAATGAAAAACCAGTCTGTTTTGAACTTGGATTCATAGAAAACAGATTAAGTGATTGGAACTTTACAGTGATGAGCCTTCTTAACTCCTTTGGGCTACAGAAAACAAATAGTTTCTCCGTATCTCCCTAATTTATCCAGAAGGGACAATGGGAAATTCCACAGCAAGGTGTCAGAAAAGGAAAAATAAAAAGCACAAGTAAGAATTAATTGTTTAAGATAGTCATTAACTGTAACTGGAAGCTACCATAAATTGAGGCACAATACAGAGCAAAAATACTGAAGTGGTTGAGATGACTTTTCCTAAGTACCTGAAGTGACCATGCAATGCCAGCTATGGCATGAACTGGTGGCATTGCTGTCTGAGGTTTACCAGGAACTATCAGAAAGGATAAAGACAATTTCCTTTGTGCCTTCACATCTTAAACTTCTCACTGGATCCTCTGTGAGGCTGACATTGAATCATGTGGTTGACTTGATTGCTTGGATATTGAGAAAGCTGTCTCTTGGTTTTCTGTCTTTGTTACACTCTCTGTTGGAGAATAATGCTCTGCAGAAATCTTACATGATATACAAATTTTTAACTCTTACTTGCCACTCTTATGAGGAAAAGCTGAGGGAGCTGGGTCTCTTTAGCTTGGAGAAGAGGAGGCTAAGGCGTGACCTCATTAATGTCTATAAATATGTGAGGGGTGGGTGTCAGGAGGATGAAGCCAGGCTCTTCTCAAGGTCATCTAGTGATAGGAAAAGAGGTGCAAGCTGGAACATAAGAAGTTCCATAGAAATATCAGAAGGAACTTCTTCACAGTGAGGGTAACGGACCATTGGAACAGGTTGCCCAGGGGGGTTGTGGAGTCTCCTTCTCTGGAGGCATTCAAGACCCACCTGGATCTGTTTCTGTGTGACTTGGTCTAGGTGATCCTCCTGTGGCAAGGGGATTGGACTAGATGATATTTTGAGGTCCCTTCCAATTCCTAATGATTCTATGATTGTATGATCTAATTATAACAAAGCATTTTTCAGCTATGTAAATCTATATATATCCTTAACGGATCATCAACAACCCAGTATGTATTATTGGTTGGTTTCAGTTTCCAAAGATTTTTTCTTGTGTAGGAAAGCACAAACTTATTGCCTGATCAAGTGGAAAATGGAATTTGAGTAGCATTAAGTCTTTTGCTTACTTTACTCCATGGATCTCAGAAGCATCCTAAGAAGAGTAGTAAAATTCTCGTTATACTAGTACAAATGTTGGAATTTTCAGTCAGCAATATTAAAAATAACAACCCCTTGGCTACTGTTTAATAATACCTGGAAGCCCGTGAGTAAAAAGACTTTGTAGCTTGCTTATAGAATACAGCTAAACTCCTCCTATTTAATCATGTTTGCTTGTGCTGTCAAAGGCAGCATTGTCTCAGATTCAATGAACTTGCTTGAAAATTCATATAACCTTGTGATCAGCAAAATGATGACAGGATAAATTTGCCTCCTTATCTTGAAATATCTTTTAACAATTCTATTTATTAGATACTTGGTAAAAGTTGTAGAGTGCCTAGTAATGTTATGAGTTTAGCATTTAGTTCCTTTCCAGAGGCCTATTTGGACCAACTGGAAATTGGCTCCTGTCTGAGGACAATCAAGGACAGCTTTTAAGCCAGATGTAACATGTGCATGTGTGTTTTCTTTTCTCGTCCTTGGCTGAAGATCTGGATGAGAAAGCATTTTTTGAGGTACCTCATGGTAAATTAAAATATTCTTCTCATCTAATTATATCTTTTAGTAGTTAGGCCCTTGATCCTATTTAGTCTTGTAAGGCATTTTCCTTGCAGGCCATTTAAGGATAACCTTTTGTACATACATTTATATTGGTCTCAAACCTTCTGCAGAATCACCAAATCATCAGGACTTCTGGCACTCAGGCATCTTTTAAGTCTTTTCAATGGGTAGGAATAGGGATTCCAGTATAAGAATGAAAAGTAAGTAAGAGTCTGGAGTCAAATATGTGTGTCCTGACATTCACAGTCAAGCTGGAACCTCAGTCACAGGAGGGGCTTAATCATAACACCGGTCACAAGGGACCATCAGGCTCCCTTGCCATCCTAATCAAGACACCAAGCAGAGGAGCCTGAGGACTCTGAGTAAAAGAATCTGAATTGGCTTAGAGCTGAAATATAATGAGAAGGCATAGCCTCTGTAATTCTTTTAGGTGAAAACCTCACTGTCTTACTGAATCAGATTGGTGTATTATGTTCTATTAAAACTAATTGTCTTAAAGAATCAGAGAGTAACATAATATTATTTTAACATTTTTTGCTCCAAGACTGTCCTTATACCTTTAAATATAAAGATTATTTCTTGGAAAAATGATTAGAATATTAAAACTCTATAAAAGTAGGCATTAGCTGATGATCCTGTCATTATGTTGAGTACCCATGGATTCACCTCAGCACACCTAGTGATTTCACAAAGGCTATTATCTCATGGCTATATCCCCTTCTTCTGAGCTTATTACTTTAAATAAAAAATGTTAATGGTTTCTGAGAAACTCATGATGAGTAGTGAAGGATTTCTTACACAAAGAAGCATGCTTTCCAAATTTCAAAGCTTGCATTAAACTTCCCAGTAAATGCCTGAAACTCTCAGTTGGCCAATAATATTGCAAGGTGAATTCAGCCTTCTTTTATACCGAGGTTCTCTTTGGATATACTTTATTATTATTTATTAAATTTCACAGCACCAGATGTTATACATAGAAATAACTTGAGGATGTATGTTACGCTTTCAAGTACAGGATGTATGGGATCAAATGATACAGTCCAAATCATACAAAAGGTCAGAATGGATGATCTAAAAGCTCATTCTGGCCTTAAAATCTGAGGTCACACATTGATTGCAGAATAATGGTACAGAGGTACAGGAAGTGATAGACATATTAAAATCTGAAGAGCAGCCAGAATTTAATGGATATATTTGGATTATTCCATGCATGACCCTGTGCTTAGGTCAGAGGAAGCTAGGGTTCCTAACTCTAGGACCATATCCATTTGACCTGCATCTTTCAGATGCAGATTTCAGATCCTTTCAAGTCTATGAAAATAGCATCTTCTGAGCTCTTTACACATAGCACATGTTACAGAAAATCCATAAGAAGATTTAGGAGCTTGTTTTACTTAGTGAAAAACATTGCTAAACAAACCCAGACAAACCCCATGAGGTTCATCAAAGACAAGTACAGCATCCAGCACCTGGGCAGGGGCAGCCAGCGTTAGCAATAGACTGGGGGAAAACATATTAGAAACCATTGCCCTGGAAAAAGACCCGGGCATACTAGTGGAAGAAAAGTTGGACAGGAGCCTCCAACTTGCAATTGCAGCCCAGAAGGCAAATTGTATCCTGGACTGTATCAGAAGAAGCTTGGCCAGCAGATTGAGAGAGGTGACTACGTCTTTCCACTCTGTGCTGCCCTGGTGAAATTTCACCTAGAGTACTGTGGAGGTCTGGAGCCCCCAAGACAAGAAGGACAAAAACATGTTGGATCATGCCCAGAGAATGGCCATTAAAATGATCAGAAAGCTAGAGCACCTCTCTTAAGAGGACAGGCTGAGAGAGTTGAGGTTGTTCAGCCTGAAGAGAATTATAGCAGCCTTCCAATACCTGAAAGAGGCCTATGAGAAGGTTGAGGAAGAACTACTCAGTAAAGTGTGGAATAATAGAATGAGGGGTAATGGTGTTAAACTGGAAAGGGTAGACATCTTAGAATCTTAGAATCATAGAATCATAGAATCATCTGTGCTGCCATCCAGAGAGACCTGGACAGACTGGAGAGCTGGGCACAGAGAAACCAGATGAGGTTCAACAGGGACAAGTGCAGAGTCCTGCATATGGGGAGGAATAACAAACTCCACCAGTACAGGCTGGGAGGTGTTCTACTGGAGAGCAGTCCTGTGGAGAGGGACCTGGGGGTCCTGGTGGACAACAGGTTGACCATGGCACAGCAGTGTGCCCTGGTGGCCAAGAAGGCCAANGGAGGTGTTCTACTTCCTTCACCATCTTTGTTGCTCTATGCTGTACACCCTCCAGCAGCTCTGTGTCCTTCTTGAACTGAGGAATGCAGAACTGGATAAATACTCCAGAAGCAGTCTCACTAGTGCATAGTAGAGGGTGAAAAGAACCTCTCTCGATCTGCTAACCATCCCCCTTCTGATCCCCCTAAGGATGCTGTTGGCCCTCTTGGCCACAGGAGCACATTGCTGGTTTATAGTCATCCTGCTGTCCACTAGGACCCCCAGGTCCTTTTCTCCTACACTGCTGTCCAACAGATCAGTCCCCAACCTGTACTGGTCCCTGGGGTTGTTCTTGCCCAGAAGCAAGGCTCTACACTTACCCTTGTTGTACCTCTTTATATTTCTCTCTGCCCACCTCTCTAGCCTGTCCAGGTCTCGCAGACTGACAGCACAGTCTGCTGGGTGGTGAAAGAAGTTATTTAATATGAGGTTGGTAGATTGCTAGACATGTGATGGAGGCATGCAGGGTCAGGTTTGATGAGGGTCTGAGCAGTCTGGTTTAGTAAATGATGGCCCTGTTTGTTGCTGGGAGTTTAGACTAGATGACCTTTGGTGGTCACTTCCAATCCTATAATTCTACAATTCTCACAATCTGGAACTATTACAACAGGTGAAAACCAGAGGTGACTCAAAGAGAGGGCATGAGCACTAGTGAGATGTTCATCAGATCCAGGGAATAACCTGCTTTGAAGAAGTCATGCACAAGTTAAAAATAATGAAAACATTTGGTCTCAAGGTGAACTCCTGGGTGCTGAGATATTATTACTTACTAGGTCACAGAATCACAGAATTATTGAGGAAAAGACCTCTGAGATCATCAAGCCCAGTCTGTGACCATATCAGCCGGACCGGGGCTCAAAGGTCCACAGTGAGTCTTTTCTTAAACACCTCCAGGGATGGTGACTCCACCACCACCCTGGGCAGTCCATTCCAATGTCTAACCAACCTTTCCATGAGGAAGTGCTAACCTAAATCTAACCTAAACCTCCCCTGGAGCAACTTCAGACCATGCCCTCTCATCCCATCATTAGTTACGTGGGAGAAGAGCTCAATCCCCAGCTATCTATACCTTCCCTTCCTAGTTATAGATAGGGTCCTCCCTGAGTCTCCTCTTCTCCAGGCTGAACAATCCCAGCTCCCTCAGTCTCTCTTCAAAAGACTTTACCTCAAGGCCCTTCACCAGTCTTGTTACTCTCCTCTGGACCCTCTCCAGTACCTCAATATCTTTCCTGAAGCAAGGGACCCACAACTGCACACAGTACTCGAGGTGGTCTCACCAATGCTGAGTACATGGGTAGAATTTTATCCCTAGTCCTGCTGGCCATGCTATTCCTGATATAAGCCAGGATGCCATTGGCCTTTTGTGCCACCTGGGCATACTGCTGGTTCATATTTAGATGGTTATCAACCAGTACTCCAGGTCCCTCTCCACCAGGCCACTCTCCAGCCACTCATCCCCAAGTCTATAGCTCTGCTGGGGGATATTGTGGCCAAAATGCAGGACTCTGCACTTGTTAAACATCATCCCATTGGCCCCTGCCCATTGACCCAACCTGTATAGATCTCTCTGCAGCATCCTCGTCCCCTCCAGCAGATGAACACTACCCCCAACTTGGTGTCATCTGCGAATCTACTGAGGGGACATTCGATCCCCCCATTCAGGTTATCAGTAAAGACGTTGAATAGAACTGGGCCCAGCACTGATCCCTGGCAGACACTGCTGGTCACTGGACACCAACTGGATGTGGCATCTATTCACAACCACTCTCTGTGCCTGGTCATCCAGCCAGTTTGTAACCCAGTGGAGGGTGTACCCATCTAAGTCATGGGCTGACAGCTATTCCAGGGTGCTGTAGGAGACTCTGTCAAAAGCTTTGCTGAAGTCTAGGTAGACCACATCCACAGACTTCCCTTCATCCACCTGTTAGGTCACCCAGTTGTAGGATGAGATCAGGTTGGTTAGGCATGACCTTCCTTTCCTAAACACATGATGGCTGAGCCTGATCTCCTGATTGCCTTGTACCTGCCACTTGATGCCACTCAGGATGATCTGCTCCATAACCTAATAAAGGAAGGTCAGAAGGCACAGGTATTCTATTTTGCAGGTGATGAGCCCATGCAATCAAGCAAGTCCATCAGCCAGAGAGGTAGAGGAAAACTGGCACACACTTCATACTAGGAATTATGCTGGCAAAAGCCAAACTGAGTGAAAGCCAGAGTGGTTCAATGTGCTGGATTTGTAATGCTGCAAATAAAAAAGTTGTTAGAAAACATCAAGAAGCTTGTCAGTAAGATTTCCTGATAGAATTTTGAAAGATGTCTGTTTCTCTGAAGAAAGAATAAATTAATAGCATTAATTATCCATCAGGAAAAAAAACCCCAACATTAAGAAACGTTTCATCCACCTAAGTAATGGTTCTTGTTTTCATACTTCTGAGAAGCTGTATTTCTCTGAAAAGGGAGATGAGCTGAGAATAACATCTTCATGAGCAATGCATCCCTTCTCCATCCAGCTGACCTCTTTTTGAAACTTGGGTGTATCAGTACCTCTCCATTTGCCTTGCCAAAATCATTCTGGATATACAAGAGGTATGGACCATGCTGACTAATCTTTTGGCAAGTCTCCTCAAATAGAGAACCAAGAACCAATAAATTAATGAAATTGTTGGGGTGAAGGGAAGAAATAAAAGTCTTGAACAAGCATCTATGCCAGCAGTATTTAATAAAGCACAGAGGCTTTTAGCACAGTAAGTGAATGCTCTTGAGTGTGACCTTTTCTCCTGTACGTGTGGGTGGAGTAACACTGCTTTCCATCTCCACACAGATCTCTCTACTCTCAGGATACAGTCATAGCACCATAATCTGCAAAATACAGACATTCAAGACATGAGTCTGGTGACATGATGTCTGCAATATCTAGCATCCTTTTATAGATCAATCTTCAGTGTCTGCTTGTCCTTCTCAAGTCTTATTTTTGCATCCTGAGAACTTCTTGTAGCATCTTCTGTTTAACCACGTAGTTTGGTATTCCAGCATGACTCCCTTCACACAGACTGATCAAAAAGAAGGAATTGCAAATTTTAGTGTTTATGATGACTGATCATATGACCTTAGAAAGGTGAGTATGCCTTAGTCCGTGAGGACAACAATCTGGAACAACAGTGGATACTAGTACCAGAAGAGATGGACACTACAGTGGCAGAGAAACACAAAAAGTTGGAATACTCAGAATACTGTTTTTATCTATTTCTGTCATATTGATCTGAGTTGCTGAGTCTTACTGGTAAGATAGATAGCCAGTCAGGAGAAGGACTAGATGGTTAGGATGTGACTGGAGAAACAGGTTTGTAATCCCTGTAGCAGTGCCTGCAGTATTTTGGACTGATATCCTCAATGGTTGAGGATGCAATGGAAAGAAGTTGTTAGGTCCACTCAATAAATTCAGCTACTTTGTGGAAAGGCATGGCTTGCAGTGATTTCTGTACAAGGAAGTTTTAACCAAGGGTATACTGAAGACAGACACAAAGATAAAGTCACAGATGCTCCTTGAACACTGACCAAGCATAAATGGATTGCAGAAAATCTTTTCATAAAAGGGTCCATAGCTTGCACGTCATTTGGATTGTTAACCCAGATCCAAAAGCATAATAGGGTAAGAAAAAGGCAGGAAGGGTTGGGGCTGCTGGTGAAGAACTATTACAGCTGAGCTAATGTTACAAATACATTTAGAGTTTCCTGTAGAGGGTTAATTTGTCAAATTCCCAAACTGCTCAGTCCATCCACTAACACTCTTTTTGTATACAGATGACACACTAATAACTAAAACTCTCAGAAATCGCATCTAGCAAATCTGTAGGCACCCTGGTAAAGTCCTCAAAACATTCTCTGTTTGGGTGAGGCAAGGGAAGACATTGCACTTTAGCCAGAAATGTGGACCGGCTCTGTAAATTTAAACTCCCCACTTAAGTTCCTGCTGGGACTTCACAGAGTAGTTGCTTGCTTTCACGCTAGATTTATTTGAATGACCTTATTATGGAAAATGGGATTTTATATCTCAATGCCCATTACATTTTTATTTTTTTATTTGTTGCAGTGAAAACATTTCATTACAGCCCTTATTGAATAGCTAAGTGTGAATCTTGGGAATGAATAAAAGTCATTTATTGAATTTACCTGAAGTGGAGCTAAGGAAGCATGCATTTCTGCAGAATCACATAATGCTCTGTGCGCTTGGAATTTCATGGCAAAATACTACAAGACATGGCTCAGGTTCACTTCTTAAATAAACAAGGGAAGGGTCCATGTTACCCCATTTAAGGACAACACAATTTCAGGACCCTCTATTTATCCCTCTATTTGGAAAAGAATAATACCTTGTAGAACCACAGATGCACAGAACAGTTTTGGCTGGAAGAGACCTTCAAGATCGTTGACTCCAGGGAAGACTACATCCCTTAGTGACTGTAAGTTGTCATTCTCACTCTGTCAGTGATGTTTGCAAGGCTGAAGGGACTGAGCTTTTTGACTTATGGACTTGGTTTGTCCTTGTGAGGAGCCAGTGAGACACCAATATCTGTTTCCCCCAAAAGAGTGAATGAGCCTTTGGGGTTTGTGCGGTCTTTACTGCAGAAGTTCAAAGCATAATCTCCCCTGCCCTCCAATTAGATTATTAAAATAATTCTGAAGTTTTAACTTAAACTATAATTCTGTTCTTTCCTCTTTTTTAATCATTAAAAACCACAATGTAGATGCTAATTTGTGGTCTTTATTCACATACATGGTAGTTGTATTTCAGCAGCTGAGAGAGGAACATATTCTGCTCCCAAGTACCTCCATGTAAATCCAGATAAACTCCACTGATTTCAGTAGCACTTATTCTTGAAGTACCCTGGCTTACCCTGTCTGCATACTTACTTTGTGTAACTGTGGAAACATAGACATATATATTCTTCATATGTTGAGTCTATTGTGGATTAAAGATGCACACAAATGCAACAAGCCATCAGCCAAAGAAATTGATTTTGTCTGCTGCCAGGATGTAAACTAAAATCTTTAAATGCAAATGTGTTCCTCTGATGTATTGAATGATATTGTTTTTATAGAAAGCATTGCTTTACATTATTTTAATGTCATTAAAGCCAGTGAAAGGCATTGAATTAACAGATTGGAAAAGTGTGTCCTGTGTTTACCCATTAAAAATAACAAAACTCAAAGGTAGTGCCCTCTACTCTAGTCTACCAGTCTTCATTGAGTCTCATCTACTGAGTCTCTTTTGACAAAGATATTTCCTTTGCCATTGTTGCTTAGTCTGAGGAATAAAAAAACAACTCTAACATAACAACACCAATAAAAAAACAACTCTAGTTACAATGGCTTTCCTCGGACATGAATGTTGGCCCATTACATTTCTCTATCCTACTATGGCAGCATCAATATGCCTTAAAGTTGTTTTGAGTCTGATCTTGGGATCAAGAATTGGAAGTCCTAAATAGTACTGTTAAAAAAAGGCCCAGTACTTAATTACTCAGTGACCACTTATGCACCAATAATTTATTCAAATAGATTCAAGTTGCACCAGGTGAAGTTTAGGTTAGAAATTAGGAAAACCTTCATCATTGAGAGGGTCATCAAGACTTGGAACAGGCTGCCCAGGGAGGGGGTTGAATTGTCATCCCGTGATGTGTTTAAAAGTGGCATAAGCCTGGAGCTTAGGGACATGGTTTAGCAGTGGGCTTGGTAGAGCCAGGTTAATGGGTTGGACTTAATGGTCTTGAAGGTCTTTCTCAACCTAATGGATTCAATGATTCTTACCTTTGCTGACAGGAGTAGCTCTCTTGGATGTTCATATGGATTCAGCCTGTCCAAAGAGAAAACCAGTGCTTAAACCTTTTTATAAGGGACTATCACACAGAAGTTATAAATAGATGTGAATATATACATCCTATCTGTTCTGCTAAATTCTTATTATTAGATTCATAGACTCCTGTGCATCTCTGGCATCCTGTAACCTTCTGGTCTTATACCTTCTTGGTTCTGAGTAACACAGTAATCCATATTCTTCTGAGAACAGTTGAATACATTGTATTTAACCATACATTAATGATGACAAGCATGAAACACTTGGATGTAGCACTGATTATATGTGTGTTTATTGGTTATTCACAAATGTCTTCATCTTCTCTTGCTTTGAGCACTCTTACAAGTCTCTCCTGAAGCTCATACTCAGCTGAATCTTTAAGTGTGTGAAAACCTGCTCTTTTGTGGTGTTAGGTAAAAGTCAGCATGTTCTTACTGAACATTTTAGTGACGTAAAAGGACAAGTATTTCACAGATATGCTCACAAAGGTCTGTCTCTCATCTTCCTTTCTGGTACCTTGATAGGTACCTTGATTTTATTACTTAATTTTTATATTCTTAGTGATGTGTAATATTTATAAGTAACTGCATTGACTCAGTAGAACTCTTCAGGGAATGAGGTGTCACATGCCATTTTTAAAGATGAAAACATTCAGTCACACACTAAGTTTCATATGAATGAATGAACACGAATACAGTCTTTCAGCATCCTCAAGCCTTAGCTAGTATGTTTTGCACAGAGTTCAAAACATGTTGACTGTTATTGACTAATCTTAATATGAACTTCTTCATATTACTACTTAAAAAAGAAGAAAAAAAGGTACTTGAGATCCCCTTCCCTACTTGTGCATTTCCTGGACTGCTGGCAGACAAAGGTAAATGAAACCTGGAAAGTAGTAAGTGATGTCAGCAGTTAACACATTGTCCTTTTCTCTCATCTATTCATCTAAAATGCAGAGCTATCATCTTCAGAAAAACAAACAAAAAAAAAGAGTTCAATCTCTCTTAGTTCATCGCTAAGGAGATGTTCAGCTTTGCCTCTTAATTAAAGTAAACATAGCTAAAAACATTTTCATTAAAAAAGGAAGCTTTAGCCCTCTCATAAGATTCAGACCACATTCAAACAAGGGTGGAGCGCATTCTAACTCATGGGCAAACCAGCAGTATAAAATTTTGACAGAATAGCGTCTGCTAATTAAAAACATTGTGATTTTCATTACACAATGCTTATTCATCATTGGAAAAACACAAGGTTGAGATCTTTCATACAAGTTCACATACATGGCCTTGAGACCTAGAGAATTACTTTTAAATGTAATTCCAAGTACTATCCCCACAGGAATGCAGATCTAAGAGGAGAAAATACTATGCTATGTAGCCTTCACATTCACCTCAGTGAATTTAGCAGTGTGGCTTGATACTGTGATTTGCTACTTTGAGGATCTGCTGCATAATCAGCTCCATGGGCAGATCTTCAATAGCCTCCTGGCCAACTAGATTTGACACAGGAAGAATCTCATTAAGTTTTAAAGATTTTGTAATTATGTACACCATAAAACAACCTCACACAGAAACATGCCAGCTATTTTGGAAGTACTGTTGCTTCAAGACAGCAATAGTGCTAGTGAATGAGTGAAGATACTTATGGGTTGAAAGAATAGAAAAATCAACATTTCAATGTCTGATTTCATTTTAGGAGGCATGGTTAGATCCTTGTAGACTTTCTGAAATGAGACTACTTATGAGAAAGATACACAGTACTTTTATAAAACATACAGAATCAAGAAAAAATATGTATCATGAAAATTAAATCTAATCAAGCCAAACATCCTCACCATACCTGAGACAGAATCACCTACATGGAGAGAAAAAGCCTCTGTCAAGTTATTCATTTAAAGGCACTGTAAAGTGCTGGCAATATATGAACTGTGAGGGGAGAGAGTGGTTGTATTGCTACAAAGGTGTCTTAGAGTTCTGTGATAAATGTTCAGATAAGGACAGAGGGATGAAAGAATCTAGGTGCTTTTTTTATTTACTTTGTCTTGCTTTCAGCAGAAAAGCAATAATAAAAACCACCTGATGATAATGGAGGGAAAGGTGCTAAACACTAGAAAGACAGATAGCTGATGATGGTGCTAGCAAATCAGGGACAGATTTGCCAAGGCAGTTCAGGGTATTAAGTTCTCCCAAATGGGGATCAATTTCCTAACCCCCCAGCAGCACTAGGGAAGTCTTCTGCTTCTGGACCAGTGTTACAGATATTTTCCAGCAATTTGAGCACTTGTTCTAGACAGAATGAGCTGACAGCATCTATGATGTCAAACAGGCATAAAGTCCCTGATCTACTTAGAGACTTTGTCTTGCATGCTTTATGGTGTATCAGTAGGAATAAGTGGTAGAGGTCCCTGTTTCCACTGAGGATTCATTTTGCTCTGTTGTTGGGGTATGTCAATGGTTTACCTCAACTGCTTCCTAGCTCACAGTTTGCAGTACTATGTGCTAAATACCTTTGTAATGGTAAATACCACCCAAATGGAGTGATCTTAACACTAAAACACATTGAAGTCAGACTGAAACGTGTTTTTCAGAAATAGGCAACTAAAATGCTTTGAGCCTGATTCCTACTGACTTCGTACCTTTGTGTATTCTCAGTGCTCATTCTCTGATTTTTTTTTTAGTAGAGCAAGCAGTTTGGATTTTAACATTTCCTGAATCTTTATTTCATGTCCCAGAATAGTTTCACTGCAATCTGACTTAATCATCATAGAAGTAATCGGATGGGATACAAGAAATCATTTAGCTTTCAGCAGCAACTGGGATCCCAGTCACAGACCAAACTGCTGTTATGTCAGGTGTGTAGATGTCAGAGGAGGAAGATTGCTTTTAGCCTTAAAGCCAGGAAAGGTGTATAGAGAATAAGAGGGAATCCAGCAAAGATAAGAGACTGGTGTAGATCTTCAGTAGCCCTTAGGATATTGTATAACTTTGGTTTTTATGTTAAGTAAAAAAGAAATGTTAATGTAAGATGTATTAAAGGAAATGGTCATAGACAAGAGACTGCAGAAAGAATTAACTTTTCACTTCCACAGTTAGAACTGACCACAGACCAAGAGCAGACTGGTTTAGATAACCACAGGATATAAAATCCAGGCTAAAGGTTAGACCTAGTCTGTCTAAGGACAAGATAACAAATGAAATACATCCACTCGCCTTAATTAGATAGCAATAGGAAAGCTTTGCTATGGATTGACATACTTCTTGCTTTGATCCTGTGTTCATATTGATGTTCTCAACTATATATGTGAGGAGATTTAAATGGAATAAATGAGGTCTGGGTAAAGTTTAGCTGTAATATAATAATCTTTCATAACAGCATAAGAAATTATGTTAAATTTATAAATGTCAGTAATGCTTTTTTTCTTGTATTCATATTTATAAAATTATATTATATATCTGCTTGTAATAAAATATATATAGACTGTTTTAAGTTAAATCACTCTATTCTTTTTTATAATATTTCCAGTATTTTATCAATTCTTTAAAATACTTCAGATTTTACTTTAATTGTCTTTGGTTCCTAGATTATGCTGGGGAGTTAACATCTCTCTCAAATCAGAGTAAATCACACCTATGTCATTCTTGGGAGATGTTTGTCTAACTTACTCTAGAACTCTTACTGCTGTCACTGAACTTGGATCATCAAACTTTACTTTTTCCACATCAATTGTATCACAGTTCATGTTTTATCTGTTCATGCTCACAGACTTTAAAGTCACAATATCACAGTAATGATGAGGCTGGAAAAGACCTTAAAGATCATCCAGTCCAACCCAAAACCAACCAAGTAAACCTAACATCTGACATCTAGATCATGTCACTCAGCACGTTACCCAGCCTAACCTTGAACACCTCCAGAGACAGCAAATCGACCACCTCTGTTTGCAGCCCATTCCAAAATTGGATCACTCTTTCAGTGAAAAACCTTTTCCTAATGTCAAGTCTAAACTTCCCCCGATGGAGCTTAAGACTGTGACCCCTTCTCCTGTCTCCAGTGTCCAGGGAGAAAAGACCGACCCCTGCCTGACTACAACCTTCTTTTAGATAGTTATAGGCAGCGATAAGGTCACCCCTGTTTAGCCTCTTTTCCAGGCTAAACAGACCTAGCTCCATCAGCTTCTCCTCATAGGGCTTACCTTCCAGGCCCCTTTACCATTCTAGTTGCTCTTCTCTGGACTAGTTCCAGCACCTCGACATCCTTCCTAAACTGAGGGGCCCAGAATTGAACACAGTACTCCAGGTGTGGTCTAACCAGTGCCAAGTCTCTTTCTACCTGAGTACTCTCTAAGAACTCCATTCCCAGCCTATAGTTCTGCCTGGTTTTTTTTATCCAAAATGCAGAACCCAACACTCATCCTATTAGAGACTGCCCATCTCTCAGGTCTGTCCAAGTTCATCTGCAGGACCCTTCTACCCTCCAACAAACCAACACAGGCTCCAAGCTTGGTGTCATCCGCAAATTTGCTCATGATGAATTCCAACCCATCATCAATATCATCAATGAAGGTGATCGGATCCAACACCGACCCTTGGGGGATACCACTAGTAACGGGTCACCAACTAGATGCAACACCATTTACCATCACTCTCTGGATTCGTCCATCCAACCAGTTCCTGACCCAGCATAGAGTATTCCTGTCAAAGCCCCTTGCTGCCATCTTAGCCAGGAGTATATCATGGAAGACTGTGTCGAATGCTTTACTGAAATCCAGGTACTTCTCAATTTAGGACAATTTCCAAAGTTCACCAAATTCAGCGGAATCGCTGGCACTTACTTTATTAGAATCAGGCCTGTAGAGATGAAAAACTTATTTTATGCATTTACACTGATCGCTGTAAGGTCATTCCATTTAAAAAAGAAACTTGCCTAAGCAAACATCACAATCTGTGGGTATGCGGTGATGTTTACTTTAAAATGGATTAGCAAACTGAACTAAACCTTTTTCCAACAGGTAGAATCTAGTAATGGGAAAACACAGAATTTGGCTGAAGGTGTAGAAAGAGTTCCACTGGAAATAAAGAAAATTAGCTTGTTTTAAAAACAAAGATGGAGCAGTAAAAATTATAGGTTTTCATGCATGTTATAAACTTAATGTAAGCATAAACTAGAAGCGAACACATTTTAACAAATTGCTCACTGAATGAGTATTGCCTCTCAATTTTTTGGAGCTGTGATTTTCTCAGATGCATTTGCTCTTATTGGTTTACTGACAATATATTATGAAGCATTCTCTATCTGCAGCTCATTTTTGAGGTCTCTTTTCTAGAAGTACAATTAAATATTTTTATTGTCTGTGTGATTGGTGTAATGGTTAGAAACAGGTTTCCAGAGTCAATACTATGATTAGGATTTTAAATTCTGCTGGGGACAAGTTACAGTGTGATCTAAATGAGAGAGAAAAGCCACTGGCTACAGCAGGACTACCTTGTAATCATATTGCTCAGTGGTAACCCAGAACTTGTAATTTAGTTCACAAAAGTGTTCCTTGGGCAGAACATACTGAAAGAACAAGCAAAGCTCTTCAATCCCTAGCTATTGGCTTATATTCTGGTTTAATTGCTATATTTTATTTTTACATGGTTTTTTTTTATAAGGAGGATTATAGGCACAATCTAAACTCTGAGTCCAGGGAAACGGAATTTTTGATCCATGTTAATAATCACTATTACTTTACTTACTAGTAATTAAACATTACATTAATAATGCTATTACCATGGGATCAGAATCCGAGTTCTGATGCTGAGAATTTAAAGATATTTATCTTTTTTTTTTATTATTTATGTTCCATCTATTTTAATAAGGTTTCCCCTTCACCTTCCTTTATATAATTGCTACATATTTAGGACATTAATTCAAAATTAATGGACATGTATTTATGGAAATTAATTTTGTTTCCATGATAAAGCTGCTAATGAAACATATTGGTAGGTTTGTACTGTGGAACCAATTATCTCCTACCATATCTGTAAGTAACCTTATAGACTAACTCACAGTTATGTTCCTGAACATAATTGCTGCTACATTCTGTGCGATTTTCTTCAAGACTATGCCTAAACATTAGCAACCTTCACTCTAGGTAGTTCACATACAAATTTGAAAGAACCATTAGGATGTCCTTGGACTCCTGAGTCATTTTTGGTCACTAAGTGTTCACATGGAAGACTTGCTAAAAATACACAGAAATCTCTCAGGGATGGAAGATAGCATGAAACTGTGTGTTTAAAAATTGTTTTGATAAACCAAATTGAACTGACTACTATGAACCATCCCCACTGTCTTCCCTATCAATTCACCTCACAAACAATCTTGTGGCACTGAATAGTGTAAACGACTTCTTAGGAAGTCTGATGTGATCAAACAACAAGAGGACAAAGACAGACTGGTAAATTATGGTTGATGGACATGTGTTTACAAATTGTAACATATCTTTAATTTTTAAATCAGAGGAAATTACTCTTCCCTGCTTTCTAAGTAAGCAACATAATATGCTATTGCCTCCTGCTTACTGAGTTTAGGAAGTGGTCTATCTGATACAGTAACTCTACTTGGAACTTTGTTTGACAGACAACAAAGAGATTTCAGTAATAGACCTTCTTGAGTTGTGTAATCCTGAGCTGCATCTGGTAATGGTATAGTACCTGGCGCATAAAGCATTCAGAAGCCCACTATGCAGGTGTTTCTTCACTGGACTGGACAATATCACTCTCCAGGGATAACATTTAATTAATATCTCAAATAATATTGATCAAATCAGAAGATATCCTTTAACAGTTGTACCATGTGAGACAAGTCTGTGGTGGATAGTGAGTGAGGTAGAATGAATTTCTTCCTGATAATAGTCCAATGCCTCGCCATATGAATTTTAATGATCCCTATTTTAGCAAACATAAATACCATTGTTCATAAAATTACCATCTTGGTCATAAAATTACCTTACCCTTTTTAAAATTCAGTTGAAGTATTTGACTTGGTGACCCTCTATGACAGAAATCCCACAGGCTGATTACATGCTGTGTGAAGTATTATTCTCTCTCTTTTGTTTTACATTTACCTGTCATTAACTTCAAGTGACCCTCCTGTTGTTCTGGCGTTCCAAGACACAGTTAAAAACATGGACTGGCTAGTTTTTGACTCTATCCTTCAAAATTTTAACTGCTTTAATTAAATCCTTACTGCTTCTTTTGCCCTGTTAAATCATGCTAGATTTTGCAACCTTCCTATGCAAATCTTGCTATATCCCTAACTTCATTTTCTGGACTTCCACAATTTTTAAACTCTCTTACTGTTCACATTCCAAACTGAATTCTGTATTTTATACCGAGGTCTCTCTTGTTCACTAGTACAGAAGAAAATATTTTTTAATTTGTAACATTAAATATAAATCTTGATTTCCATCACTCAATGTATAGTCTTGAGACTGATTTAACTTTCCTTGACACCGACCATCTCTTGTGTGATCATGGTTTTTTTCTCAAAACTGGCAGGTATACAAAGAGTGAGATATAGCTGACTTTGCTCTCCGCAAGGTCTGTGCAGTCATGTCTTCTGGAAAGCTGAGCAAGAGTAAGAGAGTGTAGTTTCTTCCTTTCCCTGACCATTGTTCACTTTCTCTTCTTGACTGCCTTTCGCTATGACTGCACTTAAGAAAATAGTACACATAAATTTGTTTTCTTTCATCTTCCTGAAATGCTGAAACACTCTCTCAGTCTTTTACCTGTCTTTTAACCACACAGAACTCTACCTGAATCATTGAGCTGTACTCTGGGAAAAGTCAAAACTTATTATGAACATTCATTTACAGATTTAGAATCTGTGCCCTTGAGTAGAGATTACCTGGATTTTAAGACCAAGGCCAGTTTTAAAAGGCATTTAAAACATCTCAGAAGGCATATAAACAAGTAGTGAGAGTCAGTTTCAAGTTCAAAAATCCCTCCCACATGTAAAAATATTATTCACATTTTCTGTTTTAAAGTAACTTCTTGATAACACAGTTGTGTGGCAGCATCATTTTTAAACAATGAAACATTTAAACATTGAAAATATGCCAAAGAGATGCCGACCACAGGATTTAAAAGCTTAAATGCTTTTTTTTTTTTGATGCTTTTTTGTTGACTGTAAGGTTTTTTTTATTCTCTTCTTTATGTGTACAGAAAAGTTCTCCAGAGCTTACAGGGGAACATGGTTGTGATCTTCCTTGCAGAGAGCTAATGTGCTTAACTGCATGCTTGTAGCATATAGAAAGCTCTTACCCATGAGACAATACCTTGCTAACCAAGTGGTGAAAGCCTTAGGTCCCTCAGCATTCAAAGCCAAGTGTAGGTATTTGCTCAGTTCAGCAACAAAGCTTTTGTACCCAGTAGATAAAATCAGAAGCACTTTCCATGCATCAACTGCATATTGTAGGAAACAGTGGGACACTGTTCTCTCTCCAAACACACCAAAAGTGAACTGTTTGAACCATAACACTTGTCTTTGCACACATGAAATGATCAGGGCAAAGAAAGGTGCTATGAAATAGCTTGTGGTTAGTGCCTTGTTGAGGGGGGGTGGGATGAGGCAAGAAACACGCTTTTAATCAATGTGATAATTGATGACATATGGCATCGTACTCTTGCTTGACTCCATTCTTTTCCTGCTCACTTCAGGCCTCAGTGGATTCCCTATTTTTTCTTGCTTACCCTTAGCAGGTCAACTGGAAATCTCTTTATTGTTTTTTAATGCAGACATATTTAAAAAGCAAGCACAAGTCTTCAAAGAAGACTGCTGTTTAATTGGGGAAGGATTGCTTAACAGCCAGTTTGCTGAGAAGCCTGTGATAAAATGTACATGCCCTTGCTGTGTTTTCCCATACCAGTCTGCCTGCATATGCAGCCCCATGACGCCACCGGCCAAAGGTAGAGGGGAAAATAAAGCTGAGTCAGGGAATCATGCACTATACTTTATATTGGTATTTTCATCAACTGCTATGTAAGAAGTGTGAATGAAAATCACAGCATGTTCTTCTGATACTGTGCTCCCTTTTCATCTATTAACCTTTAATACATAAAGCTAAGGCTGTGCTGGGTATCCTTTGAGTGGGATTTGTGAACAGTTTTTACATCTCATAATTTGGTGCTTGGTGTGGCACAGACCACACAAGGCATTTACTTACAAGGCTAGCTTAGAGATCTGCATTTTATGCAGAAAGTCCTGCAGATCTGTGACTTTGTTGTTTTTTCTTGGAAGTGAGCACTGAAAGCTACTGTAACTGCTTTTTTCTCCTTCTCACATGATTTAGGAAACCTCTCTGTAAGTGGAAGGTACAGTCTGTGAAGGTACAGGATATTTTAAAGTTTTACTTTGAAGTTCAAATATTCATAACTAAGGAATTTTTCATATTTGATGTGATTCCCGCTTTTTTTTTCTTTTCTTTTTTTTTTAAACACCACCGTTATTTCCTCCATTTTTTTTACTATTTTTGCCACCTTTCTACAACTAGGCAACTGGAGACACGTGAATTCAGTGAAAGATTTTCTAGGGTAATTGAGCTGTACAGAAACTTAGGAAATGGAATATTTCTATTATTTATTATTGACTGAGTGAATGTTTTAAGATTCTAATAGCAGTTTAGGCAGGAAGACACACAGAACAAGCTATAAATGACTTTTGGAATTGGACTTTAGTCTTGAGTCTTCACACCAGTTTGCTAAGTGATCTATTCCATGTTCTTCCCCCTCTGTAATTCCATTTCTCCATCTGAAAGAAGAAATTAACACCACTGCACATTATATGTATTACTAGTCAACTTTCTACAGACACTGCCTAATGGTGTATCGAGAGGGATTAACAAGGGAATAATGCTGGGAGCTATACTGACAAGTGTTTAAACTCTAAGGTGGTAGAGAAAGATTTTCTTTGCTTTAGGAAGGATATTTCCTGTCTTTACACAAGAAAGGGTGAGAGGGAAGACAAGATGGAGTGCAAGGACTCATCTTCACATTGTGCAACATTAAAATGTAACAGGCAAAATTAAGGTTGAGATGTTGGTGCCATTGAATTCAGTCATGAGCTATGATCTGTGGTTCCATCTATGCCTTGTTACATACCTATGTTTTGCTCACATCTTATTTTATGTTAATAAGACAGTATTATCTATAGACAATTCAAACAACCCAGAATACTGTCTGAACTTTTCAAGGATACTACCAGGTATTTTTCTTCTCTGATATTTTGTTTATTAGCAATGACACCCATATTTCACCTGAAGTTAATTTTGTATTTAATCTTTCTTCCATATTCTGTTAACAGCATCTTACTTCCTGTAGTTGGTAGTATTTGCATTTGTTTTGTTCCTAATACTTCCCCAAACATCTTCCTAGGGATGTTTTCAGGCCAGAGTTGTGAACTACTGTCCTGTGCATGTGACAGTTTCTCTCCTCTGTAGAATACCCAGTGATGTAGTACTGTTCAGGCTGCTCCTGGGCTACCCTTCATGAGTCTCTTTCCTTCCCCTGCTTTTTATTTACCACAGAGATTTTGCTTTAGAAGCTTATTAAATAAGTTCTCTTTGCTTGGAGCTGAGGTCTATGTCTAGGTAAAATGAGATATTTAATTCAATAATGCAATTACTTTGTAAAATCATATGTAGACCACAGAAAGTTATATAATATTGAAATGTAATCAAATGTTGTTAACCTGCTTAAACCAAAACCCTAAACATAAACACTGTTCATATGTTCATAAAATATCCAAACAGTTTCTGTAAGTCATCAGCCTTTAAGGAGTTCATGGTCTATCTAGGAATTTGGGCATCTACATTGCAGGTGTGAAAGAGTAGAAACCAGATTACAAATATTCAGTAGTCCGTATTCATGAAAAGAGGCAGTTATAAAAACATTCAAAGCAAACACATCCACAAAAGATGAACTTTGTTCTGGTTGGATAGCATAAAAATTACTAATACTGTAATAAATTGTTCTTATTTTAATGATCACATAATGCCCAAAGTTTTTCTTATAAATGTGGAACTGCTTTACCTATAGCTCCACTTTTTTGACAAAAACTAAAATAGACACAATAAGGTACCAATAGAGACATATTACACTGATCCTGTGTCCTTCATAAAAGGAGGTTATGATGGTTTATTTACTTTTGACCTCATAACTTATTTAAAGAGTTAATGCTGTTGTTCTATTGTCTTGTTTCTGCAAAAGCAGTAGAAAATAATCTCATGTATTTGTACAGCTTAAAACAGAGGTCTGGGATTTAATAGCAACTTGTTGAACTCATTCAGCTTTTCTTGATATCTTTCTTTTCTTTCGATGGGAACCTTCCAAGGTACATGAAATAGGAACCTCTTGTAACGTTTGTAGCTTTACATGTATGACCATGCATCTGTATAGCACACATACACCTTTCATCTTTAATAGTAAAAAAATAATTGTGATAACAGCAAGCCAATCCATTGTATATCATTACTACAAATAATCTCTACTCGAGAGAAAGTGGTTCATAAGTCATGAAAAGCACAACCTTAAGTGAGTCAGGAAGGTAATTTGCCTTTATTTATTATCACACTGCCCAACAGCTTTTGATATATGTCATCCTTTAGGGTTTTTATTAAATAACTTTCAGTGAGGAGCTTCATGGCTTTAGTATTCTTCTCAAGACACATCATGTCAAGGGTTAATTTGCATTTCAGTATGTTATGGATTGCATGAGGTTTGCATGGATGTTTTTTGTGTTCAGACAATAGGCTTAACTTTGTGGCTTGCTGGTAGGGATAGACACTGTGTAAAGTTACACTAGTGTAGATCAAGGTGGCTCTTTGGAAAGCAGCATCAACAGACTGAGTAAGCATAAACACGAGTGAGGAAGTGTGTTTATTTTACTGCTTTTTTTTCAACAAAGACATTTTGCATGCCCAGCTCTGTGCAACACAAAAGTGATCATTCACAACAGTGAATGTGGCTGACATTTTGAATAATAAACTATAAGGTACATTTCTTGCCAGTAGCAAGGTAAATGAAATTTGCTGTTCACAAGCATGTGGCATCAGATTGTTAGTGTAACAAGCCACAGATACGAAGTTTGGCCAAGGCCTCATAGAGTCAGGACACTGTTCTGGAATTATTATGCACATTAGAGTAGATTACATGCTTCCAGACTTCTCTTTTCATACTAAATATTCCTGCATATATAAAAATATATGTATTAAGTAAAGAAAGAACAACTGTTTTATAATGAATTCCTGTAGAAACTGCAGGTTGGCATACAAAGGAAACATGTTGCAGCTAGTCTGGCAGTGAGACCTGCTCCTTAGGTGATGTTATCATAAAGTCATTTTGACATTTTTTTAAATAAAATTTTGCTTGAAAATGATGTGTAGCTTGTTTTACAAAACACATATTGTGTTTATGAAGGTATTATTTTCATCAATTGAAAGTTTAGAGCTGTACTGTTTGAACATTTATCAAAATCCCTCTCTATATCAAAACAAAATTTTGATTTAAGTTCACTATCAATCATGCTTCATCATATATTCTGCTCTAGTTCTAATTCATTTCAGTGTGTTTCTAGCCATAAAAGGTAGTTTCTTTACCTTATGACACTCTAACCTATACTCACAACCCATGGATTTTCAAGCAAGTTCACAATCCATTCAGACTCCCAGGAATCTTTCATTTTGCCATGAAAAGATTTCAGATCACACTAAATCCCTGACTTAATTTTTAATCTTTCCTTTCCTATTCAATAACTTCACACTGAATTAAACCCACAGGATATATGTGAAAAGGAAGAACTGATGATTTATCAGCAGTCCTGTTTAACCTGAGACATCCCAGTCAACTGGAGATTGGTAAAGGTGACACCCAACTATGAAAAGGGATGAAAGGAAGATTCAGGGAATTACAGCCTTGTCAGACTGAGCTTGCTGCTGGGAGTAGATTAAGGAATTAGTAGATTAAGGAGTAGCTTATTTTGAGTGACATCAAACAAAACAATTTTGGGATTCTATGTCTTAAAAACAAACACACCAAAAAATCCAAACTACAAAACTTTCAAAACAGCACAATTTAGGAAATAACTTGTTTGCCAGGTCCCTTTTCTGTGTAAAAGCTTGAGTACTTATATTTGGTGAGCAATTTAGAGAAAATTTGAATAAACTTCACAACCTACTCAACTTTTTTTGTACTCACATGCTCAAACAATATTTTTCTCTGTCCTTTCCTGCCCTGCTTTATTATTCTCTCTTGAATCTTATCAGGGCAGGTTAAATCAGGCACAGTGCAGACTACCATGGTTATAGAGCTTCTGGGTTGAAAACAGTCCATGTCTAGTTGTTATAAATACAGATAAATATAGATAAATAGCCAGAGCTTCCTCATCTATTTTTGTAGCTTAGCCTACTAGAAGTGCCATGAAAGGAAATTGGGATTTGGAATGGAACTCTTTGGGAAGAAAATGTAGTTGTTCATGGGATGATTTATGGCAAAGTGCATATGAAAATTAGAGGTTTGCTTGCTATTATAATGAAAAGATGTAACACTGTAAAGTTATTATTCAAACAGTAGCCACCACAGGTTTGAATTTAATCTTAGAAACTGTAAAAAAATTCTTTAAAGAAAGGATAAAAATGAAATTTGGCTCTATCTTTCTGAAATGGAAATTCTTAAGATTATGATCTGCATCTTCTAGACTTAAGACATCTGGAGATCTCTCTTTATGGCATGATTTCCCCAAATAATGTAGTGTCATGCATTTTTTGTTTGCACTGTCTCAATCAAAAGCAATTATTAAAGTGTAAAAAGGTGTTTTCATTTAGCTTTACCTACCCAGATTTAGCTCAGAAAAGTGTTAAATCACTACCTTTTACTCCACCTGGCATTCAGTTTTGAGGTTATATGAGCTTAGACATTATTGTTTTCACGGGAAATCTAAATTCACCCTGGCTGCTGCCTTGAGTGGATGCACTAGCACCTTCCATGACCCAGACTTCCAAAACTGCTACTCCTAAGCCTGTGAAACAGCTAGGCAGGACTGGTTATGACTGTGGTCAGCTAACATGGAATATGACCATGGTCTCTTTTTTTCCCCATGTGAGCAGATGGCTGAAATCCACCCTGTTCATACTGGTGAAAATCTTCAGGGTCATTGCTTCACCTACTCAGCTCGGCTTCCCTCATTTCCTGCAATGCCCAGCTGTACCTAGAAATATTCTTCTCAGGCAGTGCTTCTGCTGGATGACAGCTATGTTAACCAATAAGAGCAAAATTTTGAATCCAGCAGATTCAGAAGAGAAATAATACAAATTATTTTACCACTTCATAACAGTGGTTTGAACACTGGGCATTTTCAATTAACTAGGCTCTGGCATGCTTCATTGAAACAAGTGAATGATTTACCATTGAGTTCAATGGAAAAAGAGAGAGCTTCAACTATTTAAAGCCATCATCCTGTTAAGGTAAATGAGAAACAAAATCAAAGCTTCATCACTTCTGTTGTCTCATTGTATTTGAATATAGCTGCAGAATGGCATTGTTTTAACAGTGGAGGCCAAGAAATATAAAGATGTTTCAGATGATTTTTATGTTCAGATGAAAGAGAAAAATATACAGTATATGAAAAAAAAAATCCTAAATTTTGATTTCTTTTACATTTTTATCTGATCATTAGATTTCCTCAGTAGTATCAATAATCATAGTAATAATAATTCAAATACACTTATATCTATGTGGTAGAGATTAAAAAATCCCAAAAGTGTACAACAGTTTCTAAAGGTATCTGCATTTTTAGGACATATAAGGTGGACCCGTTGCAAGACACTTACATATATGAAATTTCCTCAATTATACACAGGGATTTCCAAGTATTCTTTATACTCTAGCTTCTAAAACACTTGGAAGCCTTTTCTGAGAGCAGCCACTTTAGGATTATGTTTTTGTTTAACATGTTAAATTATTTTGAAGACAAAATCAGATATGACTTTTTGCCACTGAAATCCAAAATCAATATAATTCAGTGAATAGACACCAATAGACTGGCTTTTAGTAATCTTGGATGCTTTTACAATTTGTCTTCATCTTTCAAGCAAAATATGGTCTCATTCAGTCCTTCAATGTTTGTTCCCACTAGATACAGCAAGTGAACTGAGGATACCTGAACTGGCGATTCTGCTTTCAGGAATACAGATTTTTAAAAGTGCCTGGTAGAATGGATACACACCACTTTTTCAGGGAAATGTCAAGAGTTCTGGGCTGTGCTTCTCCCTCAAGAGAATTTACATGTGGCTCCTTGGATCTTGAAGGAATTTAAGCATGAGGAAGCAGGGATTTATTTACTCAGACATACCTAGATGGACACAGGTCTGCAGAGCTAAGCATCAGAGCACAGCAACTCTGACTTGGGCAGTGTGACTTGACTTAAGCATAAGCTTTTCTGATAGACAGTTGAGAGTCTGTATTTTTATGGGAGAAATTCTGATATATGCCATTGTTTAGGGCTCCAGGAAGCAGAAATCTATGTAGACAAATATTACTTATGCAAATCTTGATCAAATTAACAACTTCTCAGGAATACAAGAAAGTTAAACTTCCAGTTTAACAGCTTCAGTCAAATAAACTAGATGTCATTTATGGCTAGGAAATACAGGAGACTTAAGACCAATTACTTGTGGTCAACATAATATTTTAAGGAATAATCAGAAACCAAATCTTGAAGAAAGTGAGCGGAAAACAATCTCCCCTGAAACTGACACAGAGTTAGAGGTGTACAAGAACTCCTGGGACCAGGCCTAGTGTTTATATTACTTTTCTTATGCTTCTCATTTAAAGGAAGATCTGGAATAAATGAAGAGAATTTTGAAAAAAATAATGTATTGGTAAGCTGGAAAGGCATTAAAAGTGGGGGCTTGCAATGAAACGAAGTTGCAGTCTGGCACTACAGGGAGAAGGAGTATGTGAAAAGAGGTCTGGTAAAAAGAATCAACTGCAATATGTATATTTTCAGCAGAGAATGTGTATTGTAATGAATAGGAGAATATCTATGGGGATTTCTGTGATCTGTGGTTCATTACTCATATTCCCTCTTCAGATTTCACCCATATTGACAATAAATTTAGTATGAAGACCAAAGAATCTTGTATTTGTTAAAGTTTCATGCCATCATCAACATATTCTGCTCTAAGACTTAAGTTACTTCTCCCAACTGCAAATAATATTTTCCATGCTTTCCATACCTCGAGGGAGTTTGAAAATGACTAATTGATGGCTTTACTCTGCTTTAAATCATTACTATCTTTTGGACTTAGAAACATGTGGCTAAGACAGCTAGTTATCAAGTAAGGAATTAGTCTCCCCAGTGCCAACATTAAATTCTCCAGTTCACTCAGCAACCAGTTGAACATGCTCCTCAATATTTAACCATGTCAATTGTAAACAGGCAGATCCTTTGCCTTCGTTGTTTTCTCAGGAGAAGCTAAACCTTCCAAGTCGAAATATGTGTTACAATGGACATGCAGCTGCCTCTCTTCTAATGATGAACTTTTTCACATTTTGTGAGACAATGTGTGCTGTTGTCATGCATCCATTAAAACCCCATCCACAGAACCATGTATAGAACAGGGCGTCTGGCAGGGAGTTGCAAACTTCCAAAGAAATTATTTGTTGTGATTTTTTTTCTTGCCTTGAGTGTTGGGTGCATAATATGTTCAGGTAACTCTGACTACTATGTGATATTTAATCACCTCCACTGCCTCCTAGTAATCACTTTTATTACATTATGCTAGTCAGCATATTCTGTGCACTTTAATATACATGAGATTGAGGGAGGAATATTTTTCACTGAAGGCTTTATGGAAAATTTTGCATTTATTGATTTCTGTTAAAAAAAAAATCTGTTATTCTTAGAAAATCGATGAAAATTATAGCTGTGGCCATATTTGCTCAAACAAACAAATAATACAGAATAATGACAACGCTATCTCTCATTTCCACATTTCACCTGGAGAAGGAAAGCATTTGATCTGGAAAGCCTGTGTACTACATCAGTCTGAAGAAATATCTTTTATTCATGTGTATTAAAAAAATATGCAAAGAGTTGAACAAGTTGGATAGGGGAAAAAAATAAGTTTGACAAAAATAAAACAAACTCATCCAAGCTAGCATTACAGATTTGGGATTTCTGGGGCCAAAGAGTCAGGGATACTCTGTCCTTTGAAAATATGCTGGAAATTATGTACGTGTCATTTTTCACAAGTAAATTTTTGCATTCCAAACAAAGCTTTTCATGGGTAAACTATGCATTGCATAAATAGCAAGCCTCACACAGCTGATGACTGCAAATCATCCATTCCTAGTGTTTATCTACTAAAAACTATGGAAAAAAATAAAAGGAACTTAAAAATTCAAAACAGGTAGCTCCTCTAGCTTCCTATAACACCGTGCATGCTTTTCCAAGCTTTGTGAACACAAATTGCTCATTCAAAACTATGTTTGCAAAATGTAAATCACAATCAAAATGTAATTGTTTATGTAAAACCAAGACTCTGCTGCATTGGAACACATTTTTCTTATCTGAGAATGTACACGTCTCACGATACATTGCATCACAGTGCAATGATCTCAACATGTCAGCTCTACATGGCCACCAATTAAGAAGGATTCTTGGCATGAATGATGTTCTGCCTGAGGCCAGGTCACTGTCTGATGTAAAAGATTGGAGCTTCAGGGCACTGACGGTTCTGATCCTCTGTTCTGTACAAACTGAATGAGCTGTTCATTACAGAAACCTTGTGAGCCAAGGCGCTGCTATCATCTCTATTTTACATATGGGGATTGAGGTGCAGTCAAAAGATGTCTTTGAATGTTCACAATGGAAAATCTGTACAGTCTGGGGGCTTTTCAGAGAGCTTAAAATTTTGCTCAACTTTACAGATTCCAGTTCTCATTGGCTCTAAATTTGCTTACCTGCAGTTACACTGAAATCAACAATTACCACTAAGATTTTATAGAGTGTCAAGTGTTCTAACAGCAATGCACCCCTGATCATAAACTGCAGTTGAAGGAATAAGTTTGCTTTATCCTTGAGGAAGAAATATGACTTCTATTTTTAAACAATAGAATGATTTTGATGCATCTTTTAGCTAACCAAAACTAGCATCTTGACAATTTTAATGGACTAATTATACACTGATGGTCATCCAGAAATGTGCTCATTTACAGATCTTTATGTCTTGACAAGTCTGGGAGTTATAAGCTGGAAAATTGGCATGCAAACACTGAATTTCAATCACTAAACCCCTGCAGAACTGGATTTGACTATCTTGAGGTTCTGTCTATACTGTCAAGGGAGATAAAAGGTTTTTGATTCTCCAGGTGTAGGATCCAGACAGTGTCCTGATTAGTTCTGCAAAAGCAAAAACCTTTCCACTATATTAAAATGCACAATCAGAGCCCTGAGAATCTCAGAGATTAACAGTAGTTCACAAGGGTTTGAACTGACCTTTGTTTCAGTCTCAATTTGCATGAGTTTGCAACGTCTGCATTTTGCTCCACATTTCTGGTTGGAAAACTTGAATCCCTTTGCCAGAGCCTGGAGATGGTGAGTGCTCATCTTAACCCTAGCGTGGCATTCTCATTGTAGCTTCCAGTATCACTTATGCATGAAAACAGCTCTGACAAACCATATTGCTTTAAGCCTCTTGACAGGGCTCTTCCCATGAAATACTGTAACTGTGAGGGCTCAAGACAGTCCTCCTGGCTTGATGTCCTCCTATTAATGCAGTGCAAGCATGGGTCTTAACACATTTATTGTCTTACCTGAAATACCCCATTTACTCCACCATAATGTCTTTGCCACCTTCATGCTGAAAAAAAATCCCTGCATGTGTAGATGTATTTACTCATGTAGTTCTGATAATGCATCTGCTCAGATAATGACATTGTACCAAGGCCTGAAGGTCACAGCTGTTTTTCAGTTTACAATAGTAAAGGCAGTAGGGGGCTCCTATATATCCTAACCATCATGGAGCTTTACATCTTTGTCTCCTGTTTGTGCTACTGTACGGCACCAATTTGTAGGAGACCATGACTCATTCAGACAGTGTCACGGAGCTTGGCAGCCTTAGTGTTTGATATATCCTACAAACTACAACACTCTCACCAGAAGGAAACAAGAGTAAGTCTCAGCAAGAGACTTTGCAGTAGATTTGGGGCTCACATGTCTGTCTGGGTCTCCCTTGGCAGTTTGCTTGGTGACTAATGATTCATGTCCTTTGTGTTACATGAAGACCTGCAGCCACATAACTGCATCATGTACAGAGGTTATTGATCTAGAGTGTAGCAGTCACTGAGAGGATTCTCATAATGTGGCATCCTTTTCAGATTGAGAATTTAGAATTAGCGATTGAATCTTGAGGAATTACGTAGAAGGGGCGAATAGGTGAAGAAGAACAGGAGTAAAGGGAAGGAGCCTAAAGTATAAGAAATAAAAGAGGATTGCACATACTAGAAGAAAAAATGGTAAAGCAAAAACATGAGAAGTGGGCAGCAAAGCCCTTCATTTCCACGTTGATAGACCCTTTTTTCTCCTTTTATCTTCCCGTGGCCATAGGGTGGCAAAGTTGCCCCCCTTCAAATGCTGCAACAAAATGAGAAAAAACTCTGAATCTCTTTAAGACTTTCTATTATGTGTCAGACTCCAGTAGCCAGAAATGAAATGTTGATTTAGATGCTTGTAAATTAACTGTTTTTTATCTACAACTCTTAGAATTAACTTCAGTAATGTTGCTCCAGTTAAGTCACCTCTTGTATTCTTGTTCACTCTTGATCACATCACGAAACCCCCACCTTGGGCTGGCATCATTCAGCAAAACAACTGCTGAATTATGAGTTACTTATGAGTTACTGCCCAAGGTGTAGTGGAAGTGGGGAAGAGGTGTAAGCCTGTGAAATGGAAAATAAGACATGGTGGTAGAGCCTTTGGAGATGCCTGTTCAGTTTCTGCCTACAGCACACTTGGCTCGTATCAGCACCCTGACTCTCATACATATTAAAATTCACCCACAAATTTTTGAGAGGAGAAAGAAAGGGAATAGAAAAAGTAATTTAATACAGACCAGTATTCTTTTTCAAGTTACATTATCCTGCCAAGAGATACCATCAATCACAGTTTTTAAGAAGCATGGTGACATTCTAAATGGTCTATGAATATTACCTTGAAATGGAGACTAATTTCTTGGATGAATTTTAACTTTGCTTTCTCCCACCTCTACTTTCCTTTTAGAGAAATCTCTCTCTCCCTCTCTTCCCTCTCAGGGTTTCCATGGCTGTTGACATCTCAGACTGCTGTAATTAAACTAGGGAGGTAGCAGGTAGAAGTACTATAAGAAAGATTCTGTATGGTATTTAAAGGTTTCTTGGAAAGAATTTAAGGCTGAATAAAAGACATAAGTTACCAAAAAAACTACCTGGCAATATTTGTAACCACTGTTCAGTATTTTTGAACCATTGATTTACATAATGCTTCTGAATGCAATATTTTAATTGAACTATGCAAAAGGAGCATCACTTATGCCTGCTACTACATGACACCAGTCCAGATAAATCCCAAACCAAAACCTTCATCTAGCCCTTTTCAACTTTTACTAGGACACTTCCAACAAAATTCTCTGTTTGCATTAGCTCATTGCACGGAATTGAACTACTGTTCTTTAATGGTTTCAAATTATCATCCCCTCCACTGGCCCTACATCAGGTACCGCTGCCTGGGAGAACTCTTTCAGGCAGAAACTGTCTATTGATACAGCGCCAGAGGAGTGTCCAAGACCTGGGCTTACAAGCAGTGCATGGTATCATGATTATTAAACCACCCCAAAGATACCAGAACTCTTTTCAGGAGTGTTCTGCATATTTAAGGACTGTGTAGGAGATGACTGTAATGCCAATCTTTTCCTTCTTTTTTTTTTTTTTTTTTTTTTTAAAAATGATCATAAATGCTAANTTTTTGTAAAAGACTAACTAATGGCAAAAGACTTTGCAAACACAAGGTCTTTATTGGGTTTTAGGTCCAAATAAGCTTTCTGCTTTCCCTCTTTCTGCTTATATCTGTTCATATTCTACTCCTTATACTGCAAGGAAAAATTTTGTGAGTCCTGGCAGGCATCACCTCAAACTCAACAAATTCTATGATTCCATGATTCTATGAACTTAGTCTCTGCTCATGTTACCTATGTCTCAGAACCTTGGGTAGGAAGAACTATTACATCAGCTTCTGCAATTCTTATGCCTTGCCATAAACAAATATAGATTCTGAGATGGTTTGGGCTTCTGTCTAACTATCTAATCTACAAGAATAGGCACCCAGGCTTATAGGTATGATTTCAGAAAGGGTTGACTACTTGAAAAATCAGTCTTTGATTTTGAATTACTTAAAGATTTTCTGAATTACTTAAAGATTTTCACACGAGCAAGGTATAACAGGACAGTTTGCAAATTTTATGTGCAGGATCTACAAACTGAACCACGAAGGATCTTACTGAGCATGTAGTCTAATGGTTGGAATGCTTTGTTTGCTGGGCAAATATACAGAAAGAATTTTCCTCTTCTGACACCGAGCAAACACAGACCAAGTTACATACCTTATTGCAAATCATGGTCAGAGAGGATTTTATAGTATTTGCAGTCTGCCAGGATGAGTGATAAGCTAACCCATTTAATAATTTCAAGCCTCACCTTTCTGCAGTGTAATCCATCCTTCTCTGCTCAGGCAGGCTGCCAGGCAGCACAATTTTTCAGATGTGAACTCTGTAGGTGCACATTCCTCTAGCAGTCCCACTTTGCTTCTTATCAGTCTCCTTTGCTTGTGGAGTCATTAGTTGTGATGGAGGCCAAGATGTTGTCCCATAGATGTTGATGGACAGTGCATTTTTTGAAGGCAAATATTTCAAATATCCCGTCCTTCCCAGTCACTAGTCAACGTTCAAAGATGCCTATCATTGTAAAATCTAAATCCATTTTGCCTAGGTGTACTCTCAGCTATCAACTATTTGGGGCTGATGGACAGGATATTTGTTAACATTCAGGTTTGAAATGACTTTTGTAACCTTTGCTTAAACATCTTTAAATAAAAATATTCAAATATATACTTTGAACAATAGAGAGTATATTATTTCAGGACCTCATTCCTACAGTCATTATTTGAACTGCCTTTATAGGGAGTGAAATTATTATTTGGAGATCAGAGTATACAATTATAGGGTACATGATCCTTCTGGTCTTCTGTATCCCTGAAGAGGGTGTAAACTGATACAGATTCACTGAAAAGCATCAAATTATTGTTATTTACCTAATTACTGAGCCATGACATCCCAAGTGAAATGGAAATCTAGCTTTATTATAGACTGTTACTTAAATGTATGAGGCAGTTGCTCTCCAAAGAATCTCTCTATTGAAATAAATGCAAAAAAACCTAGAGTGGAACAGATAGCAGTAGAAGATAACAAAAAACTTTCTCAGGGGATGCCTGGATTTTCTGAGGCCTGACACAGTGTCTTAGTCTTTGGGTAATTCTTTTGCTACTGTTTGCTACTTTACACTAGCAAAAGACCAGATCTCATGAATCTGTTTCTAGCCACTCTTCACAGTAGTGCTGAGAAACTGTGGTTCCCAGTGCAGGCAATGGGAATAGAGAGAATTGAAAGTCTAGATAGGACCCTGGGGTCACAGGACAATCCAGGCGGGAATGGACCTCAGGAGGTCTCTAATCCAACCTGCTTCTTTGAGTAGGATCTACTGCAATACTAGGTTGATCAGAGCTTTGTCAAGTCATGTCTTGAAAACCTTCAGGGACAAAGACTGCACAAACTCTCCAGACAACTAGTCTCACTGACTGATTGTCCTCACAGAGAAGTTTTTCCCAATATTCAAGTGGAGCTGGTGCTTTCCTACAAATTTCATAAATGTATTTGACTATAAAGTAAAAGGACAAAGTATCATAAACACCAAAAGCAATTTCTTTAAGTTTTTCATAACCTGAGTCTTTTCAAGGCTAACTTAATTAGAGAACATGACATCACCTGGGACAGACTAAATTGCAGTGGGAAAAGAAGTTGTGCATGTGTCTGGAGAAAGCAGAGTGATCACCAGTAATTAACTACTATACTACTTAACTATTATATACCATCCACAACTCACCATGGTACAAAAGCTAGGTGGAACTAAACAAGCAATTGCACCAAAAGAGTTTCAACTAAAACTCCTTGAACCAATCGTCTCACCTGAGAGGCAAAATTTATTAGCTCAAATACATTCTGCAGGTAGTGTTACCATGCTGCTTCCAAATCCTGAGAAAGTATTCTGAATTTAATATTGCACCTGCCTGATTATGGCTGTCACTGGGCTGTGCAAAGGACTTCTTTTTTTTACAGTGCTCCTAAATGCTAAGAATCAGGAACACAAACAGCCATAAGAGATGAATGTGAAAAATATCTCTCCAAAGGTTTGGCTCAAGGAATGTTTAAGTCACACAGAAGTAACACACAGAGCACTGAAGAACTGAAAGCCGTGTGCTGGAGCATATAAGTAAAGATTTGAAACCTGTCTCTCCCACATCAGAGAACCCCATTAGGTCTAGCTTCACTGGGAAAAGTATAGTGCCTCCTGTATTTTGTAGTAGTACTTGAATCTTAAAATTAGGTTAGTTTTTCGTATCTTAAGCATTTTTTATTTAATTAAAAATACTCTAAATTTAATAGGAACATCTTGTCCAAGGCTGCAGAAACCTTTTCTTTGAACTAGGAATACTAGTATGCAAATCAACAGAAATCCTGAAAAGTCAAGTTTACCCAAAACAATGTGGCGTGAACCTGTGAGCCATGATGGACTTTTTTTGAACAACCAAGGAACTGATAAATCAGTTACTTTCTCAGATTTTAGCCTCTGCCTCCTTGGAACATAAATTAACTGCATATAAAAGAAAAATGCTGAAATGTTTTAACATGAAAATAAGCTTTCAGGAAAGTATGAATATGCCAAAAGCATTAGTGATAGTGGGCATTACTTAGTCTAAACCATAAATTAAATATATTTAAGTGTACCAGGTAGCTGTAAAATATAGAAACATGCAGACAAGATTAGTATTAATGAGAAAGGTCCAACCTTTTCATTCTTTATTTCTCTAGTTAACCACTCTGTGCATTAATGACAATGGAATATTTTATGAGTCATCTTCCACTGTCTATGTTCACTTAATGCACTCATCATTCTTTCATCTCAAGGTAATTGTTTTCATACATGTATGGTTTGCTGAATGTTGAAATAGCAGTCAAGCAACACTGGTCTGCCCTCTCTGGCTTTACTCACTTTTGTGAGATTAGAAAGCGGAAAGTTGGTTGTTGTTTCAGGCCAAATCCAAAGCTTTACTCTTTCTAACAGCTTGCATCAGCTTACTTGCACACCAGGGCCTGACACAGAACCAGAGTTGCTCTTTAGTTGGTCTGTGATGGTATTTTATATTCAAGGACAGGGATGGAGCTTAACATCCTTCTTCTCAAAGGTGAGAGATGTTCTTTTAGGGCTCAACATTTGAATTGCAGCAGTTTCTGACTTCAATGGAGTATATTCAGACATATATTCAGAGTCTTCCCCTGCCATTCTGTTTCTCAACACCTGAATGATAGGCTTACACTGGAACCCACATTCTTTAAGATATAATTTAAAATGCTTTTTATTAGAGTTCAAACTATGAGAATAGCATAGACAATTGCACAGCCCTGGGTAGTGTAGCATAAAGAGGATGCTGAACCACACACACCATGCCATGCAGACCCTGCCCACAGCAGCCATTCTCCTTCTTTTTTTTTTTAAGCTATTAGAGGATTTCTTACAATAAAAAAACTCCGTCATGTCAAGATATTCTCCTGAGAACCTCCTGCTGTGTGGTCAGACACAGGTGATGCCCTAGGGGTGGGGGTTGAGGGCTAGCAGTAGGAGCTGCCTATAGGTCCAGGGTCACACCAAGCTAGTGGTTTGTCTCATAACCAGGGCATTAATACCACCTTACAACACTCACAGCCATGCTACAAGCTCCTGAGGCCATGCTGAGCCAAGCTGGGCTCCTCTGTGGGCAAAAATCCTGCCCTCAGCATCACCACATCTTGCTGCCTGCACCTCTCAGGCTGAGGGGAAGCTGCAGTGCCAAACCTCTATGCTCTACAGAACTCAAATTGTCCAGTCTCTGCCATCCTTTTTTACTTCCTTTTTTTCTTTTAATCCACTGAAACCAGTCCCTCCACACACCTCCTTCTTTAAATCCTAATACCTGCCCTCTCCCCCAGACTGCATTTCTAGGCAACACTAAAAGAGATAAGGCCATTTCCACAGGTGTTAGGTGACTTTTGATCTCCACTGTGTTTAGAAAAAGCACTAAGCACTCTAGAATTATGCTAATTGCAACCCCCAGAAGGGCTTTTGCAGCAGCAGCATAGAGCTGCTCAGTAAATGTCAGATTAAGTGCCTAAATTCTGTGTTCACCGAGACCCTCCTATGCTCCGTAAGAACAAGATAAAACACGTTGGGCAGTAAGTGGACTTGCTGACTGCTGAGTATGACTGGCTGGTAATACAACTCCTAAGTGTTCAACTGGTTTCTGGTTCTAACCAGTTCTATGATACCCTGTAAGTACTTCATAATAGCACTGCTAGCAGTTTGTCCTACTTTTGAGGTTAACGACCAGTGAGATGATAGGAAGTGATAAAAGCACAAGCACGCAAGAACAGTAGCACTGGATATCCTTCCTTTACCAGACTGTGTGCAGCTCTTCTCATGCCTTTCCCACGAACCTCTTGAGAAGAGTTTGTTATGCAAAGCTGCATGATGTGGTTCACACAGTAATGGATGAAGTCAGTTAAACTTCAGGGTGTCTCTTAGTCTTACGGTTGCTTGCAAAGTTCTTTTTTTTTTTGCTTTTAATAGCACACCGTACACAAGAACTGCCAAGTAAAGAGCATAGAAATCAAAGGATGTTGCTATTTACAGAGATGCTACTTTCAGATAGCACTGTCCAAATTTTGCAAAGACCAAAAAAAAAAGGCAACAATTTGGTATTTTACTTTCAGAGCTTGAACTCTGAAATATACAGGTAACATTCACTTAAAGTAAGTAGAAAAGACTATGCAAGAACCTTTTCTTAAGACAAAGTAGTTAATGGAGCACATATACTTAACTAATATCTTTGCCTTAGACCTCTGAGGAAAGATTTAAGAAAAAGAAAATAAAAGAAAGAAGAAATCCACAGAAAGAAGAAAGAAGGGAGCTGGATTAGATTTGATGTATTTGAAGACCCATCAGGAAAAATGTCTAGCATATGTTTAATACACCCAGTATATTTCTTGAAATTTAGGGGTCAAGTTCCAAAATTAAGGAAATTAGGTATCCAGACACAACAGAAAACACCTACTGTAATTGTTTTAATAACAACAAATTATCAGGCTTTCACCATGTACTTTGTGCACGTATTGCACTTGTTTTGTCCTTAGTTAGGCATACTGTAGGGTATGGAATAGTATCTTCTATTAATGAAGAATCTGCAATGAGCTCCAAAGAGCAGAGCCTTATAAAGGAATGCAATAAACAGCCATGGACTGTGGTCAAGATCTGAGCTCAACACCAGGCAGTAATGGGCCAGGAGGGACTATTTGAGTAATGTTGGGTATTTCTGAAACACTACTATCAATCAAGCACAATACACCCAATCTTTCAAGGCATTCAGGAAATAAGTTTATTAACTTAATTAAAGCATGCAGGTCTGTTTGCTTGCAACCTTCTGAGATATCTATACATTTGTTATTTCAAATGTGCTTTTCTGTGTGTTAGAACAATTTATATTACAGAGACAGAAATGTGGAGTCCTCTTGTTAAGACTTCATCAGCCCTTGTAGCCAAGGCTTTTCCGTGACTGTCAAAAGAAGTGAAAACTGTACTGATTTCCATCAGCCTACAGAGCTTAATATCAGTCTCACACTTGGATACTTCTCTGGCTGTTACACTTCCACACTGCTATCACAGTGAGATTCTTCACATGTGCAGTTATTTCTGTGTCTGGATTAGTGCTTTCACTAGGGCTAGTATGTGCTTTTTTTAGAAACTTCACTACCTATTATGACAATTTGAAATACTTTATTCAAACTTCTTGAAGTCAGATTAAAAAGTATAGGGTTTTTTTAGATAAGTGGTGGAAATTAAGATGTTAGCCTGTAGAGTTGCTGGATCTGTTTAGCAGTCATGTTTTTTTCCTGCAGGTAATAAAGAGCTAGCAAGTCCTTTCACACAGAAAATAATTCAGTGTGCTATTCCCTTATCTTTGATATAAATACTTTCAATTACTGGGAGAGAGAGAAAAAGAGGAAGAGTATGTGTGGGAAAGAATTGAAGAAATAGGAAAAAAATAAAGAAGGAAAGAGAAAATATATATAGAGAAACAGAAACACAGAAAACAGCCTTTTTGCTGAAACCCCTTCTCTTCACTGTATTTCCAAAGTTTCCAAGTGATGCTTTTCATAGTGACATGTCACATGTTGTGTCAGTCATGCTGTATTACATTAGCAGATATGACTGACAAACTCCAAAGTGACAGCAGAATGCAACACAACATCAAAGAAATTAGAAAAAAAAATCTTTTCTCCAGAGTATAATGAAAAGGTTGCTTTTAAAGATGCTTCTAATTGCTCTCTCTTTGCCTCCTAAATTCAGTAGGGTTGGTGAGTCTTTTGAGAATCATGAGCAGGAAGCACTATAGTTTTACTTAAATCTGAGAGTCTGGAAAGTTGGTGAAAGTATGAGAAGGAGCATGAGCAATGTGCTTCCTCATAGTAAGTTATATTTCTGAGTGGCCTGACATGAACAGGTGAGTGGTGTGTTCTCCTTCATATTTGTTGTACTTCACATTTTTCCCCTTAGCATTCCACTCCAGACAGACTGTCCTAAGGTACTGAAGATAGGTGTGAACTAGCACTGCTGTAGCTTTAAGCTGCCCGAAACCTGATTGGTATGGGAACTTGTGGAGAGGCACAATACTGTGGCCTGGCTTCTGTTTTATTCAACATATATAAAGAGCTGCACAGCTTTTGCACAGCCATGAGCACAGGAAAACTCTGTCTGTAATTTTATCGTGTTATCTCAGTTAAACCGATCTTTGTGAGCGAAACTTACTTCCTTTTGTTTCATTTGAAAGGCATGACTAGTTATAACCTTAAATGGGCCTGTCAAAAGGATCTGCATTAGCCTAAGTATTTCTGGTAGAAAAGTGTTGATTTTTCTATGCCAGATTGTTGCTGATACTGTAGTTGTGGTCAAGGAAACATACCATTCTTCCACTACCTCTGAGGCAAGGCGTGGTACCATCCCTGGTTCCCTATCCTATTCTGACAGTGGCCTGAACACATATCTCTGCATAGGACTATACCTGATTGAAGTAGCACATGTGATCAAGGAGGAAAATATGTCAGTGTGACATTGATCCGAAGATGACATCTCTCTCAAGAAAAGTCCAAGTGAAAAATTATATGGCTAAACAGTAACAAAAGCAGGATGGACACATTTCCCCTTGAGTGAAGTCTGATTGTTGTTGACAAAGCTTAAATCTTTAACTTAACAAGGTTAATTTAAATTGACAAATATGACCTTTACACTGAAATAACAGGGGTCTTTCACTGGCTGAGCACTGCCAGTTAAATAACACCATTTACGCTAGGATTTAGACTCCCTAACACGCTTCAATTATGTAACAAATCACAAAATTTTCAGAACTACCCTTAGACACAACTAAACCACACTACATTCAAGTGAAATAGATACTCAAATGTAAAAGCAACTAAACTCTGTCCATATCCAAATGCCAATATTATCTACGTCACTCAGCCAGGCTGACGCATGCTAACATGTTAAGATATAAATACTTAACCATATGTCTGAGGTGTCAAACAGGGATTTTTTTGTGCATGGAATGTGATTTATATTGTATTTCAGTTACGTAAACCACACCAGCATGGTTTATTAGAGAGCATGGTAGTAGATCACAAGTGAAATGTTCACTTTTGAACATGTCTGATGGTCCGCCAGCCAGTTCTTGAATATTCACAACAGATCATAAGGTTGAAAAAAAGACAACCTTAAGCCAAACCTGGTATATAATGTATGTATAAAGATGACTTGACCTTGCTTTTATGCTTGTTTGAGCTCCTTGCTGTTTTGTGTTGGGCTGTACTTTTAGACTGTATCCTATTTTAGCTGCTTGGGTATTATGGGGCAGGCAAAACACAGGATTTAGTGAGTTGTAGGACTCAGCCATGCTTTAAGGCAGCCCAGAACATAGCATGACGCATGAAAGTTCCTCCTTTCATCATTGTCATCTGCTGATTTACTGACCTGGGGCAATGTATATGTAGTACACATATATATATGTAGTCTGATCCCTTTAGACACATCTACTAACCTTTTTGATGCACATTGTAAGTAATGGGTGGAATATTGAAGGTTTAAGCCTTAGATGTAACAGCCAGCTGCCTGAAAATGATGTGAGCAAATGCCCCATCTTTATCCTCCATGCCCTACTTAATCTGCATAGATATGTGGAAAGCCATTCTTTCAGTTCTTGCTCTAATGTCATTCTTGCTCTAAAGTCATTCTTGCTCAGCCTTCAGGGTGAGAAATTTTTAACAATGACTTTGCTTGTGCATCTGTCCAAACATGGTATCTAATTGGTGTGTTTTATTAAGAAAAAATGTTGTCCTCTGTTTTAAAACAGGAGCTAATAACTACTGGAGGGAGCACATGCCTCCTAAGGAAGTCAGGTTCATTTCTGGCATATGCAGCCTCTCCTTTCCACCAAGCTGTTAAACACAGAGAATTTGCACACTTTCATTTATTGTGCTGGATGAAGCCCACACAGGTGAAAGTACAAGTGTAGTCATTAAGGGTGCATGAATGTAGGGGGGGAAAAAAAGGACAGAAGAAAGGAAAGCTGCTTCAGAAGACCTTTTCTTTTAAGTAGTCCCTGTTCCTTGTCAAAAGCTTTTGGATATATGGCCTGTTCCAAAATCTTTTTGTGGGTTTTGCATACAAATTCTGCAGAGAGCAGAGGGAGAAGGGAGGGTCAACACAGCAGGGACTAAGATGTTAGGATGAATCTAAAGTTCCATTGAAACACTCTGCCTATCTAAAATAGGATTATTATTTTTTTTCAAACTACAGAGGAATTGATGGGTATTTAAAAATACCTAGTGCTTCGTTTTTCTTGTGGCTGATTGCAAAGAACCTGCATGGACATAAGTAGAGATATGACAGATAATTAGTGTTAGGCAGACTTCAAAATGTCTGAAATAAGAGTATAAAAATATTTGTTTATCCAAACTTCTTTTGTCTAAAACAGGGCTGACAAGCTTTCTTCTTTGGAGATTCTTGCCAACACCTGATTGTCAAAGAATTTAAATGTTGCAAGAATAAACTCCTGTGTGATGTTTCAGTAATTAGGCTTTTGAGTTTTGTTTGGATCGGTGTTGTGCATATCATCATAGTGCCAATGACGTCAGCTCAGGCTCTGCCTCATAAAATTCAAAGGGCATCAATGTAGTTCAGTCCTTTTATATCTTCAAGGAGCAATCAATCAAATTTGGTTTAGTTAAAGGTTTCACCCGCTTGGGCCAGTCATAGAACAAGCATGAAATGAGTCCCCTTCATCCAAGTTCCCTGCATCTTTAGGGAAGAGTCAATCTATACCAGCAAATGTCTCCTGAGTCACCTATGGACTAAACTGTATCATCAGGACTGTGCAAATGTCTATTGTGAATGTTTTAGCAGAGGTTTGAAATCTGACAGTTTTGCCTGTATTTCTTTGTTTCTGTTGTAAAACATTCCAGACTTTGTTTTATACAATTTCTGCAGTTCAAATAATAATTAAATTGTTTTTATATTGACTTCAAGATGCTCACTTATTATACAGGCTGCTGCACTGTTTGGGAACATCACTGAGGAGAGATGGTGAGAGTCCTCTGGAAGAAGCCTATATATACCCACTGTTAGCTGCATGCAGAGAAGATAAAGTCTAGACCACTAGCATCTCAATGGAAGGTGGTGAATGTGCATAGCAACTGAATATAAACACCACAAAAAGAGTGGAAGACATAAGAGTAATTAAAATCTTATTAAGAGTGAGGATTTAACATTGGAACAGGCTGCCCAGGGGAGTTGTTGAATCTCCTTCTCTGGAGATGTTCAAGACCTGCCTGGATGTGTTCCTGTGTGACTTGGTCTAGGTGATCTTGCTGTGGCAGGGGATTGGACTAGATGATCTTTCAAGGTCCCTTCTGATCCCTGATGATTCTATGATTTTGAAGTTTGAAATAAAGGCTTCTGCAGCTTCTAATAATAAAAACAAACACATCTGTTTCCCTTTTAATGTCAATAGCACTGCTGCACACATATCTATGGCTGTAAAGTCTTGTGTTACAGTAAGAAATAACAATGTACCCTTCTATGCCCAAAATGTGCTGTCAGGATGAAGAACTGGCAGGAAATGCTACCTTTTTTTCTGCTGACTGTCATAGAAACATAGAAGGATTTGTGCTGGAAGAGACTTGAAAGACCATCTAGTTCCAAAGCCAAGGGTAGAGACACATTCCACTAGACCAGGTTGGCCTTATCTAACTTGGCCTTGAACACTTTAAGGAATGAGACATACATAACCTCTCTGGGCAACCTGATCTGGTGACTCACCACCAGTGAAGAACTTTTTCCTTACATCTAATCTAAAACTGGCTGAATGTACTGTATCCTACTCCTTCTAATTGAGACTGTGAGTATAAAACTGAGAGCATCACAGTGACCAGAGTGTGACTAAATCTACCACATTGCTCTCCAGTAATTTATCTCAGTTGCATACACCTAAGTGATCGTGAGACTGATTGATTTCAAAAATTGCAGGTGTTTCATAGGTGTTTGCTATGAAAATATAGCACAAAAACTGATATGTTCATTACATGTGTTGTGTAATGGGTTAGATGTATCATCTGGGTAGGGTTCAGTATAAATATACTTTAAAGTGGTCTTTAAAAGGAACTAACTCCACTATGCAGGTCTTTTATAACACCATGGAGTCCTCATTTCATGACCACTATGTTCGATGGATGTGAATGTTCAGGTCAGTATTCACACAAAGCTGAATTCAGGGTTTTGAAAAGAAGCTATGATACCCTTAGTTTATTATTTAATCAGTGGGACAGTCTCAAGCTTGGTTTTGTACTCATGACTGACCGTTGGAAGGCAATGTTCAGCAATAGTAGGAAGTTAAGTAGGCTGTCTTTTCTCCTATGCATTCCTCTGATCCACCACGACAAAGATGTGAGACTTATCTGCATTTTGATTCTATTCAGTAGTGACTGTCTCTGAAAATGTGCAAATAAAATAATGAAGACCATGATAAAACAGAGCAGGAAAAATGTCTCTCTATTTAAAGCAGCTGTTTGGGTGCCAGCTGCTTAGTAACAAATACATCTTTAATGAAATCAAACAATTGAGCAGGATTTATTGATTGCTAACAATTGTTTTAAATATAGCCTGGTAGTCTGCGCTGTTTGCATCCTTTTTGGTCCAATTAGTTCAGTTGGTTTGAATTGGAGATACTTTGCTATTATCTTAAAAAAAAATGCAGCTCACTAGACAGCGTATTATTTTCCTCCAGAATGAAGTGTGGGAGAGATGTGTAGAATAAAGGAATTTGATGCTATTCCAGCTGTTTAGGGGAAAGCAGCAGTGTGCCTTGTCGGGCCCTTTCACCTTAGCAACTGCAGTTCAAATCTATCCTGAGATCTTGAGTGAAGAGGATGTGGTGTTCTGTCCTTGTAGCTTGTTGAACAGTGGAAAGGACAAGGACCCCTGTGTTTTTGCAGCACTTCAGAGCAAATTTCTGCAAGAAGGATAAGAGAGTCCTGTGGAAACTTAACTCTTAGGGTTGACCTCTATCTGCCTGTAGTTCTACCCTTGCGAACATCTAGTGAAAATAAATCAGCAGTATTGCAAGCTGATGGACTACATGGCACATGAAGTCCTTTCAGCTCTGTTTTCTATGAACCTAGGAAAAGCTGTGATTGACTTCAAGACTGAAGAAGTTCTATTCCCAGACAAAGCTCTGGCTTTTCACAGAATTACGTATCAGTCAGAAATCCCTAAGCACCTAGGTCTTTTAATACACCTGCACAACCATTAAAGTATTCATTAAGGGACTAATCCTACAGGGCTTTTAGATTCAGCAAAGACAGTCTCTAGTTTCCTGGGAATTTTTAATATGAAAGGATTGAAGGCTCAGACTCAAACATGCATGCTGCATGCAGCAGAACTATGTAAAGCTCATTGCTGCTGATTTCAACAATTTTTTCTCTGCTTCAGTGAGCATGAGAAATATTGTATTCTATGTGTTGGACACACCTCACAGAACCACAGTACCAAGCTGTGATAACCATTCAAAAGCACATGCAGCTAAGAAAACAAATGGAGTAGATAATTGACTAAAAACACTAATGTGTTTGCTTGAATGATGTGTTTAGACAAACAAGCACTGGCATATGATATATTGAAACTAAATAGTAGTTTGAAATTGTAGATGCTTGGGCCTCACACTGTGGGGTAACGCTATCAAAATGTTCACAGATAAATGGCTTTGTTAAGCCTCTGCTCATATAACAGCTATCCACAGAAGCAGACCTATCGTCATTACCATTATTGAAGTGCATAAGAACTGCTGACACCAAGCATGCAGAATGGGACTCATATATATTTTCAAACTAAATGGTTCACAAGAACCATAGTAGTTTATACAAGACTTGCAATCCTTTTTTAGTTCATTGTGTTTCATTCTGCATACCTATAGTATGTTAGGCATTTTGATCAGTGAAGAGGACAGCAGCATGCAGACTATAACAGAGAACATCATGACTCACTGCATCACCTGTAAAACTTGTTGAATGTTTATATTGAGTTCTAGATCTGACCTGTCCACTGCAGACCCATGTTTTACTATGCTTATGTAGTTCAAATCTATTTTCTTCATGTAACACACAAATCACCGTTTCCTTCAGGCATCATATCCTAGCAAATAGAAAAGTTCAGACTTCTGCATCTGCTCTAAAATGAATGCTAATCTCTTGTTCACTACTGCACTACAGTTATGATGATTGTGGTTGTGGTGGTAAGGTATGATCTCTACATAGACAAAATAGGGTACACGTTAATTACACAACACCTTAGACCAAAACCTGACACCACCTCAGTGAGCTTGGAACAGTGAAGCACCCTGATATTCTGCTGCTATTAGCCTCTTAACAAAATTTCAGCATGTCTTCCAGAAGATTAGTTGTGGCATGAAACCAGCCCACTTATCAGGCATGGCTTTCTTTAGAAGCTAGCTGACATTGCAAATCACTAAGACCACTAAAACCATCAGCCCAGATCAGCACCTGATAAAAAGTCATTGGCTATTGGTTTTGATGCACTTTTAAAAAGCTATGCAGAGCAGAAAATCATCTATTAAAATATATTCTATCAGTGAGGAATGGTTTTCTGACACTGTGAGCTCATATTCAGAAGGAAGAAGAGTTTTCCTTGGAATAGCTGTGGAGATTCCCATGTTTGGCTGCACCTTCTCTTTCTTTGAGAGGCAGTTGCCCCAAAAGAGGCTTTGCAGATGTCCTGGGTTTTTCTAAGAGGTATTGCTGTCCTGAATTGCACTGTACAAAGGTAGCAGCTGTTACAAGAACAGCTGGTACATCACTGCAGTGGTGTCAGGATCCTCCAAGGTGGCATATCATAGCAGAATTAGGAGAACTTTGGAGTTAGTGTTTGATAGAACTGTACTTTATATTCCATCAAATTAATTCCCATTGTTGCAGGACTTCAATATTCGTTGATGACTTGTCTCCATTCAGTGACAGGTACTTTGATAGATCTTCAGAAACAGAGTAGAGGCCACAAATGATTGTTCAGAACTCCTTGTGTTAGACACTATATAAGCACCGAACCTTAGACAATTCTTGAGTATCCATTAAGTAGATGAAAGCTGAGGAAAGAAACAAAAGCAAAAGGACACTAAATTTTTTTTTAAACGCATGCACGGAAGGGATGCAACCTCTTCTGAGCCTCAAAACTAGTAGCTCAAAGGTATCTCTGAGTCTCAGCTATAAATTTTCTACATCATTTCATATTCAGTTGTTGTCTTATCACTAACCTCAGGTTATAACCCTGTAGATTACACCAGCCTGTTTATATTCTTTAGAAAAGTAGAAACACTATTAGTATGAGGATACAACAGAACAGAAACATATAGGAAGGGTAAGGTTTTCAATATTTTAAAGACTGAATGGAATGATTGATTTAATATTTCAAATTCCATTGGTACAGAAATATAAAGTAGCTGCAGTAGACCTATATATTTTACAGTAACAGCATTTAAATTCCGTGACCTAAAAGACCTGAACTGAGTCCCTGAAATGCTATATGTTGGACATAACCATTTTCTTACTCCTACACAAGCCAAAATCAAAAAAATATTTCTTTTTCAGTCTTCCAATGTATTTGAGGTTGAACACAAATATAAATGTTTGTTGAGTTGCAGGTAATGCATTTGTTTCCTCCTCTTCATTTGAAAATAGAAAACAGCTAACCTAACCTTGTGAGAACCTGCATCTTAGCAGCATTCAAAAACTTTTTTTTTGTCTGTTGTGAAAAGAATCTAAATGGCTACCCCACAAAAAGTATGAGAAAGAGTCCAGATGTATGGAAAATACAGATGTGGAAGCAGTCTGATCAAGCACAGACATCGGTATCATATACAACATACTCCTCCTAAAGCAAACACTTAGCCAGATCAAACAAATTGCTCCCTAAAGATGTCTGTTTCTCTTGATACTAAAAGATACAGGAGTAATTGGCTCAGGTGCCTACACTGAATGATCTTTAAAGTGATATGAGATAAATTCCATGCAACATGACCTGTCTCAGGTCACAGTATGGGACTCCCCTGGATTTAAGATAAAAGATAGTCTTCTAGTTTAGCTGCTTCCCAGGAAGTGTGATACTGTCCATCTGGGATTTTAGGAACACTTAAGGAAATGGCTTAAAATTGATTGAATTTAAGTTTAGAGATCTTGGCTTGTTCTTTTTATGCTCCTCTAGTCCAGAGGCAGCTCCAGACTTCCCCCTTTCTATTCTCTTCTTTCTTGGATGTTCTTTAGTGCTAACTTGAAAAACAGTGATAAAAAATAAGTTACCTGGAGAAAGGTAAATGCTTTAACAACTGCCTTTGACAGCACAATCACAAAGTGATTTTCCATATCAGTGTGGAGGGCTAGATTACAAGCAGAGAGGTATTTTTTTCTATTTTTTATCACTCCCTAGAAGAACTTAAAAGTAAAGCTGAGTAGTCTTGGGTGGATAGTCTCAGCACCCTGACCAGGCTGGAGAGTGACAGAGGGTTTAAGTCCTTCCTGTCTTCACTCTTTCGAGTTGTTCTTTTCAATGTGATGTGGCCCAGAAACAAGTGTCTTTCATTGTACATGTTCAAGCATGTAACAGCTCATTATACACATGTGGTTTGGCATCTATGAAAACAAGAAATAATTTTAAAAAATCAGGTTCAAGCATTTTAACCAAATTCTTACAGAATTCTTTCATTTAATCTGCTTAAGAACACTTAGCATTGCAAATTTACATGAGTAAAATTCAGTCTGGCTTCAAAACCTTGCAATGTAATTAATGGAGAGTATTAAAAAACCCCCATTATTTGCAAGCCAGCACACGATTAACATATTATTACTCTGACCCTTTCTGTGTGAGGCTCATGAATTCAGTTGTGCTACATCTACAGGATGCCGTGACAGAAGTAGAAAAGTGAGGTAATGTAGTTCAATTACACCAATCAAAAGGTTGCTGTGTTCAAAGACAAGGATTAGTGTTAATAATTTTTCTCTAGGGAAGAAAATGCTCAATCCAGGTTCCTTTAGGGCCTGTAGATCCTTGTCAGGATGCAGAAAGGAAAGGATTCTTGTAACTAGGTCATTTCAGCTTCTTTTGTTTGTCAAGAATGGCCCATGAGATAAAGCATAAGGAGATGTTTTCCTACATAATTGTTATTTTATTAGCATTGACTACACTTACTAGGCTTATATAAATACATTTGTAAATAGAATTCACTCAAACCTTTAAAAATGCTCATAAAACACCAGAAATCGTCTTCAATATTGTTTCAAGTTATATTTATTGCTATTATACAATGGAATAATAATAAATACAGAGTGCATACAATGACAGATATTACTGCATTTCTCTTTGTATATATACATTCTGCTTTTACGTGTTTTGCTATGAAGCAGTAACAGGAAGTAGGTCAAGCTGGGACAATATATCTATGAACATTTGAAATGGGAAACATGTGTGTCTTCAGTCAGTTTATAACAAGATTTACCTCCCTTCTTCATCATTATAAAGATATTCTTATAGCAGAGAGAAATGAAAATGGAATATGAGATGCTTGTGCAGCACTTGCAGCTCCAGCAGGTGAACAGCTTCTATGGGTTGATGTCACTGATGACTTTTAAGGAAGCTAATAGAGGGCTAAAACAGAGTGGAAAATCTGATTAAGCTTAACTGAGCTTCTGTCAAGGATAGCAGACTCTTGCCAGTGTCCCTCTAGCTCCTGTCACAAGCCCAGAAATGTCATACCCAAATTTTTCCATTTTCAAATATCTTTTCCCATCTGGCCTCATTAAAAAATGTACTGATACTATTGTGATGGCTTTGCTGTTTTTCACTGGAAGCTGTCTTCTTATGTAAGGTAAACATTTGAATTAGGACAAAATATGATGGTACACAGAAGAAAGCAAGAAGGTGGAGATAGTAACTGATAGCCTATTTATATTCTTATATATTATTAACACTTGTCTTGGATTTCTTTGAAATTTCAGGACTGAAATCCGGTCCTTGATAAGTCAAGACAAAACTCCATGTTGCTGAGATCTCCTTCTGATAATAGGCTACAGGAAGGGGAGCACAAGTCAGATTACTATGCTTTTGTAGGCACTGTGTGCCTGGCAATTGTTAACTTCATTTATGTAAGGCTGGGGCAGATTCAAAGCTTGCCACATGTAAATATTTCCTTTCTTAAGTTTACTCCCATTTCAATTATTTTGGATTCCTCATTGAATAAAGATAACTCTGTTGACTTTGTAAAATATTGCTAAAATCTATTCTGTTTTATTTCCCCATTAACAACATGCAATTATTTGGGGAGAATTTTTTGTGTCCTAGTATATGTAAAATAAATAATTCATACAAAACATACTGTGCATATTGTGCTTTTCTCCAGTTATTACATGAATATGTTATTAACATGCTTAGATTTCTGTAGAGGTTTCATTTTTCATGTCTTTTCTACCTACTTCTTGTTTCCTTGTCCTTGTGAAGTTTCTAGAATCTAAATAAATTATGTCACATTGAAGTGTTTTGTGGGAATTACAGCCATAAAAATTAAGTCTTTGGGGGATGGGTTAAATGACTTCTTGGCTTCCTAGGTGTGTGGTTTTTCTCTCATTCACTATATGTTTATGTTGTTAACGAGATAGAAAAGGAACTGATTTTTTAGTTGTTTAAAGACTAAGAATTGTGGTTTCTTCAAAGCCAACCAAATCAATGGTTTCTGATTTTATGCAATACAGCGCTCATGAATGTTTAATCCCTCTGTTTTGATTAAACAAAACTGATTTTTCCTATTGCAACTTATTTTTAATCACAAGAAAAGAGTAATTCAGGGTGATAATTAAATAGTCTGTTCTCAAGGGGTAAAATAAAGTTTTTCACCTTTACTGTAATGTATCATTACATTTTTTAAAGTGACATGTGCTTACAGTAAACATGCTTCTAAAATTGCCTCCCATGAATGTAAAATCTTTAGTCCATGTACTGTTTTACTATCGATTTATACCGAAGAAATGGAAAGAAACTATTCTCATGTGAAGCAGAGCTTGGAAATACTTGCAAGAGTGGCCATCAGTGTAATGATTGTATTTCTTTGTCTTTTTATGCATTTTCAGTGAATTTTGTTCCATTGTAGGGTTTTGCAGCTCTGTTTTCAGAAAGGCAATTTTTAATGCACTTAACTGATATAAATTTTATGTTTTATATATTTATTAGGATAACAAGCATTTTAAATCCCTGAATTCATGCAATCCAGTCCCTTAGAATAAGAAGTTGCATGTACACAGATGTGAATTTAGATCTTATATTGGTCCTGTTTTTCACAATTATGGGCAAGGTATTTGGCCTGGTATGCCTCTTAAAAAGGAACTCCATCACAAATTTCTGGTATGAAAGGAAGCCAGGAGGAGATTTGATCAAATGGCTACACTCTTACTCTTAAAAATGACAAAATAAAAAAACCCCACAGTATCACCCCCGCAAACTTTAGGACACAGGATGATCACTTTGACAATTTTAAATCCCTCAGAAAAGAGATTGAACTTCCAACTTTTACACCTTCCAACAGAATTAGTCTGACTCCATATTACCTTGGAATCTGTGTTTGTATTTATTTAGAGTCATTTAGTGTTAGCTTTCTGGTCACCTGCACAGGAGACCTTTATTTTGTAGACTCTTCAATTAGCATTCATCTAAGCAAACATGGATGTACAAAATGCATTTTTGAGTTAATCAATATAAGCTGCCTTTATAATCAACAGAAGGATTTTTTTTTTTCTGAGCAGTATATCATTAAAAAGATTTCTGAAATAAGCCAAATGACTCATACTGTAGAATGTCTTACATCACTGTACTGACTGTAAATGGACTCTAGAATGACTAGTTCAGAGATAAACACATACTCTGTTCATGCTTGAAGTTGGGTGAGATTAATTCTGCTCTTTTCGTCTGCCCACAAAAATTCTGAAAGTTACTGACTTAGAAAAATGTGCTGACATAATCCTGCTCTTTTTAAAATATATTTAAGGAACTGAATGATGTTTCTGTAGGTCTCTCAAAAACTATTAGTAGACATCAGCAAGGAGGGATAGCTTATGTATATTTTCATCAGCACAGGCTTTTTTTGCTTAAAGGAATTCCAAGTATTTCTGTTTAGGGCTACACAATGAGGTCATGAGAAGGTGAGACAGAAAACCTTGAGTCTATTTCCCCTTTGTACATCATGAATAGGGTGTGAAATTGTGCTAATGTAAATCTGATGAAATCAATCATTTTTAGTATTCTCAGCCCAAGAATAAATGTTGCCATTTGCCTGTATGTAATGCTGCATCTCTTGGCTTATTACCAGCAGTGTGAAAAAGACACAGACGCAAACTTATCAAAGACTAACCAAGAAAGGATACCTCTGATCCTTTGATTCCCTTAGGGAAACTCCTTACACTTAATGTTGTGCAAGCTAGTTATTTTCTCAAGCTCTCTGGAGGCTTCTGAAATATATTTCCAAAGGTACCTATTCATAATATGTTGGGTTTTTATACTATTTTGCATTATTTATAAAGTAGAGTTATTATTTTTTTTACTCTAGTGTGTATGAGTTATTTCTTTCCTCTTAATATTCCCCTAATCTGAAATAACATCTTATGAGGGGTGAAAGATACACTTATTTTGCAAATTTTCTCCTGTTTCTCATGGAAGATAAATGTGTGCTATTTAAAGTAATTAACAGAAAGTTCAGTTAATAATGTTCTGATTTCTGCAGTACACAACTGTACCTCCATCTGAAAGGAAATCTGGTTTCAAAAGAGCCTTTTTCAGGCATTAGCTCTATAGAATCATAGTTTTCAACTATACTATTATTGATTAAAAAAAACCCAACATGCAGAGCCACATAGTAACACATAAATGGCTAAGCCAGTACAAACAAATAGCATTGTAACTGATCACACAAAAATGGGTGTATATCATCTTTGGTTCATTAACTTCAATGCAGATAAATGGATTTTACAACAACCCTGGATCTAACTTTAATGTTAAAAAACAAAATAAGCATATTTATGAGAGATCGGAATTTGTAACATCTTTTCAAGCCCGTATCACAGAGGCTCATACTTCTATGTAGAGCAATTCCACCTTTTCTAAACTATTTGTAACCCTATTAACACCCTAAATTCTTCAAGAAATAAAAGCACTCTTAATTTTTCTTATGAGATTTCCATGGAACTGGAAGCCATGATTTACTTTTTTTTTTTATTTAAAGTAATTCAGTGCTTCTGAAAGTTGCCAGCAAAATTGTTCTGGAGACTGAATTGCTGTATAATGAATCACAGGATAATATCTTGCTATGGTGTGAGTTTCCTCTTCTACATTTTCAATTCTGAAACCAACAGCCACAAAGTAATGGAAGAATACAGAATAAAATTTGGGCTACAAATTTGTAAAAGAGGAATCTTTGGATTATAGCAGAAGCATAGAATCTACAATAATCATACAGCCTATTAAGTGGTATAATTTGGCACATCTCTTCTAAACCTAGATACTCATATTGAGTGGTGAACCTTGTATTTATCTCTTTCTGTGTGGTGACACACCACAGAGGTAAGAATCCTGATAAATTGTTCTTTCTTACAATGTCTTTTCTCCAGAAGTTGTGACTGCTTAAAATTTCTGTTATGGTATTTTGCTGCTGAATGCAAAATAAAGGACTGATTAAATACTCATACAAACCAGACTTTGAACTGCAGAAATAAATATTGGTAGTTTAATAGCCCTTTAAAATGTTTAAAAAACAACATTGCAATGAGCTGGACACATCAAAATAGACTGACAGAAATACTGTCTGATAGATTTTGAAAACTTCTCTTTCCTGGCCTTGTTTAAATTATCAATGGGATGAACTACTGCATAAATTATGAGGGAAATTATCTGTTTTGTAGTTAGTTTGCTCAGGAAGAAGAAATATATTTCAAGTTTTACTTTACAAGTGGCTAATTGTGGGAAACTTTCTGTGATGGGACTGCCTTTAATGGTACGTCCTCAAGCTCATACTTTATACTTTGCAGCCTTAAGGAGAAGGACTTGGGGGTGTTGGTCAACAAACAACTCAACATGAGCCAACAATGTTCACTTGAGGCCCAGAAAGCCAACCACATCCTGCACTGCATCAAGAGGACCATGACCAGTAGGTTGAGGGAGGTGATCCTCCCCTCTATTCTGCTCTCATGAGACTCTGTCTGGAGTACTGTGTCCAGTTCTGGAGCCCCCAACACAGAAAAGATATTGAAGTGTTGGAACATGTCCAGAGGAGGGTCATGAGGATGACTGGAGGGCTGGAGCACCTCTCCTATGGGGACAGGCTGTTCAGCCTGGAGAAGTGGAGACACGGGGGAGATCTTATAGTGGCCTTCCAGTACCTGAAGGGGGCTACAGGAAAGCTGGAGAGGGGCTGTTTACAAGGGCTTGTAGTGGTAGGTCCAGGGGTAATGGTTTCAAGTTGGAAGAGGNCCTGAGTAGTGTAGCTTTTTGTATCTGTGTATTGAGCAGGTGTATATGCGCAGAAATATCAATATACATGGTATTAGTAAAGTCAGGCACAGAGTGCTTACATATAACTATGCCAAATGGGTAATGTTTCAACACTCATGTTTCATATTGGTGGCCAAGACAATACACCGGACACAATTCTTGTTTGTTCTTTTTATCCACTCACCCTAAAGAAACAAAAACATTGCACTTAACAATTTCATGTATTTTTTGCTTGTTCCTTTTTTTTTTTGTGAAGCAAGGTCTAAGAGTTACTTAAGTTATCCTTCAGACAGGAAACACTTTTTCTTTCTCTGTGAGCATATAAAATTGAGATAAGTTCACATCTAGAATCTACCTTGTCATAGCTTGAAAAGCAGCCTCATAAACACTGGAACAGGTTGCCCTGAGAGGTGGTAGAGGCCCCATCCCAAGAGACAGTCAAGGTCAGCTTGGATGAGGCTCTGAACAACCTGATCTAGCTGAAGTACCACATGATTCACAGGAAATTGTGCTGTACAGTGCTTGGTTGCTTCCATTTTCTTATTATTTATTATTGCATTTTGTTGAGGGTAGCATTAACAGATAACTCAAGAATATGGTATATGATCTTATGCTTGTATTGAAACTGGGGATCCCTTTGAGTGTTTGAAGGGATCATACCCTTTTCTCCTGAGAATGATGAATGTACACTGAGCACTTAAATGTTCTGGTCATCTACATCAGTTCTTGCAGCATCTGAAAATCTATGAACATTTCAATAACTTCCTCACAAGGTTAAATCACATAACATTCAGAAACAGAACAAAGCTGATATATAGAAAGGATTGAACAGATATTTTTTTACATTCCCTACTACTTTCCTTGCTATAAAATCATATTGCTTTGTTCACAGGATAAAATGCACTGTAGGTTGCATGATGAAAATCACAGGATGAAAATCACTGGGAATATGTTAACTGCAATTAGATTATGACATATGAAAGCCCTCCAGAGAACACACTAGGATGAATGGCAGAGGATGTCCAAGGACTAATCACAACTTCTTCAAAAGGTGTCACCTCCCACACTCAAAGCATCCTTAACACTGTCACTGTTTGAAAATTACCAAATTTTCAAGTATTAGTTGTGGTGTTTTTATGTCAAAAAAAGCATTTTATTTTGAAGCTAGAGGTAGCTTTCCTAGCAGATGTCTTGCGGTCAGTGTCTGGATTCTACAGGTGTTTGGTGGACAGTCTATAAAAGAGAAGGTACTTCCTGCTTCTTCATATTTCTTCGTCATCTTCTTTGCCATCTTCACCTTTCTTCTGCTTCTCCTCTGATACATCTTGGGAGACAGAGAGCTCCTCTACAAGACAGTTCCGGCCAGCGCACCCAGGCCGGGGAGAGTGGTGAGCAATGGCTCTCAACCCCCTGCCACTGAAGGGTGGAACACAAAAGAGCCTAAGCATGGCTGCAGCTCTTCTGTGGGGGTAGCCATGGCCTTCTTTTGCATGGGAGCTCCAACGCAGAGAGATCAGAACTTTTTGGACTGTGGCCAGCCCAAGCTCACCCTAGCATCTGGCAGGAGGCCGAAGAGACAAGTCATCCTCCATATCTCCAGACTCATTTGGTTAGGAGCAAAACTGAAGAAA